>JANZLQ010000052.1:3332752-3376715 GCA_026212715.1 Elanus axillaris
TCCCCTGGTGTCATTTCACCTTAATTCTAACAAAGGAAATCCACGAACCTGAGTCGCTCCAAATTCGGGACGCGACACAAATGCATCCCCTTGCATGGGCTGTGCTCACCCATGTTCTTCCCCTTTTTGGCAGCACAATTTCAGCCCCTGGGAGCCTGTCAGCACCTCCTACACGTGCAATGGCTACTCCTGAGGGTGATCTATGAAGTGCATTCTGGTAGATCTGTGGTGCTAGTATTTGTCCCCTGCTCACCCAGCCTGACTTTGGGCCATTTATTTTGGTGGTTTGAAGAGGATGTGTGTGACTGTTTTTCTCACACGGTCATCTGGGGGAGTTTGCAGTGTGCATGTGCCCTCAGACTGGTGCAGATTAACCACATCAAAGGGAAGGGGCCCTCCAACCATTCCTGCATGAACAAGGGATGGTTATCATTAGGGCAAAAAAAAACTATTTTCAGCATTACTAAATGTATACCCATGACACTATTCTTACAGCCTGATTTTTAGAAATTTGTTTGTTATTTGGAATGATTGAATGAAGATTCTTGGGAAACGTGTTTCAAAGTATGAGACACTTGCAAAACCTTCACTCTACTTATTGCTTGCAGTGTTTCTCCTTTGTAACTGCTCCGTTCTTCGTGTTGTACTATCCATCGCTACAGTCATACAGTATTGTTTTCATCTCTGTGTGGATGGGCCCAGGACCACAAATTGCTTTGAAGATAGTTGTGTGAACATTCTCAGAGGGAATCTGCATGCAAAAAATATTTTTTTCCAGAGTGCATATATTGCTATCCCTTCACTGGAAAGTCTTAAAGAAAAAAATTTCCTTCCAGGAACATGTGCAACACATACATAAAAGGGGCCAGAAATACCACTAGAGTGTATTTTATATTCCACATTTTGAATTAGGTATTCTTTTCAGTGTTACCCTAGTTTCAATATTTGTACGATTATGAAAACAGTTCTCAGATTTTAGACAATTCTTTTTTCAGACAGTTCTCCATTGTCTAAAACCGATACCCACTCTAGACTTCCAGCATGTAATTTTTTGTTCTCCAAAGTGGCTAACTTAGGCTGCCTGCCCAAACTGTGTTGCAATAGTATTCCTATAAAGATTAGAATTCCATGATTCCATGGGTTTTCCAAGGAAACTCTTTCACAATGCTATCACAAATTTCAGAAAAGAAACTTTTACATGTGGTGTGGTTTGGGGTTTTTTTGTCCTGCAATGCTTTTAAATCTTAAAATAGATGACTTTTTGTCTGTCTCTTATCTATCCTCCTCTTAAATTGACAAAATAAATCATGAGTTGCTGTTAAGGGATTCACCCTCTGCAGAGGTTGAATTTTGTGCTCTGTGGATGAAAAGCATATTCTATTATACCTGTTCATTCTTTTTCTACACTCATTTTCCAGATACCCACATGCAATCAGTCTTTTTCCAGGGGGACATGTACTGATGACTAATTTTACACGAGTTCCTACTGTAGTGTGTATCTGCTGTTTCATTTCCTTCTTGCTAATGCCTACAAATATGGCTCTCTTTATCTGCATCTCTCTGGGAATGCTTGTGAAATTCAGCTTTTGAAAAGGATTTGTGGCATAATATCTCAGCTGGAGATATTGTAAGATAATACTTTTTCTATAGCAACATGGAAAAAATTAGCCCATATATCCTGTGGGATGTTGTGAAAGCAGTTGAGAGGGACAAACTAATTACACTATCTCCACAGCAGAAAACATACAGATTAGAAGAGCTACATCAGTCTAAAACTGTCTGGAAAGCTCACACATTATTACAGCCTTCTTGTAAATATAATGTCTTCAGTTAAATTGATAAACCTAAAATCAGCGTGCTTAGAATCAATAAATCAGAAAAAGACACAGATGGAATTTTT
This sequence comes from Elanus axillaris, assembly GCA_026212715.1. Taxonomy (NCBI): domain Eukaryota; kingdom Metazoa; phylum Chordata; class Aves; order Accipitriformes; family Accipitridae; genus Elanus; species Elanus axillaris. Next base: position 3,334,653 of record JANZLQ010000052.1, read on the forward strand.
AAAAGCATATAAATACTTTGGTCTATTTGTATTTGGAAATCACTCAAAGTCTTCTTGGAAATTTCCAACCTAAATTATAAACACTTCTGCCCAGGTTGTAGTATTCAGTAGATATCTTCAATTGTGATTATGCTGAGTATCTTCCAGTCTGCTTTATTTACAATCACTGGATGTTAGCAAGTGCTTGACAGAATTACTTAAAAGGCAAGTACTGGAAGTATTGTGGAATAACTATTGACACATGTTGGATTTTATATGTAATTTCCCTCTTCCTATATATCTGCTTTGTCTCTCTGTGTATATATATATGGTTTTGTGTAGATAGACAGATAGATACAGGTATTAGGAATATATTAAATTTATGTAAAAATAAAGTTGCAGCTATCTCTCTCCTGCAGTCCCCAGAAGCCTTACTTGTTAGAAAAGATTATAATTTGGTGCAGTAAGTATTTGCATGAGCTTGTAAGCTGACTGGATCCTTCTTGGTTAAACACATGCAAACAATTTTTTATTAGAAATATGAAAAGTGAATCATGTCTGAGCATTGCCACATTTCTCCACCTCCATCTCGCCATCTCTGTATCTTTTACTTGTAGTAATGACTGCTACAAAAAGGATATTTCAGCACTTGCTGCAATTAATCACACTGAATTCTGTCTAAGTAGAAGGAATAGACATGTTTTCATCTACATGCCTGGTGTTACTTAAAATATACTGCCACTGACTTCAGAGGAACCCCAGCATTACTACGTATAAAGCCCAAAATATCAGTGGCAGAGGTTGGGGTGCTCCAAGTATGTCTATTTCATGACATTCTGGTCTAGATTTCTTCTGCATGCCATGGGATCACAGAGTAATTTAGGTTGTGAGAGATCCATAGAGGTCACCTGGGACAACTTCCAAGTTAGATCCAACTCAGAAGTTATACCATCTCACACAGGGTCTTTGGGCCACATGTAGATGAGAGGGCTTGTCCAGTCAAGATCCATTCAGGCTACTGCCATGGTTCTCATTATTAAAAAACACAAGTACTTTGGTATCATTTATTTAGTGGAAATAAACACTGTTAAGAGTTGAAACTGAGGTACAGGTTAAAGAAGCATCTTCTCCAAGATCACACAAGAAGCCTCAAGATGATAGAGTAAAGATGAACCAAAGATTAATCATTTAGATGTGTTATTTCACTTTAAATGCATTAAAGATAGAAAACTTTCTAAAGACAAGCCATACCTATGTTTAATTACTTGGCAGTGAATCAAAAGAGTGATGTTTGCTGTCTGCACTCCCTATTTTTCAGGCTATGGCACTATTGTCCCGTCAGTTCTTCAGGCTATCCCTCTCCTGCACCTGCAAGTTTTCCTCAATACCATTACATGTACTAGAAGAATCAATGACCTTTTCTCTTCTGCGTTAATGGTCTCTTCCTGCAGTTTATTCCTATGGATATAAACTTCAGCCTTCTTTATTTAAAGAAGTGAAAGTCTTCTCCAAAGGAAGGAAGATAAACAATAAGAAAAAAAAAGTTGTCGGTATAAACCACATATGTTGGTTTATATAAACAACATAAACCAAAGCTGGTGCTTTGCCACACCAGCACATGCTGTTGTGTTGTGGCAGTGGAAGTACTGGTGAGATAGAGAGGCAGATCCACTGAGCTGCTGGGCAGCATGAGAGAAAGGTGCTCACATTTGCTGGAAAATTTCAGAAATGGTGGAATCTGTTGGTGGGGAGACGTTGGACAGGGTATTAAACATGAAGCCAAGCACTACAGAAATCAGGAACAGAGACATGATGTGATCAGAGCAAGATCATGGTAATATTATCTCCCTTGCTATTTCTTCAAGTGTATTGCTAAATATAATTGGGTTTTATATTACATTTTTCCTTATTCTCTCCACTTTCTTTCCATTCTCCCAAGAACAAAGGTTTTGCTTTAAAATTAAATATGTTTAAAAGCTCTATTCACACAATTATCAGAAATTGGAGAAAATCAACCCCGTTATTTATCTAATGCATGGTTGTTATAAAGACTTCTTCCCCAGAGCAGAGAAAAATTATTCCTCCTCTTCCATATCTCAATCTCCTATGGGTTTAATCTGCCTGAAAGGAGCAATAGCAGTTTCCGTTTCTTCCTTTTGAACCAGGAAAAGTCTGGATTTGCAAAACCAGCAGTTACTTCCTGAAAACAGGAGCTTTGACAACAGTCCAGGCCAGCTGGGACTAATTTAAACAGTTTTAGGAAGACAATTATCAACTAACACAAGATGCTCTATAGGAGCCAGGAGAAGAGTAGCCTGCAGTTGGCTTCAAGACTTTGGTTTGAGTGGTAGTTAAAATATACTGAGGAACTTTGGGTGGCTGCTGTAACAAGGCTTGAACTTTTTGGTTGTGTCTCAGTTGTATTGTTCTTGAGATACAATGAAAGAGAACACAAGGCAAGGTTCTCAGTGGCCATTTTTATATGACTCTGCAAAAGACTCCCTGGCAGTGTTGCTGATTTCAAATTCCTTGAGGGTGTATATTGTCTGGTCCTACAAGTTCCTTACTGGACATCCTGAGTGTGCCCCAGTTGCAGTACTTGAGGAAAAACCTCAGGGTACCTGAGCTTCAGAGAGTCCCCCAACACCACCATCCCTCACCAGCTGAGCCAGCCACTTTGGAGAACATTTCTGGTCTGCTCACAAAATAGCCCCCAAATCCATTTGTTGGCATCTGTGCCAACACTGCTTGGGACATTTTTCTGCCAAAGATTGAACTACATTGGTGTAGCCCTTTTGCACAAAGAGTTGGTGTAGGAATAGCAGTTGGCGTGAGGAGCATGCACTCACCTGCCAACATGGCCACTGCTAGACATGGTCCAGCTAGGGCTGCAGCCCATCCTCCCAACAAAGCATCCTTTGAGATGGAAAGCAATGTAGTTCACAACATGGTAATCCCACAGTGTGGCCTTTCCACAAATGTGAAGTACATTGGAAGGATTTCTAAACTTGCTAAAAGCTCCCAGACAAACAGGCGATAAGGAATGGGAAACTATAGGAGGCCCTACACCAGAAGGAACTGAAATGCTCCCTGTCTTCACTGGAAGTTCAAATTATTTTGAAAATATTGAGAAAAGAAGATTGATGCCAGATAAAAGGCAGCTCTCAAATGTTATTTGCTATGAAGTGACAGTCTCTTGTTCTCTGTTCAGATGTCCTCACAGCTCTCTCTCGGCTGAGCCGCTGAGCCATACAGCTATTCCCAGCTCATTGTGCTGCCACAGGCCATCTTTCCCCATCACCTAGCTCCTGCGTACTTTAGGTGAAGCTGGTCACTGACCAGATGGACAGTGTCTATACGCAGTTCACTGGGACTGGACAGGGGCTGTGCTATGATGCTACGCACATACAAAAGCCTGGCATTGCAGCAGAGGAGCATGAGGCAGGAGTCAAAGGTATGAGTCCTTCTCAGTGGGTCTGAGACTTGGCAGACTAGAGCAAGCAGGGGCAAGTTTTGGGGGAAAGGAAGGGTGGACAGTTCCCACTGCCCTATAAATCAGTAAATGTCAGCAGGGTAAGAATCCTTCTAACAACAGCTCTGCTACCTATTCGGGATCTGGCCCAGAGATACTGGTTAGTATCTTTCCTGAACAGTGGGAAGTGATCTATCTCACTTCACTGATTGAGCCCCTAAATATTAGAGATCCTTGATAACTGACTAATGATTTTAAAACTGCAGAGAAAGCTTGGTTCTTTTAAATTTAAGCAGCTCCTGCTGAGAAAACTTCCCCTTTGGCATGCGGGCACCAGCTGCTCTGACAACAAGCAGCCATGGGAGAATCTGGATTTAAGAATACCAGTTTGTTAGATGAATTTCTCCCTTCACAGCACTCAGCATGCCTCAAAACACTGTTTTGGGCTTGGCAGGTTTTATTTTTCTTCCTTGGTGCTCCTTGCATGACTGCTTCTGTCCAGTTAACTCACAGCACTTCTCCAGTCACAGCGCTGCCTGCCCCACAACCACATGTTGCAAGGAGCTTCCACATCTGGAAGAGGCAGAAGAATAATTTCTACTTCTGGCCTGCATCCTAATTGTTGAAAGCATTCATCCCTTCTGATCCCTCTGTACTACAAGCCTTTCCTCTCCCGGGGCTGCACTGGGACGGGAACCTTGGCTATCGCTGCCCTGAAGCAAGCCTCCTTCGGCAGTGCCTGCAATGCTGCTGTTCCCTGGGTACCGCTTAGCAACACAGCTGTGTGATGAGGGGTGAGAGAAGGAGCAGCATGTGCAAATACTCTGTCTAATGTAAGCATCAATAATACAAGAGTTCCCAAATTGCAAGGAGAAAGCCAGTTCTTACCAGTTCTTACCAGTGAGTGCTGGGCTTTTGGCAGATGTTTTGTGGAGTTTCTGCTGGAGCCTATTGCACTTTCTCCCCATATCCTCTATGAAATATTATCACAAACAACAATATCATCGTTTATGAACAAGGACCTCACCAAGTTTATGAAACAGATAGTTAATTGATTCTCTTGAAACAAGGGGTCATTACAAAATTACATATGAAAGGGAAACTGGTTATGAGTGTTAGGCAGGTGTTCAAAACTGTTCAGTTCTGTTACTCTCTTCATTAATAAAAAAAAGTGGCATAAAAATATGTAGGGAGTTTTTCAGATGGATGACGTAGAAGAATTACTGACGCCCTTGAAGGATGCTGTAACAAGCTTCACAGAAGAGATAAGAACCGCTTGAAACCAGATGGTTGTTGGAAGGAGAAGTGGAATACGTGACAAGAGGATGAGCTAAGAACCTGTGATAGGGAAGGTGAATGGGAGCTAATAACCAACTGTATAGTTTGCTTATGCGCGTGAACATGTAATGATAACCAATCATAGTAAAGCTAGAAGTGCGTGTATTATCATTAAGACTATGTAAGAAAGCCTCTAAGTAGAATAAAGAGACTTTTTTTATAACTCCTATGGAGTTGTCCGAAGCCAATATGTCTTGTCAAAAATATGAGCACATTTATGTGACTATCTTTCTCTGTCAACTAGCTTTCATAATTATTCACAAAGCAAAACAGGGAAGAGACAACATCTTTCTAGAACCTCTTCTGTTGTGATTTTAGTTTGGTAGTTAAACTGAGTAACAGATAAAAGTGTTCAAATGATTTATATTTTATTCAAAGTTTGCCAAGCTGAAATCCAATACAGTGCTAGAAGCAACATAGTCATAAAAAAAATGGCAAGCAGATTTCAGGGATACTGGTTTCAATTTGTACCTTATGGTGTCCTAAGGTGCAAACTCTGCCCCTGTATCTCAGAATTTAGAAAGACAGAGGCCTTTTCCCCTGAATTCCCACTGATATTTTTCTTGACCTGATAGAGAAGCCCAACATATTCCTTTTCTCACCAAAAAGTGTAGGAATTATTTATCTCTGAACAGAGCTGTGGTATAGGTTTTAACCATAGCACAGCACTGTTACTTAACATGAGCAAAATAAAAATTATTTGTTCTGTTTGTATAAATTCCAAAGCCACTCAAATAATTAAGTCTTTTAAGCCATTTATTCTTTTTAAAGTTCAATTAGTTATATTCTGATCTTTCCACAAATATAATTTGGTTAAGGAAAGAACATAGTACCTTGATTGCATGAATGATCGAAAACTTCCCAATGTTCTGAGGTGACAACAATGTAATAAAACTAAAATAAGTACCTAGAGGACTACTCGTCTGCAAATTTGCAGAGAAGAAATCTGAAAAATAAGTATGTATTGTATTGTATTTATTCTCATGCCACCCATTCTGTTAGCCCAAAGATAAATTCCCATGCCATATTCATGCTTTCCTCAGTAATAATCAGCTTCCAGGACACTGTTCCTGAGACTATCAATGTGAAGATTTAGAAATGTAGTCACTTTCTTAAAAGTTTTCTCCTCCCTTTTTATATCTGTTGTGATGTAAAATGGCCTTCACGCAGATGAAAATCTGGCTTCTAGTATACAGTTTACCAATTCTAATGATGTTCTGTCAACCCTATTAAGTACCATTAGAAGTTGTTGTGAAAATCCATGGAAATTCCAAGGTCAAAGACAAGGAAATAAGTTATTGAGTTCCATATAAATCTGTAGAAAAAAATACTATATGGATTAATTCGCTCTAATTTGCTGCTTCAGGCCTTCTCTTTTTGTCTCCTGTTTTGTTGTCCCAGCAGAATTCATTCCTTACAGCATTGCTCTGTTTAATTTTCACACAAGTTTGCAGTTGCACTATATGTTTCACTGGCTTTGCCTATCAAACCAATGCAGTTATCCATCACTGGTCCCACTCACAGCTGCATTACTCTCTTCTAATAAGTTTAGAATAGGGCCAGATTCATGACCAAAACCACCATCAAATCCTCCTGGGAGTTGCTACCACACATTGCCTTCTGGATATTTATGGACTGAAAAAACACATACCCTAATTACAGTATTTTTCTACTTTGCTTGGGTTAATGTAGCGTGATGTAAAAATTAAAACTAGACAATCAGTTGTTCTTGTTTAATGTTTACAAGAAAAACTGAAAATACTGTGGGGCAACACCTCAGCAGGCAGAAAATAATTTGGGTATGTTACCTTTTTATAATGTTAATAACCTGAGTTTTAATTTCATACTTTGTTCTCACCCTCTTTGATATCCTCTCCCTTCTGTTCTACTTGCTAAAGAGTAGAAGTACCTTTGAGCCAAAAAGCCAGACATCACATGAAATCGGGTACCAAGCAGTCAATTGCAAAGTATTTAATCTTGCTAAACTTTCTGCTAATTAATAACTCTGCTAATCAGCTGGGTTTTGATACCTGAAGTCATTTCTCCATCTGACAGACCATTTTTCAGCTTTTCCTTCTTTAAAACCAGGATTTCTCAGCATCAGTCTTGGTGAGGAACATTTTCTTCTGCCAAAACATAAAAAACATTGCACGACTAAAAAAAAAGAAATTCAAAGAATTCATGCTAATATCTGAAATACAAAAAGCAGTCATCTATGTTTTCAGCACCTTTGTGTTAACACCTGCTTAGCCATCCTGCTATATTTTTAGATTCTTGTTTTATCCTCTATGCAATCAACTGCAATGCAAAGAAATCTGTAATGAACATAAATACTTAAACCAAGAGTGATAAACAAATCTTAAGTGATTTTGCAACCATGTCAACACATAAATTCGAATCACAGAGCTCTACAAAGTGTTTATATCTCATTAACATGGGCACAACAATATCACCAGTTCATGAACACTACAATTTTGCAGTTTCATCAGTGCCTTTATGTAATTTATTTGCATTTATAGATTTCATTTTTACAAGTACCTCATTTTTTATCTTTTCCAAGATGATCTGACAGTTCAAAACAAGGAAGTGTTGTTTTCAGTCTTGATAAAAGAATCTCCGACTAAACAAAGCTTGTAGGTATTTGTGTGTAGGGCCATCAGAGAAGTTTGTTTACTAATATATATTCTATCATGATAGGATATGTGACAAAATGCTTACATTATGTCACCAGTCAGTTTAGAGATTAGGTATGAGACAGAATCCCAATAGAGTTGCACCAGAAATAAAGTTGTCCTTTTATGTCTAAATAAATAATCATCAGGAGGTTTTTTATGGAAAGGCCTTTGGTAGTGACATTTCTTTCTGTAATGATACTACAGCCACCTTGTATCACTACTGAACAGTATGTTCATCAATAGTATAAATATAATCTTCCCTATTGCTACCTAAGTATTACAGCTTTGCTCATTCCTGTATGCAGCAGCATTCATTACATTGCTCTTTTATGTATTATCCAATTTTCCAATATATCCTAATAGCTATAAAACTTGTCCCCAGAATTTCATCCAGAAATAATTAAAATGTATAAATAATTTTAGATATGTGGTTTCATTTTATGGCTAAATCAGTAATTTCTGGTCCATTCTGCGGGTTTTTATGCCCATACTTAACATAGATTTAAAGCCCTATTTTCTTGTCTCTTGGTATTGTGCATCTCAGATTTTGCACTGTTATGAGTAACAAATGTACGTTGCCTTTTCAAACTAGAGTGGAACTGGAATGCTTGACCAAAAAAAGTGATGCTTATCTTTGGGGTTTGCTTGAGTTTTGTGGAAAGAAAAGGGGAAATATCTCCAAAACCAGGATAGTCTGTAAGAAAAGTGTTCAGTTCTAATACAGTGTGTGAAAGTATGCTTTTGCGCAGCTGTGTAAAAGAGAGTCAGGGTACTCTTTTCATTACCCTCATGCAGGACTGTGAGGTCCTCAACTCTCAGATGAAAAGAGTAAAATGATGCTCCTTTCCAATGCTGCACCTTTGTTTATTTGGCTGAGAGATGAGGAGGGAGCAAAGTATGGCAGCCATGCTGGCACAGGTCTTCTGGGGCAAGAAAGCAGGGTTGACTTCAGATGCTGCAAGGGCAACAGTTTGCTTCCAAAGGGTTGACTATCCTTTATGTGATCTCCTCTTTGAGACATGCTTTCTTCTTCATGGTCATTTCTGGGGCAATGCAATTATGAGTTGTTGTCTTTGTGCCAGGCCAGCAAGGAAAGCAAGACTTAAGTCTTTACAGAGAAGGCAATCAAAAACTATGAACATCCTTTTCTGGGTGATTATAAATACCACTGGATAAAAAACAAATTAAATTTTAGGCAAATCAGTTATTCAGGCAAGTCCTAAGCTTTTACCAGGAAAATTTCACTGATATACCACATTTTAAAGGACAAGGTTAGCTGTGCCTTATGCTTCCACATGAGAAAGCCATCTGTCTGTACCCATACAGTGAGGATGATACAAGTGAGGAATGCAAAAGAGGCCCATTTCAAGAAACACGAGACCTCTTCCTACAGTCTGTGTTTTTCAAAAGTGGTGTTGCAAGAATCATGGTCCTGTGTCTGTTTGCCCAGCACTGTCAGAGATGTCAACTATAGTATGAACCAGTGGCTCCCTACAAGGGCTGTTCAGTTTGGCTCCTGTTCCACCTTTGCATGGTGTCCACTTTGGGGAAGGCACAACCCTCCACAGGGATGTGTGTGCCTTTCCATCAGGAGACTGAGGATCAGAGAACTTTAGTCAGACAAAATGGCAACTTGAAAACATAACAACCCACAGCCTCAAACGAAAACAAACCTTGTTTAATGCCCAATTACCTTTTGTTTTCCTCCTCCCCAGAAGTGTTGTTTTGCATGATATCAGCTCTAACAATTTCACACTAGCCATGCTCAGGCTTGTTTGAATAGTGGCTGCTATTCTGCTTGGCTTCCCCATCCACGGACAAAGCTAAGAAACACAGGAAGAATCAGGGAGAGAAGAGGATGTAAGAAGAGAGTGACAGAGCTCATCCAGCCTTCATGACTGTACAGAAAACCTTGGCTATCTCACCTTTAGTGGCTCGTAAGCGAAAGAACCCTAAAGACATTATTTTTAAATTTTATTTTCAAGTCCACTTCATTTTTCAGGGAGCTCGAGACGTGACATCTGAACAATGGCAATGAACCACTGCTCCCAAGCACACAGTGATGCTTTAAATTGCAGCTGTGGGTCTGACTGTTTCCTTCAGATTTCTCAATCTGTCATAGCGTGAAACTGGAATAGGTGTGTGGCAGAGGGCCCTGATTAGAAATACAGATGGTGACACAGGCAGAAATCTTAAAACACAGTGGAATTCATTCCTTTCTAAAACGACCATGTAATTATTTATTTCTGTTGACATTGAGAATTTTCTGTAATAATAGTAATGAAGACATCAAATATGTGAGGTAAAAATGGTCAGCTTTGAGTCTACAGTAACTGACTGATCTATTTTGCCAAGGGAAAACATTTCTCATTTTTTTTTAAATGTAACCTTTAGAATGTCTGTTATTTTTTCTCCATTTCATTGTAATCTATATGATTACCCCTGCTATTGTCCAGTCCTCTTTAATATAGTGTGAGATCCTATCCCAAATATTGATGCTTAACCCTCTTTACATTTCTTAGAGGACACCAAAGTGATATTACTGTCAAGGGGAAATACAGCTTAAGGGCTGGTGAGCAGCTGCTGGAGCAACCCATAATGCAAATGTATATATATATTCCCACTAACAGAGCTTCATCCTGACCTGCCAAAGAGGGGAGGAAAATGAGCCCATTCATGCTGTTTGTGTTCATGTGAGTGCTCTGTGTGTCTGTCTGTGTTAATCTGTGTGTATACACATATATATTGCACACCTGTATCCAAGTGCCTGTGCCTACTAGGAATACATGCTCACTCCTGCTACTGGTTGCACCTGGGGCATGGAGCTGCAGCAGCCTCACATCTGACAGGAGGTTGTTGGATTCAGCCCTGCTTAGCACAACTAACTCTAAAGCACAAACTCTTAGCACAACTAAAATATCTGAATGAAAGTTTTCATGTATGACTGAATGAACTGAGTATAATTATCAGCAACATAAGTATTTGTATAGGAAGATCTTAATGCTTGTATTTATGGGAGTACCATTAAAATGAGTATTTTTTTTCACGTAATTCAGCAGTACAAATTTTACCCGGTCACTTTTTATTTATAGTTTTAAACATATTCATTGAGGAGAGACTAACAAATCAACGATCCAAAGCCAATGATCCACACAGGTGAGAGGCAAAGAACAAAATTCACCAGCCAGGTTTTGAAAAGGATATATTGCATTGATGCTTCTGTCATTTCTTTTGCTCATCACTTATATTTATGAATGAGTTGGATCAAGAAAAACTGGCTTTTTGGTCAAGGGCAACTAAACATGTAGCTGGATATTTGAGAAAGCAAACAGACTGTGTAGACAGTGTGGTGGATTTTATACAATTAACATAAAAAGCTTTCTGACACTGTGAGGGTTGCTGGCCAAGAACAAATTCCTTACAACTGGTCAGCCAATCCAGAAATACTAGATATTCTGCTGTGCCTCATCAGAGTAAAAGTGCAAAATAATATAGTGTGTGGTCTAGAGCACTTTGTGTGGCATTATGTTAATGCCTTAAAACACTCCCTCTGTTGTGTTCTGATACTTTATGTTCTGAGAAAAAATTACATGTATAATTGCTCCCAGGACTATCTACTGTCTGTTTCTCCAGATTGTCATCCTTAATTTGTTTCTCTGCTTTCTCCCAGCCCTCACCAAGTATCCAGGCAATAGTAGGGACCACATCCTCAGCTGTGGAAACTGATGCCCCGCCACTAATATCTGTGATATGCCCCACAGGAATGCCTGGGGTCTCTGTGCACTCTCAGATCTACTTTGGACTCTGCTGAATTTGCTTTTTCTGAGAAGATTTCTTCATATTTAGTTTGGTCCCCTGCTTTCCCAGTCAGATGGTCTATAGTAGAGGGAGAGCTAACATAGTTTTAGCTTGATCTCATTACAAATTTTTCTATACTCTTTACTCACACACTTACAGTTCAAACACCCATTGACAGATGACAACCTCCCTGCTGTCACTTTTAGCTTTGCCCTTTTACCTTCACGTGCCTCTTGTTATTGTTAGTGTGACTTTCACTGTTTCCAGCAGCTGCTTGGCTAATGCACCTTTGTCCAGTTTAAAATAGTTAGTGCTCCACTTCTTTTCAAGCCAATAATCAGGTCAGCTGCTTCTCTGGGGACAAATTCCTCTAAGCTAAGAGTTTTGCTACCATCCTTCAACACCTACTGTGCACACAGGTGTCAAGCAATGCCCTCCATCTTCACTCACATGACTCTTCCCAAGTGTTCCCAGTGTTCTGGCACATACCACTCCTCCCAGATGCTTTCCACAGGCTCCAACCCCAATCTCCGTGTGGCTTCCTCCCCCAGGTCTCCCTCCATAGTGTTTTGGGTTCCCTGTCACACCTGCAGATTTAGGGCGCTGTCTGCCTTTTCTTGGTGTCTATCTGGAGGGAGGCATCCCTTTGCTCAGTAGATTTTACTGGCTAAACTCCAGGGCTCCCAGTGCTGTGCCTATGGGGGTTTTTTGCCCCTCAGATGCTGGGAGGGCTCTTGCCTTTTTTTGGAGGCTTCATTGCTCCTCCTCCCCGCAACAGTGAGATTGCAGCTCTACTTGTGGCAGCAGAATTAAATTCTCCCAGGATTTCATTTATTTTGCACTTTACCTGATAACATATTGTAAGTACACATGCACTCTGCAGACATTGCTGTGTTTCTCAAATTGTGGTGTTCCAGGTTCATAGTTCAACTGTTCTTCCAGAGTTAACTGAAAACCGTTACATCCTTAGCGCTAGCCATTTTGGGGAATAAGGATACCTCTGATTTTTTTCCAACCCTCTGATTTTTTTCCAACCCACTGGCATCCACTGCTCATAGATACAATATGAAGCTCTGATTAAACCATATTTCTGGAGTTTAAGCTCTGCTGAGTGTTTTATTTGTTCTATTTTTTTTGCTCAAGCTATTTTCATCATTCATTTTATGTCTGGTACCAGGTGTAATTCAGTAACTATTAAAAAAGGAGGGCTGACACCTCATTAGGTGTCTGGAGTGGTGGCAGTCCATGTCAAGCCTGCCCATGCCAGCTGCAGGCGTCTGGAGAGCCCCATATCCCCCCTTCCACAGTGCCAGAATGGCAGCTCATGCAGCCACTCAATTCCCTGAATTGGAGAATGGACATAGTTGAAAAATAACCTTGCAAGAGAAAATTGGTTAATTTCCAGCTGGATCAGTACCAGGAGCCTGTTTTTTTTTTTTCCATTGCCCTCCAAAAGCTGTGCTAGCAAAGTGGTGGTACAGCACAGGGACAAGTAACCGTGTGAGGGACCTGCTTGAGAAATGATTTCCTCCAAAAGAAATCCCTGCGGGACCTCAGCCCAAGGGCTGAGCTCTGTCTGGCCTGAACCACCACAAAATACTAGAGACAGCTACCATTGTGCTGCTTTGTGTTAGGGCCTCTTCCCTACAGGAAAGAGGGCTTGCTGGGGTGCTCTAATGGTGCATGACTTAAACACTGCATACCTTGAATTTGGGGAGGGAGGCAGAGTTGGGCACATCCACTGGGGCACATGTGCCAAGATTTTTGTGGCTGTGATTAAGCTTGCTGACGGATCCTTAGGATCACACAGTTTGAAGGTCTTATTTCTAGTATGTAGCATATGGCACTTACCTAGTATCTTGGAAACTTTAAGGAAATAATTTGGCTAAATTTGCCTTTTTCATGGGATTTCTATGTGGAACAGGCATGGTCAGGCTTTATATTCCTTGTGAAAAGACAGGTGCAGTATTTTTACAAATAGGTATTCAAATACAAAGCTATTTTGTGTTTTTACCTATGACTACAGTGTATTTTTACTTTCAAAAACTTTAAATGAGAAAGGTACAGTTGCTGAAAAAGCAATGAATCACTCAGGCTGAACTTTAACACCCATTCAACATCTAATTAGTTGAATTAGAGCCACTTTGCAAGAGAGTCAATCAATTCTCTAGCTTTAGCTGCCCCAATGGTTCTGAAATTTGATGATGTTATCATTACTTCAGAGGAGACACTCAGTTAGCATTTTAATAAGTGCATTTTCCCCCAGCACTTTAGCTCTGAACCAGGAACTATCATAAGTTAAAATATTATCTGCAAAATGCAGACTCCCCTGGGCCAGCAATGTATCCACATCTGAAAACTTTTCTGGTACAGCACTGTTAATACTTTCACATGGATCAAGAGAATTGACACCAACCAGAGTTTTGAGATGTGCAGAATGAGAAGGTAATTAACAGGACAGAATTTGCACTTAAGTAATAACTTTGCAGAAGAATCTCAAAATTAATTATTAAAAGTCACTATTCATATGTGAATAAATGGTGAGACAAAAGTATCTCCAGAAGGTTTTAACTACCTTTTAAGTACAAACCACATGAATATTATGCTACCATCTTCCTCCAAGTTAAGTAAATATATTTGACATTTCAGAGAAGCACTGTCAAGTGATAGCTGAATATTTCTGTAAAATTTGAAGCACACTAGGTAAAAGGATATATGCACATACAGAAAGCTTAGATTGGCTTAATTTCTTGACTATTCAAACTATTCCTTTGGGAAGGGAAGAAAGGGTTCTCATAGCTCTAATATTGCTTGGTCTGACTTCTAGTCTCTTTGTCTTGCTGAGAAATGGTATGTGGGCTGCTGGATCCCTCCTTCTGCTGTAAGACATTAAGAAATGGCTCAGGAGGTAACATCCTTCAAGAAGTTTAATGGGCATGAATGATGGTTGGACTCGATGATCTTGAAGGTCTTTCCCAACCTAAATAATTCTATGGTTCTATGATTCATTAAGCCATATGATTTTATATTGGAAGATGTCTCACAGTACAGGTCAGTTCTAGGATGAAGCTAGCAAAGGCCGATGTCCATATCACCTCTGAGGCTCTAGCTTAGCTGTCTTTGAGAAGCCTGGCTTTACACAGAGGGAAAGATGTGGCTCTCCTAAGGCATCTTGTGGAAAAGCAGTAAGCTGGGTGGAGGGAAGGGTAATTCAGTCCCCCCAGGTCTGTCCCTTCACTCTCAGTGGATGCTCTCCCTCCCATCTCTCTCAGGTATGCTGGTGACCTTCCAGCTTGAGTACACTTTTTGCAATCTTCTTGTAAAATACTACCCTATTTCTTGTGCTTTCTTGAATGAGTACTCCTGCCAAAAGATGGCACAGTTCAAAAGCACTTTAAAGCTTCTCCACAATATTTTCACTTCCTTCTAGTGCACAGAGAAGTTTACTTTTAAAAGTGAAAGTTTCAGAACAACAGAATGAGTCAAAACAAAGATTTAGAATGAAATTGTTGTGTGTGCGTGAGCCAGCACATGGTGTCAGTTTTCATCCCTGTTGTAGAAACATTAGCTGCCGTGCCAGATCAGCTTCATTTGTTGGATTGTTGCAGTGCTCTGCCTTCTTTTTTGTGCTTAGTTTTGAGTATTTTCGTATGTGATAGCATTGCATAAATGTCCCTACCACATTTGCTTCATTCACACCCTCTCTCTGGAAGTTCATTTTCCAGACAGATTTCACTAAAATTCAGAGTTCTTGGAAAACAAAATGATGCAGCATTTCCCAAAGGTGATAATCATCAGAGAACATCGCTTTTACCTCTACAGTATCCCTATCTGCTTTAACAATTTGATGTTTTTAAGGTTTAGGCATATGCTAAGAAAGGAAAGTGAGGATAAATGAGGAAATGTGGTGGGCCATTCCTGAAACCTTGCAGTGGTGGGAAGCGACAGTTCAGTTCTTAGCCGCTGGCTGCAAAGCGACAGATCAGGGCTGGTTTTGATGCATGTGCATTTCAATTGCTGTCAGTGGAATTACTGCAGCAAAGCAGGATTGCTTCTCTGTGTTACAGAACTGGGGACCTCAAGGGACCAAAATATAGTGGAAAATGGGCTAGAAGATTTGCATGGAAATTTGAGCAAAAGGAAAAAAAAAATAGGTCATGCAGCCAGCATGGAAACTGTGCTGAGAAAAGAGCAGCCAGGCAAGGACAGAGGTTGTAGCTTTTATCACTCTTTAGAAGATAATGGTATTCTCTTACTTACCACAAAGGTATCATTAGATTTTACCTGGTTAATTAAGGTACTAACTTAGTTATATCTTTGCTTATGCATTCTGGAAGTTTTAATATTTCTTCAGATGTAAGGACCCAATCTTACACATCTCCCATTGCCATTTCCATTCGTGGGAATGTCAGACTATGTCTTTGATATAATTAGCCTTACAACATCCCCATGCAGGAGTCATGAAACTACTATTTCTCTTTTCATTTGTGAAATAAAATCTAAGCAAAATTTCCTGTGGCATTTTCAGAGGCTTTAGGTCTACAGTTAGTAATTTAGGCCTAAGATAATGCCAACAACCTACTGCACAGCAGGTGTTTGCATCCAGAACCCTGAATTTTTAAGTAACTCCCCTAACTCCTGAGCCATGGCTGGTTTTGATAGCATTTATGCAAAAGGCTGCAAATCCCTGTAAGCCATGGTAAGGTAATACACAGTTGGGTTTTGGCGTCCCTTGTGTTGATCAGCTGCACCAACCTCTTCTTGCTGTGTGTCCCCTCAATATCAGGGTCTACCAGGTATTTTATACCAAATAAGCCAGCCTCCTGAGAATCCCAAAAGACAAACATGAAAAAAAGGAGATGAGGCCATGAAAATGAAAGGAGAGACATCTCTCTCTACAAAATCATCTCTTCAGTCACAGCTCTGGGCAAAACCATGCATTTAGATCTAATCTTCTACATAAATTTTTTGCTTCCACTCCCAGAAAATGATCTGATACCAGCACAGTGACCCTGCACATGCTAAAGCAAAGTCCCAGCTTATACAGGTCAAGACCTCATGGCAAAAATATGCCTGTCTCTGGAGATGAATGAGGACAACAAGCCACGGACATGGTTCAGCAGAAAATCTAATTCTCCATGTTAAGCATCTTTATGAATTGTGCCTCACTCAGCCTAATGTCTTTGTCCTTCACATTCATGGACACAACTTTTTAAAACAGAAAAATGAAAGATAATAAATGAAAAAGAATATGCAAGGTACTGAAACAGCTAATCTGTTTTCTCTCTCAGTGTATGTATGAGCCTTAGAAGAAAACAACATGACTGACACAAGTTAATTTCCTTTCCATTCTCTTCCCGTTAGAGATTATGAAATAGTGAATTATAAAACAGCACATTCATAGTAGACTAAAATCACTTTTCATGTAGAGAATAATAAGTGTGTTGAATAGTTTACTATTTTAAAAGATTTAGATGTAACCCTGGAGGAAATATTTGTACTCAAAGGTATGAGCAAAAGCAATTAAAGTAACAGGGTTTTACTCCTTTTTTTACATTCCAGTCACTCTAGGATGTTTATATGCCATGGCAGCCAGTCAGAAGTCAATGAGCCAGATCTAGAGTTTGTAAAAATTAATGCAGAAGTTAGCAGGAATTAACCCACTTTAAACTTGCTGGAGGTCTGAGCCAGAATCTGCTATGGATCTCCCATGTTTCCTTTCCTTTGTTTATTTACAAACATTTTAGCTTTGCTTTCTGCAGTTTCCCTGGTGTGCCTTGGTGGCACCATGCCTGTCTCCTCCTGGGAGAAGACAGTGGTGAGTTTGGCCCAAGGACTTGTGGAACACAGCCTGCTCCAAGGCTGGGGCTGGCAGCTGTGGCAGTGGTGCACTAGGGAGGAGCATACTCCCCAGGAAAGGCCATTTTAGTCACAGGATTTTTAAATGCAGTTTTCTCAAGGGAGAGATGTGGAGCAGTTGCTCTGAGCAGGTCCTGTGGCCTGAGCCTCCCTACCAGGGGGTGGAGTGCCCGGTTCCCCAGGCAGGCTGCAGAGCAGAGACTTGTTCAGCTTTGTTTAATATGACATTTTGAGCCATCTGAGCAGCCTGAAAAGCTGCTCAGGCAGCTCTTCCCTAGATCACCCCCTCTCCCTACCCCAAATGCCAGATAACCCCACTTTGTTCTGGTTTAAAAGTCCTTCAGGTCCCTCTACCAGGCACTCAGCTTCCTCCCGGAGATCTTAAAGGGCTTATAGCTCCCTCCCAAGCTTTTAAACAGTTAGTCTATATAAGCATAGGTCTGTATGGACTTCAGCCTTTAACAGGTAAGCCTATATATACATAGTGCAACACAGTGCAACAGAGCCTGAAGAGAAAGAGAAAGTTATATTTTATCAGTGTGACTTTTGGAGACATACAGACTCCAGAAATTAGTGTTATAAACTTGCCAGCAGGTGATGTGTGGCTGCAGAATTATCCCAGAACTACCCCTAGTGTCCTTTGGATTAAAGAGGAATGGAAGTTAACTATGCATGAGATGCACTAAAACTATATGCTTAAATAACACCCATCCACTGTATTTTCCTATTTCATTTCAGGTCACTTTTTTCCAGAGTGGATATTCACAACCAGGCGAACAAGTATTTTCTTCCCGAATATTTTATTTAAATGCTTGTACTGTGAGTCTTCTGAGCCTTAGAAGAGAGCAGCTTTTTACATCCTTGTAACAGGACCAGAACATGGAAAGGGCAACCATTTTATGCTTACATCACACAAGACCATTAACTGCAAAATTTGCTAGATAATGGAGAACCTTTCCCTTCTGGGCTTGATTCAAATCTCATAGCAGTGTGATTTCATCGTGACCTCCCTTCTCACATGCCCCACAATAATTCCATGACATTACACTACCCAGGAGTATCTGAGCCACATGCGCAACCCACTGAAACAAATGGAAAGCTACTTTTTTTCTTACAGCACATGGGCTGAAAGTTATCTGAACACAGGTCAAAATACAAAATGTTTGTTTATCACACTTCCACATAAAATAAATGCAGAGCTTTGCCCACTGGAAAAAAAAAAAGAAAAATTGAGTGAAGATGATGTTTTCTATTGATTTAGCGGGAAATGTGCAGCAAAATGCAAACTAATGCAGGTTTCTGGTTTGGAGAGTTCCCATCATAAATATTAGATATCATTTATATCTTTTCATTTTTCTGTTTTAGTATTACTTTAACATTATTGGCAAAGAGACCTCATAAAAAAAAAAATCAGATCGAACCTGGGAGGGTATATTTCAATTTGAAGAAATATTTCTAATCAGGCATTTGAAAATGTGTAGGTCTTTAACCTTGATAATAAAAAATAAAAGCAGTGAATGCAATTGTATTAAGCATCTTTATCATTTTGAGAATGGTGTTGTCAAGATCATGGATGCCTCCTCTTTGGTGAACTGACTCACTTCTCTGACATTCTCTTTAGTTTTCAGGTGGGGGGAAAAATGATGCTTGAATTAGCATGTAAGGACTTTACAAATTATAAAAAGTCATAAAAGGATGAATCTTATGTTTTGTGGCACAAATATCTTCAGCATTTTCTGTGAGTTATGTTTCATTTCCTTCTCAATAGCAATGTAACAATATACCTGCAGCACATATTTGCTGTAACTTAAAAAGATTTCCTGTACAAATCAGAGCTGGGAAAAGCCATAGATGTGAATTCAGGCTGACGGCTGTCTCAAAGCTCACCGTAGAGAAAACATAAACACCACATATATACTATTTAAAGTCACATTGAACACCGTGGTGGTATAGGGTGAGTGTGAAAGGCCAGTTTTTGTTCCCAGGGCAAGGTCAAGAGATTTTCAGTGTAAATGAGCATCAGGCTCGTCCATTTTAAAACCTTTCTCAGCTGGACAACACAACTGATTATCTGTCAACTGTATCAGCCAAGAGCCATTCCGTAAGGGCTGATAGCTATGCACTAAAGATGCAGTACAACTGATAACAATGGGTAAATCAAACCTGGACCACTTGTTTGGAACTACATGTTGGTCTATTTTTATTCTGGAAAGTATAAGAAGTGGTGTGGAAAGGAGAAGAACAATGGTAACAGCTTGGTTTTTAAAGGAAAAAGCACCTATCTGGTCTGATCTGAAATTAGTACAGAAGATGCATTCTTGGGTTTTCTCCTTTACTGAAAGTCTTTCAGAAGCAAATGTCATCTTGCTGCTGGAGGTAAAGGGAAATTACTTCTACAGCTATGCTGCCTTTTGTGCCCAGGGGCAACATTTTCATATCTCTGTAACACCCATACATCATGAGAAAGATTCTTACCTAGTATAATTGGCATAAATCTATAATGTCCCCTTGAGGATGAGCATGATAGCTTTTTCTCTGCACACTGCTGCTTCTTCTGCTATGACAGATCAGTGCACCTAACATTAATAGACTGACTTCAATTCAATCTGCACAGTACCAATGTTAATGACAATATATATAGAAAACATCCTTGGAAACACATTCTGTTTACTTGTCTCCAGAAACAAAATGTTGGTTGGTCTTGTATTAAGTGGACATTATCTCTAAGAATGTTAGATGGATTAAAACAGCTTTCAGCCTTCTTAATACAGCCTATCAAATGCAAACACAAGTTTGCTTTTCTGTAAACAAACTGTCATCCTGTTTTATGGTGATACCTACATGTACTGCCAGAACAAATGACAGTAACATAAGTTCTATTGCTATCTGCTCACAGCTGTCAGGAGTGCATTTCTGAAGGGATCCAAATATCGGCTGTGCAGATTTGCTGGAAATAGTAGAAAAGCACAGTGCAAAATAAAGAGATTCACTCATGGTTTAGCTAGTGGGAAGAAAGACTTATCATTAGCACTATTTTCCACTCTATGCTTCTCCTATCCAGGAATGTGTCAAATCCTTCCACAGGAAATTTGACTCCATTGTCCTTAGACAGGGCTTATTGTCATTTATAATTCTATATAACCTACTGTCAACAGAATCTACCTTTAATAATATAGATTATTATTATAGAAGATGCATTCCCATGTACAAAGAAAATGACCATTTATGGGAGACATCTTGGCCTATCAGCTGTCAAAATGCTTTTGTAGTATTCATAGATACCAAAGCCCAACAGTTTTTGTTATTATTTTCTTATTCCTTTTTTCTCCCAACATTTAATGATGGAAAAATTTTCCAAAGAGATTGGAGGGAGGTGTGCTGAACTCTGTGTACTCTGTATAAATACACAGGTGTTAGGAGAGATTTGTTTGAGGAAGGACTGTAGTTTGGGGTATTTGAATAGCAGTTTCATTGTAAGCTACCTGAAGAAAACTGTGGTTTTGTAGTTTGGAAGCAGAAGCTCAAGGAGCTACAACAACAACTGCCCACAGAAATGAAAATAGGAGCAAAACAAAGTATACATAATAAGAAAAATTACTTTGAAAACTTATTTATATATTTACCTTCAAATTTCTGGGGCACATGTAAATCACCTTAGTTCTGCTGTGTGTTTTGGTATCATAAAGATCCTATACTAAGTTGTAACCCTGTAAGTCACAAGGTATGTTGCTGTTTCATAGTATAATACTGAAGAGTTATATGTTGTTCTACCAGAAATTGATAAACTAAATATAAGTGGATTTTTAAGCCTGAGTTCTGGAAATAAAGACAAATTACTTTGGCAGTCCTCTAGATACCATTGTATTTTGTCAAAGTTATCAGCCTAAATTCACCCTTAGAATAAGTCAGTTGAAGTCAGCAGCATTGTAACAGAATGAACTTGGCTTAATGGAATTTAGGACAGGGTAATATTTAGTTCATGTTGTATGTGGTACAACATAAAACTGCAGTTTTTCAAATATGTTTCAATCCTACTTGACAAACACTTTTGCCATTTCAGAAGTGGGTTCTTGCTTGTCATAAACTTGGACTTTTTTCTTTCACCAATTAAACCAAATTCTGCTTATTGCTTAAGTTACTGAACTGTAACATGACTGATTAGAAATAGTTACATCCCAAGGTAATTTTGACTTGGAAGTTTATATGTAGAAGTAATAGTCCAAGAAAATGGTGATGCAAGTTAAAGCATACTGCTTTCTTCTAATTTAGTTGGTTCCAAAATAAGCCCAAGACTTCCACTGAGTAGCAAACCAGTAGGTTTCTTATTGGTGCAGCTCTGTTACCATATTAGTTCAGAACAGATGCACATCTCCCAAACATCTTCTGTTTACCACATTTTCATTGGCGTTGTGGAGTAATTTCAGAGAGCAGACCTGGAGTCCATTTGGATGAACTAAACTGGAAAATGTATTCTGGGAGTGCACCTCAGCAGGCCCAACTGCAAAAGGGCTTCAGTCCACGAGTTCAGACTATGGTTACCACAATGTAAAACTCCCCAAATCTGTGTAATGTGGATATTTTTTCATCACAAACTGTTTCATGCTATGAATCTTCTACTGGTCATCACCATTCACTAATAAAGGCATTGCCTCTGATCATATTAATAATGTAATAAAGCTAGCTAAAAGGCAAGGAAATCCCCATGCCTAGTTTTTGATGACCACCTTAAATGTTTCCATGTAAGGCATCAGTTTAAAGAATAGTTTCCTATGGTTCTTCATCCCTAGCAATATCAGCAGAGAGTGTGGAGAATGTTTTTGATGTATGTCATCAAAATAATGAAAAACAAGGCTGCACTTCTCATAGTGCAGTGCTGTCAGGAGATATTGTCTTCAGGGCTAGAAATGTCCATCTTCAGAACATGAAATGTTTTTTTGCATTTGCCAGATTGCCCTAACACCCATAGGAAACATAGGTTCTCTCCCTCAGAACAAGCATTGCAGTGACAGTATAACCTGCCATGGACTCAGCTGGCAGAAATTGTCTTACCTTCCTCCATTTCAGTAGAGTTAGGCCTAAGCAATGTGGAGAAATGCTCCTGTTACTGTCCTTGACAACCTCAGCTCTTCCTTCAACACTTCTGTGGGAGTGTGAACTACCTCCCTAGAGTGTTCCACATGACCCCATGATCAGTCTCATGGTCCCACTCAGGGTCCTTAAGTAGCATCCAGCCTTCCTAACCAATCTCAGCAGCATCTCATTCAGACTCATTTAGCACCCTGTCACGCAGCACAGCCTGCTCACTCTCCAGCATAGGTGAGGATCACACAGGTCACGTACAACCCTAACTCATAGCAGATACTGCTGCAACATAGAAACAACCTATTGTGCCTGATGTAGGGCAACAGGTATGATTTTCTGAAGTGCCCTTGTGACAAAAGTGCCTCTACTGCTGGAAAAATGCCAGAGCTTAGGTATCTAAGAAACAGTGTTTCAGAAAGAGATCATTATGCAAGGTCAGTGCCTCAACATGCTTATTGCAGGAATAGGATGGACCCTTGCACCCAGAAGGATTTAAACCTGGGACCTTGTTTTAATCTATGAAGGAAGCCTGCTATACAATTGTAATTCTGATTGAATATGCCCATATCTTTCACTAAGGGCTAAGCTAACAGATGAAATTTAGGAAGCAGTTGAGGTATTTTGAATAAGCAATTTAACAAGAGTGAGAAATTATTGCAAAATAGAGCTGCTGCCTTTGCTTTCCAGAGATAGAGTATGCTAATGTCTCTAATCTCAAAGACTGACAAGGAGATGGGGAAGGAAGAGGATAGAGTAGCCTGTTGAAATATAAATTTTAGTAATGCTCTCTAAATGAAGCAAAACCAACAAAAGTTTTCATTCACTTTTTGGATTAATTAAAAATGTTGCATTTCAACAACCTGATTGTTAATTTTTCTTAACATTCTTTAACAATATTCATTCATTCAGATTAACATTTTCATTATCAATATTCTATTGCTTAACACTTTGTTGCATGTAATTGGTTCCAGCCACCGTCCTGTTTGTCTTTCCACAACCCAGCTTAACATTTCAGCAATAGCACAGATTTGGGGGAATGTTAAGAAGATATTATCTGACCCTAACCCTTTTGTAAAATAGGAAAAAATATATTTTAAAAGTTCTACATCAGCTCTAAAAAATAAAGCACCTACCAAATTCATAGAATACATCTGACACAAGGAGAAAATAGTAGATGTGGCATCTGCAATAATGTAAATTACTTTTAAGCAAAACCAGTTAGTAAATCACGTTCCTCATGAGGGTCTCCATGCTATCCTCTCATTCAATGTGTTTAAACATGTAGCTCCAACTTAATACTTACATTTCTCATTTTAGTACTCATATAGAAATCTATTCCCTCTAATCCTCTCTAAGAAACAGTTTATCAAATTTCATTATGTGAATTGTATAGTGCATTTCACCTGGTATTTGGGGAGGAGGAATGGCATGAGCCGGTAGCTCATGATGGGATTCATACAACTTAGCCTTTTTTAAAGCCTGTTTAAAATCTAGAAGTCTAGCCTAAGTCAACTGACTGTGTGCTGTCTGATGAAGTTTTCACACCAGTAGGAGAGATTGAGTAGGATCCTGGAGGCCGCTAGAATCACTTGTCATCTGGAAATGTCTTTCCTGTCCATTGACTATCAAAAGAGCCTAGATCACATTAGAAACCTGAAGATTTTAAATGGTAAGTGCATATAAGATATATCCTACATAAAAGAATGAAGAGGAAAAGAAAGATTCAGTGACTCATCAAATCTGTTCCATAGTTATTCCAACCCTGGTACTCTGGTATTTCAGGCTCAAACCTGTGCTTTACTTCATGTTATTTCAAAGTTATGATTATATAATAAAATCCAACATTCTGTGACCAGAATTAAAAGTGAGATAAGTACAATAAAAGAAACCTAACAGATTAAGAATAAAATTATCAAGATATCCAGGCCCAGTTCTTTTATCCATTCTAATTTGAATAGTCTTTCATCAAGTGAATAAATTCACTGACCCCATAATTTACAGTAATATATCCAATTTATCTTCATGCACACACTGTGGACTGTTCTTCAACTTCCAAGCCAATGCATTCAGTAAAAGAAAGGATCTCTGACAGTGATTTTGACAGGTTGATAAGTGAATTCTCCTTCTAGTCCTCTAGGTTAGTTAACATTTTCTTCTGCCCTCAAACTGCAAGGAAAATACTCTTTAAATCACCTACCTGGGCAAACTCAGTCATTTACTTGATAGTCTAAGACAACAGTCAAAAAGTTGTTGTATAATTCTAACCCCACAAGCTGGTCAAGCTTTATCTTTACAGAGGGTTATAAACCTATCATTTCATGTATTGTCACCTATCATCAGTGTAAGTTTCTAGTTTCCTGGTCAAGGGTGCATTAACATTGCTTTTGTGTTAGCTGAAGAACAATAGAAGTCCACAGGAAACTAAATTATTTTCTGATCCAAGCACATAAGTTGAGCCAAATATCCCCTCTCAAATACTTGGAAGAAGTCTCATATAGTAGTTTTGGAGACCAATGAAGAAAAAATTAATATAATAAAAGTGAAGGATCAGTGGAGCCTTCCTGAAGTGAGGTCCCCTACACCAAGTCTGATTTTTGGTCTGCTTTGGTGAATGAACCACACAGTACCTAAATACTTTCCAGTACACAGACTAATTATATTTTTTTTCTTATATAGGACAGCAAGATCTGATACATGAGAAACTTAGGAGTCCAAAAAGCACTATAACTGGGAACACAGAAAGAACCTCCAATGGTGGCAGGATGGAGCCATCGATCCTCAACAAGGCAAGGAATAGGTCTGTATGCTGAGCCATAGACAATTACTGCTTGATATTAAGTGCAAAGTCCCAATAAGTTCTCTACTATCTCCCATTCCTATTCAAAATTTGAATAAGCTTTTGTCTAACAGCTAAAATGTGAAATTAAAGCATCTGAAGGTCCTTCCATGCTCCTCCCATGCACAGATGCCTCCTGCAATGCAAACATTGAGAGAAACCTAGGCCTTTGAAGATTTTTTGGCTGGCAAGGTGTCATGGTTTAACCCAGCTGGCAACTAAGCACCACAGAGCTGCTCACTCACTCCCTTCCAGTGGGATGGGGAAGAGAATCAGAAAAGTAAAAATGATAAAACTCATGGGTTGAGATACAGACAGTTTAATAGGTTGGCAATTGCATCAGCAATTTTTGAGGGCCTCCTTGGAGGCTGCATATGTAAAGTAAAAGCCGCACATGCAAGCAAATAAGACAAGGGATTCATTCACCACTTCCCATGGGCAGGCAGGTGTTCGGCCATCTCCAGGAGAGCAGGGCTCCATCATGCGTAATGGTTATTTGGGAAGACAAAATCCATAACTCTGAACTTCCTCCCATTCCATGCTCCCAAGAGCAGAGAATGCTTTATTAAGCATTGGTAGCTGTTACAGGACAACTTCTTCAGCTGAAGTGACAATAGTTTTTGCTTTCGGGGCAGGGGATATTTTGTCTCCAGTTCTCTGAGAATGACTGTCACTGTTTATGGTAAAAATTTCTGACATCTACAGCAACTCTTATGAGAACTCTATTTCCAGACAAAATTATTTTATTATTCCAGGTGAGTCAAAAAATACGAAACCAAACCAAAAAAAAAAAAAACAAAAACAAAAAACCCCATGAAAACTGCTTTTACTTGAGGCATCTTGTCCCTTTTGTTGCCTGAAATAGGGAAAGTTAGGAAGTACCCAGCATGTAAAAATGAAGACTGGTTTAAAACCAAAAAGGATGCTGAAATGAGGGGAACGAAGATGCGCTTCCTTAGATACTCTCTGAGCAGCTGTGCTCTGGGATCCTGCTAGCTTTTTGTTCTAACTGAACTTTTAAGTGTTGCCTTTGTGGATAAGCATGTGCTGTGCTTCATTTCTCTTGAATTTCAGGCTAGGAGCACAAAATAATACAAATAAAACATTTTCTCTCTGAGATGTTCCCTCACTTTATCAAAATGACACCATGCTTTCAACGAACCTCAGCTTTACCCAGGTAAAACAGCCTTTGGTTTCTCATATTTGTCTTCATATTGGCCACTTTTATATGTATTGGGTACTTTGCCTTGGAATCAAGGAAAATAAAACAGTAATGGACCTTGGAGACTGACCTCTG
This sequence comes from Elanus axillaris, assembly GCA_026212715.1. Taxonomy (NCBI): domain Eukaryota; kingdom Metazoa; phylum Chordata; class Aves; order Accipitriformes; family Accipitridae; genus Elanus; species Elanus axillaris. The sequence continues at coordinate 3,360,989 of JANZLQ010000052.1, forward strand.
AGCTAGCTACATCTTACAGCAACAGCACAAATGTAACTCTGTGCCTCTTTTGAACTTTCTGAGAATCCCTTAATATGCATCATTCTGTCTGGTGCACTTTCCATGTCATCTACTTTTTGGTTTTTTGTAAGATTAATTTGTTTGAGTTAGTTATTCCAGAAGCCCCAGACTCAATATTTTCCAGATCACCTGCTTGGTGACCATTTATGCATGTTCTCTGTGCAAACTTTGAAATTATTTTGTTTCCATTAATTTCATGTCACATCCTTCTGCTGCAATTTATTGTTTCTACTAAACAATGTAATTCTAACATATTCCTCTTTAGCATTGCTGTAAGAGGTGTCAGGAAAGTTCCTTTTTACATTTCACTCCTTGGCTTATATTCCATTTTGCCTTTCAGCAGTACTTGTATCCTGAACATAAAAGAAACCTTTTCCATTAGTACCATATAATCCTTTTCCCTCTTGTCTCCAAGGCATGAAGCATGCACTCTCATTCCATTTTCTTTGCTTTTGGTCTCTGTACATTTGTAGTCCTGTTCTCCCCATCACTAAACCTGCTCTTGCATCTGTATTTCACAACTTCTGGGGGAAAAAAAAGCTTTAATACACATCCTTAACTTAATGGATATGTATAAACATTTGTATATGTCTTAACAAAAACAAAGGAGAATCCTTTATAAAGAAATAGCTTTAAGACATTTTTAGCATGCTGAAGGCCTTGCTCCAATTTCTCTTAATGTGTTCAAGAGTATTGCAAGAGACTAGACCTTCAAAATGGAGCATGTTGCCTGGTATGGGAAAACACCCAAAGCAACCAGTATCTAACAAAACCCATACACTGTACAGAGAGACACTGCCCAGACTGCCACAGTCTAGTCTGGAAACAGTAATACACAATAAAGCAGACAATGTGAGAGTCCATCTGAGATTCAGAGGGGACATCTCACTATCTATGCTCCACCATCATGCTAGCTGAATGATTCTAAGCAGCCCATTCACTTTTGCAGTTTCCCATCTCACTTTCTGTTTCCTCATAAGAGTTAGAGCTTAGAAATCTTGGGAGACACCGTTTCATTGCTGCTGTCCCAAGCACCTCACAATTTAATCCATAATTTCAAGTACACTGACAGCAAGGGTGAGATCTCCAGCATTTTCCCTTGCCTGCCTCTCACATTGGCTTTATCCTGCCAACCTGCTGGCACAGCAGCTGCTATTACTGCCAAGCACTGCCAAGGGCTGGCCAATTTTAAGGAAGGCACCCACCGCAGTGGCATGCACTGTGTGCTCCAGCCTCATCGGGATGTATGGTTCCTGCTATATTAATAAAATCTGATTTATAGAATTGCAGATCATTCTGCACAGTAATCACCCAGTGAAGCAGAGAGGAAATGTGAGAAACTCAGCAAAAGTAATTTGAGTTTTTGCTTTTAAGTGTCTCACATCCATCTAAAAATCCTACCCTCTATCTTTCCAGAGAAAGTGCTGAACACAAAAAGCCTGCTAATGGTGTGTTAATATGTGCATATTACAGACATGCCTTGTAGTACTTAGGGTGTCTGAGGTGTACTGGCTCTCTATTACTTAAACACTGAAAGTTTATTCTAAGCAACCAGGGAGGCAATGCAGCTTCTCATTATAGATGTCCAACTCATTTTAACAGTAACAGCTGCTTTAATTCTTAAATGAAATTGTTAGCCTTTAAATTCCTCTGCAAATTTGTGAGTTTATCAGGAGAAGAACAGGTTGGAAACTTATTTCTGCTTCCCTACACAACAATGCATTAGCTGCGTGTTAAGGTTCTGTGTGACTTGAAAAGGAAAATACATTGAGGGAACATTCCCTGGTGGGTCTGTCCCAGTATAGCTCACATTGTTGATCTGGCTGGTTTTGACAGACTAGAGGCTTCTCACAAGTGTAGTCTGGCTCCCTCCTGCAAAAAAAACCTCACAAGGAAATGTGTCTCTGTTCCTGTGCCATTATGTTATAGTGTCAGAAAATCCACAATTCAACCTGAAGACACTCAAAGAATCTGGAATTAAAATACTCCCCATGGCACTTTTAACATGCACTTTTCACTAAGGATGCAAATGAAGGATGTCACATCTTTAACTGTGGCCAGACGTATTAGATACAAGAGACATGGTGACATGTCACAGCCACACTGCTGCAACATCTCCCCTTTCAGACCTGGACTTACCAAAGCACTAAGAGGACTGTAACTCACCTTTCTGCTATGTGTTACCACAAAACACAGTGTGTGCATTCCCAGTTATTTGGATCATACACATCTGTGTCCACTCCTTTTCATCCTGCTATCTTTGAAGTCTTTCCTTGCTCCCCTAACTCTAGGGACATGATGGAAAGCACCTGGCCACAGTTACAGCTTCTGCTTCCTCACCTAATAATTTTGTCTGAGTTTCACATTCCTGAGCCCCCCATTGCTTTTTCCCTAGTGCCCCTGATTGCTTTTCTCCTAGTCTCACGATGCTTTTTCCCAATACTATGTACTTTCTACATGAATTGGCTTAAACTCCCTGTTGGTATTTCTGTTTGTCATGCTATTAGCACTAGCTGGAGCACACTATCAAGGCATGAGAAGTACCAATTGATCAGCTTTTAAGTCTCTGTGCACATGTACTTCTGTGCAGTGTTTATCAAGTATTTAAATGACTGTAACCTGCTTTGTTGTGCACTGTACTTGGTTTTGCCTAGCATATACTAAAATCAGCAAAACAATAGTGAAGGGGGGTCAGCAGGGATGTTTCTCATGCCAGTGGCAGTCACTTTCCCATGAGAACCCACATAACAGCATCAGGGTCTGCAGGTGCAGGGACATGAGACCAATGGCACCAGAATAAAAGCATGGGAATGCAAGGGAAAACTGCCAGCCAGGCTCCAGACAGCTCCAGTGAAACGTTACAGGGCTGCAAATAGCAGACCTGTAGCATTACAGATCCTGAATCACTAAGGCACCTCAGGCACCATGCAACTTCATTTGCTGTTTACCTTCTTCACCCCACATGTGATTTCACATACGTTTGCTGTACCACCCCTCTTCATCTCTCTTCAGTCAGGGAAACCTAGTTAGTCATTCTTCATGCAGAATCTGTCCAGTATCTGTGATCATCCTCATAATCCTTCTTGTTGCTATTTTCAATTCTACTACAATCTTTTGAGAGAGTTGCACTAAAATTATAAACAATTTTCAAGCCATGGTGCATGGAAGTATTATAGAACGGCCTGGTGATGTTTTCTGTTTTGTTCTTCCTCTCCTAAATAAGTCTGAACATTGTATTTGTTTTTTTCACTGCAAAGGAGTAATGTGGTGACCTTTTCATCCTTATAACCACTGAATCTTATTCACAGTGAGCGGAATCAGCCAAATAGTTGTAATACACCATGAATCTTTATGTTTTGAAGGTTTTCTACCTAAATTATGCCAACTGAAGCTGGATCATGACATGAACATGGGCATTCTGAAGGTCAAAAATCTATATGTATGCAGACATGTAAAAAGTTATGTTGAGGAATGTTTATTCAAATAATTTAAAACCAGGTTATTTTACATGGGTTGAGAGATATATCCACAATTTTGTAGTCATTTGCCCTGTTTAGGGAGAGGACTTGAGAGATTTTATAATTCCTAACACTCTTATTTAACCTTCAATAAAGCTCCTAAAACATAGGCTTCTCTTCAGAAATACCTACAAGTGCTGTTGTCACATTGCAAGCAACCAACCTTATGAGCAATTGACTTAGAGTCAATCATGACAAACATTTTCAAATGAATATTCATTACTGAAGCTTTTTTTGGATCACTGAAGAACTAGACAGAGGTACTCGGACAATGCCGCTATTTGTATATGAAGTGAATAAACATAGTCTGTTCATCACATCTGAACAGTGCTGATTCTTCTTGGTCTGCTATTTCTGATATGGAAGCTAGAGAACTGTAGCAAAAACTAACCTGTTCCTGCTTGGGTGTGGAGAATCAGAGCATTAGCAACATCAGCCCAGTGCTAAGGAATTTCACTTACAAAAGCCATTGAGGACCTGATCCAGAGGTCTGGCTCCCAGCCACTTCAGGGATTTGAATCTGCTTCTCAATGCAATGTGAATCTCATTTGCATATAAATGCCTATTGTAGCAAAATGTTTGATGCTTCCCGTGCAGCTGAGATGGAGTAAGATGGGTCACTGAGGAGAAAGGAAAATATTTTAATCTTTTGGAGGCTTGGGGGTGACCCCCATCACCTCCTCCCCTGCTTCACTCACACCAGCATCTTGAAGGCCAAAGTGCCTCTTTGCCTGAGGGGTGGTTTCTCATGGCAGGCTCTAGCAAAGCAAGTGGGAACGGAGCATGCAGACCCTGAAGCCCTGTACCCTGGCCTTGCACGGCAAACTGTCCTCTAGCATGCCAGTTGTTTGCCTGTCCTCAGCAATTCATTTTGTCCTATAAGGACCAGCCAAAGATCCTGCAATTAAAGTATCATCACAGTCAATCACAGTACCTCACTAACATTTGCTTTCTTGATTGTTTTCAAAAGAAAAAATCAGGGATTCAGCTGACAGAGAATGCAGAGATAGCATCAGTAATAATATCAAACCAAGGGAATAAAAAAAATTCAGAGGGTAGTGTTATGACAATGTAACAGATTTATGCTAATCTGTTTTTTGTAAGTTTTTGTACCTATAAATGTTTATTCTTTCTGATTCTTTTTTATTACTTCTCAATTTGAAAAGATTTTTCCATCTTCACTCAAACCAGTTGATTTTCTTTCTGTTGAATTAAAATAAAAAGGTTTGTTAAAATTGTTAAGCAAATCCAGTTATCAGAGGTACATGGTTATTTTTGTATTGCAGCATAAAGCCATTCTAAACTATTTTTTTCATTAAAGCCCTGGCTCAGCAAGGCATTTTTGGCAGATATGTAAACTCGTTTTTTCATTCAACAAAGTCTTTAAATATCTGCTTACATAGTAACCTGTTTTTCTTAAAATTGAGCTAAAAATCTTTTTAAAACTTCTTCACAATGTAAAATCCAGACAGCTAATTCACTTCCTCAAAGCTGTAAAGCTCATCTCTAATTATATAAAATTAATGCAGGCAGGGCAGAAACATTAAACCTCTCATTTGTTGAAAAATGCAGTTCATGGAATTTGTGAATTCAGGCAAATGTAACAAATTCTTTTGTCAGTAAAAAAGCAGTTGTTCCTTAAGTTGGAACATTTTGTTTTGACTTATTTAACTAACACATTTAATCTTTTTTACTTTGAGACAACCTTTTGTTTCAAATCTGGCAGAGCCTGGGCAAAGGTACTTGCTAGAGATGCTATTCTTCTCCATTAACGATGTGAGATGGGCTTACTGAAGCTCTCTGTTTAGATGGCTGCCTGAGGTGGCTCATACTAGGTGGCATGAACTCACTATGCCCATTCTTTGGAGACAAAATTGAAGATAATCACAAAGTCCCTTGAAAAAGAAAATAGGCAAAAATAAGTCCAGTCAATAGTGTAGCAAACAAGAATTATCTAGAGGGTCCCACTGCAGAAAAACAGCCTAGTCTAACTCTTAGATGAACTGATTGCTGAAAAAAACAGAGAAGCTGTGGGATTTCCATCCTTAGATATATTCAAAACTCAAATGAATTAAGCCCTGATCTACCTGATCTGAAGCTGAAGACAGCTCTGCTGTGAGCCCAGGGTGGGATGAGATGACCTCCTGAGGTCCCTACCAACCCAAGCTATTCTATGAGTGTGATTCTGAAAACAGTTCTACAGAACTGTAAAAACTGGAAGGAACAATTTGTACAAAAGCAAGTTCCCTCTGCCCTCTCATTCTCCAGTCTGTTAAGATACACTTGGGCAAAGCTACCTTCATCAGTGAGCACTGTCCCAGGTCAGAATTAAACTGCGCTTTCTCCATTAAATGGTATACCAAGGAAGAACACCACCCCTGAGAGTGGCTGTGACAAACATCCATCCTTTTCCTAAACAAAGTACTATCCCTCGGCTTACTTATCACAGAAATTTCTCTTGAATGGGGAGGGAAAAAACATGGAAAAAGAGACCAATCCATTTTGAAGGCACTTAGGACCCTTCAAAAAAGAGAGAACTGGCCTAGAACACTGAACGTTATATATATTTGTTTGCGTGTTCATTTTCAGCATGCGATACAAAGGTGATGGAGATCTCCAGCCTGACTTTCAGAAGGGCAACTGAGTTTAAACACAGTAGCATTAGCAGGGGAACAGAAATAAGTGATCAGTCCAATATCCAGGAAAGCCTTCTAGCTAACTGGATAGACCAGAACCTGTAATTAATCTGGAACATCACACTTAAATTAAAACAAATATTAATAAAGGAAATGGTCAGAGATTTCTTTACAAAATTGCAATTAGAAGAGAAATGAAGGAAAAGACTGTGTGAGAGAATCTACTGTTCAGTAGAAATAGCTGATGGGACAGTTGTACAAGGCACTATGGAAACATAAAGCATAAACTTGCTTAAAGTTACAGACACAAAAAAATTTATAGTGTTATAAGTACAGAACATCAGAAGATCAACTGGTCCAGCAATTTGAAACTGTTGGAACTCATGACCAAGAAAAAATTGTACCTTACTTAAAAAACTAGAACATAGTGTGAAAAGTTTGTCACTGACAGTATAGCTGTGTTTTGCAGATTTGCAATACTGGTGTCCAACAGGGAGAATGTCTCGTACCAGTTTTAACAATAATTGTGAAAGTATTGAGGTGATATATCACTTTTAGACTTTGCAGAAGCATTGACAGAGTCACTTTTAATACCTAATGTAAGGGAACATTTATTAATAATCACAGAAATTCCTTTAATTCTGAGGAAACAGGACAACATACTTGGATTTCTCTCATTAAATTTGTCAGTCATTCACCTGCTGACTTTGTGAGTCACCCAAAAAAGTCCATAGCAGAAATATTAACCTTAAGATCATCCTATATCTAGCCTTTAATCCCCTGCCACATTCATTATATAACTTTCAATTTGCAGCAAAATCTTCTTTCATCAGGTAAGCCTTATTTTTCATCAGAGCAAATACATTCCATATGTTGAATAATGGGTCAAAAATATAAAATATAAAAATTACAAAATATAAAAAATATAAAATAAGTGTGATGTATGCACCTGAAGGTTCATTTCCTGGTTTTGGCACTTCTGTACATCTGAATGCTTGCAGTGATGATAATACAATTTTCATTGATTTGGGTTGTGGACATGTCCATGTGTGGCTGTGTGTCAGGATGGGGGGAGGGGGTGTGTTTGCATGTGCATTCCCTTCAGCTTCTATTATCTCGCCCTGTTGTTCATCAGTAAGGCTGAATTCTTAATTCAGTCTTTTCTGAATATTTACATGTCTGTCTTTGAACTCATGACAATATACTGTTGTCTGAGAAATCCTGCCTCATTCAGTGCAGGATTGAGGGGATGCAACCCTCTCCTGGGAAATGCTTTCTGCTTTTTATGAAGTACTGTAAAATGAATGTAGATAGTACAGAACGTGAAGTGTAAAAAATGTAAAAGCATGTAGAAAGAGATCATTGACCCAGCAGCTTTGCAGGCTGGCACTTAACGTAGTCATGAACAAGCTATTAATTCACAGATACTATGACAGTATATGTGAAAAAGTGTCACCAAGAGAAACTGTGAACAACCCACCATAGGATATCTTCGAATCTAGCCATAAATACTTCATATCCATGGAAGCAGATTTAAACTGTCCCAACAGAGAAGAGAGTTGCACTTTCCAGCAGACTGAAGTACTAAGAATTGTCATAAAAGCAGAACATAAATATCTCTAAAATCTAGACTTTCACTTTCTGGTCTTGAAAAGGCAGCATTACATTCTGGATTAAGCATGCTTGATTGGGCCCAAAATAAAGTTGTTTATTGTCTTTTATATCAAACTGGGAGCTTTACTTTGTGTCTTTGCTTTGCTTAATTGTAAATGTGGATCAAATTCTTGTCTTACATACAAATGTGGAAACACATATCCAAAGACAGAATTTGTCCATGGAATATCTAATTAATGTACACTTCTGGTAGAGCACTTTTTTAGATTCTGACATGGAAAGATGCATTAACAATTTGCAGCAATATTTAAAAGAAGTAAAACTGGCTCTTCTCCATTTTGTACAAATGAGACTTGAGCACTGAATTCAATAAGAATACAATTTCAGAAGAACACTGACTTTTAAGCAAAATGTTTATTTTATATCAGTCATTACTGATTTAGATTCAGTATGAGTTCTTGATACAATGTAAGAATAATTATATGTCTCTTCTTGTACAATTCATGCTACATAGAGGCAACATCTCTGTAAATAGACCAAGCATTCAGGGTTAATAAATAGCAAAGTTTTATTTCGAATTTGTGCTTCCTATAAAACCACTTTTAAATACAAATTATAATATAAAAGCCTCATAAAATTCATAAATAAATAAAATATAGTGACTTTGAAACATGCTAATTTTCTTTAAGTGTCAAGAGTAATTCACTCTCTTCTGTACCTGAATTCTTCTAACAGCTCAAGAAGGTTTTGGTGTCTAGGGCCAACAAATGTAAATGTTGGTCATCACCCTGTAAAACCAAAGTTACACAACATAATTTCTTACTTTTTGCACCCTCTGGCTTTCTGAAATTAATTGTCTGACTTGAAAATTAGGTAAATGTCATTTTTCCCCTCATCTAATCAACTGCAAATGAAAATAGATTTTTTTGGGGAAAAAACTTATTAAAGCCTGTAATAAGCACTGCCGGTTAGGAAATCCATGCAACAACTTTCATTTCTATATCACATCTCAATATTTTAAGGTTTTACTTTTCAGAAGCTTTCTCTGCTCTTATTCCATTGTCATTTCATGCTATTGAAGAATTCATCACCAAAACTCAAATTAGCTCATCAAATCAAAGTTGATTTATTAATCAACTAAAATCACTAGGTCTGCTCAACCCTCTCTGACAGTATCTGAGAAAGACAATTACACATACATCTACATGAAGAGTGAGCATTGTCCATTTTAGATGTGGTAAGGAGGCAGGGATTAGTTCTAACCCAGCTTTGCCCACAGGTGCAGACATAGCCTCAGCAGCCTCCCAGGGGCTCCCAGACATCACTGCTCCCAGCCCCAGGAACAGCTACCTTATGGAATAGTTCCTGGGGGAGCATGGCAGCGAGCAGACCTGTAGGTCACATTAACTTGGAGGTACTCTGCTTATGGAAACCCACTTCAGGAGCAGGTAGTCACAGCCAGGCTATGTCTGAATGAGAGGATCATCTAATTTCAACCACATTGTCCACTAAGGTTACTCATTTCGTGTCATTATGCAAAATATCACAGAAAGCCAGGGTATTCTGCAATTCACAGGCTTAGAAGGAAAAAAAAAATCAGATAGATCCTTCTAAAAAGGATGTAAAATGTTATTATTAGTAGTATAAATTTTGACTGAGAAAGCAGTCATATCCAGGACAACATGTGTGCTTCAGCCTAAATGTATCTTAAGTCCAGTGAGGTTAATGGGGCTTAAATATTCAAAAGTAAACAATGTTGCTTACAAACTTTTCTCTAAAAAATCTGAGTGGTACAAAGGCAGTAGCAGAAGCACATGCCTGGGCCAGATGGAACATCAAATATTCACTCAAAGGGTGCTGCGGACATCCGTTTGGGAACAAAAAATTCCAAGTATCTGGGAAGTTACTGGATGTGACAGATGTTCAGTTGCTATAGAAAATCAAATCCTCTTTACTAAGGTGATTAAATATGTCTGTGGGTGGCTGGTTTTATTGAAAATGTCTTCCTTAGAATCAATAAAGCTTATTTTGCTACATTCTGTATTTGATGTAACCAGATTATTCACTTTTGTTTACCTAAAATGGTTTTGCAGTTTTTCTGGCCATATGTGAGGCATGCACTTGACACACACACACACACACCCACACACACACACCCCCCGTAACCAAACCAGCAGCAGTTTTGTACAGTCTCCAAAGGAGGCAAAGGCCTGAGCCGTAGTTGGGCCAAGAACTCCTCTAGGAAACACACAAAGGAGCAGAGCAACACAGTGGAAGCTGTGGGAATACCTGTCATGCGTACCTCTCCCATTGTATGCAATTTAACTATGAGCCAACCATTTTTTCCCATAAATATGACAGGTTAATTGAGGCTTTTTTGAGCTCTCCCTACCAGGCAGTGTGGCTGGATGGCAGTGATCTCCAGCAATGAGATCTTTTACCAGTGACAGATTGTTGGATGAGCCCAATTTGAGTTCTCCCTGGATGGCAGCTGCACTGCATGCCAGGCAACTTTCCCCTTGAGCAGGGACACCTCTCAGTATTAAGAGATATTAGTCTTTTAGCTTAAATAAGTAAGTTTTAAATAGAATGAATCACTTAAATTTATAATGTGTGATTTAGTATGCTGTTTGTTTATCTTTACTTGCTTAGCATGAGTAGCTAGGTTTGTGGAAGTCTTAGGCCGCAAGCTGTAAACTTTTCACTGAGATTTACTAAATGTGTACTTACTTAGTCAAAACAGAGGCCTCCAGAGCCAGTGTAAATCAGGAGATAAGGAGGCTTCAAGGCTACAAATGTCAACAGCACCTGCAACTCGACAAGATAACAGCCTGTATGCAGAGAGTGAAGGAATCCAATAAGGAGTCAGAAGATGTCAGACCAGAATCACTATTGGACCAAAGGTCGTGTAGGAGACACAAAAACAGAGTGTGAGAGGGACAGAAGAATAGTCTGAAAGGGTATAATTGCCCAGGGATTTCTTTGTTCAGGCCCTCCCTCCCTCTTTCCATTCCTTCCTTCCTTCCTTCCTTCCTTCCTTCCTTCCTTCCTTCCTTCCTTCCTTCCTTCCTTCCTTCCTTTCCTCCTTCTGTCAGTCCCTCCCCGGAGGTACCCAACTGCTGACACCCCACACCCTGACCCTGCTGCTGTACCACTCTATTAAATTATTTTTTATAAGACTCAATGCCTGAGAGTCTTTCGGGAAACCAAGTGCTCAAATTTTGGACTGAACTAACACCAGATGCCTGGATGGATCAGTAAGGATTAATAGCATGCTAAACTTTGAAATCCTAAGTGATACAAAGGATTGATTGTGCACATATTCCCTTAGCCATAAACCGTTGAGCAAGTCTGGGACTAAAATTGGATCCAGCTGCACCTAGACACCTCTCTGAGAAGGATTTTAGAAAGCAAGGGGGTCCATTCTGAACCTCATGACTCAACAGGAGGTTTTCCTTACTTTGAATCTCTTAGCCATAAATTGTTGACCAGGTCTGAGACTAACTTTGGATCTAGCTGCACCTAAGCTGCATCAGGAGTTTACAAAGTAAGGGCATCCATTCTGAACCTCGTGACTCAATGGGAGGGTCTCCCTTACCTTTTTGTATCTCCAATCTCTGTGCAAATCGCCCTAAATAAATTCTGTTTTCCTTTGTACACTTTTCCCATATAGTAATAGAGTGAACCTTGCCATCGAACTCTGCTAAGTCCCACTTTTACAGATTCTTTAAGGATCCTAAATCACTCATCCAGGACACCATAACATGGCTTCCTGAAAATAACGTGTTCACTGAAGTCCTATCAAAATACTGAGAAAAAAATTGTACTGGAATTACCAATGTCGTAACACTGGAAATGTAATTGCTGCTTCTGCTGTGTTGTTCTACTCCTTACAAAAAAACCCCTCAAATTAATGCCAAAGATTCATGTTTCAGCAGAGATGCTGCCGTAGTGTGTTAACTGTAACTACGTGCAAAACAAAAGTACTGCTATAAAGAGAGAATATAGGTTCATAAAGAAAGATTCATTTTATTTGGCCTTTGTGAAGGACATAAAGATTTGTACACATCTGATAAATAATTCTAACATTGTTCAGACCGTGTACCTGCAATGCTGGGATCAGAGCAATCATTATCACAAATTTGTATCACAAAGTTGCCATAAAGTCTATAGATTTGGGACATAAAGTATTGGCAAACTGAGTGGTAAGAGTTTGCAATTTGTAATCAAATATTCTTAGACTGTACCATGTGAAAATACATCACTATCTCTTGAGGCTGGAGAATAACTCATTTTTTAGTAACAAAACAAACTAAAACCAGCTCTTTCTCCATCGTAGAGACCAGAGCACAAAATGCACAAGGACGGATGAGAAAGCAGAGGGCACACAACACTTCCAGTCTCTCTGGAAATGTTCCTGACTGTCGCAAGATGCCCACACAGGTTTTGGCAACAGTGATACAAATCCCTTGCATTAATATCCTTTTCTTTGAGAACATTGTAGGATAAACTGCTAAATACATGTAAATTTTGCTTGAATTTCTTGGCAAATTTATTTCTTTCCTTATTGCTTACTGGTGAAATTAAACATAATTTCCTTTTCTTAATAGCCATCATATTTTCATCTGCTTCTGTTAGCTCTACTGCTGCTTATTTGGGGAAATGAGCAACAGAAATGTCAGTAAGTAGCTAAAGATCCTTTAGCGAAGTCTTGAGGCTCCTTACAAACCTCCCCAACTAAGGCTATCTAAAATTTCTAGCGTTTTCTACTTTACAAAGAAAACTGTCTTACATTTAAACAGTTTTTAAAGAGTGTCTGTAACTCAGGAGCTCAAGTCACATTTTGAAAAAAACTGTCTCTCTAAGTGCCATTAGTCATGTCTGAAAGGAAGATTTAGATTTCTAACTCACTTAAGCTTTTTTTTTTAAATATGTCTGTCATCCATCTGAAACCAATTTACCCTATGCTTTCTATCTCTGTAAGCATTCATTCCAAGATGTCATCACTCTGTTGTTAGTTTTAAAAAAGCTCTGTGTACAAATTTTCTAGGCACTTTAAAATTTTCTTTCCAGTTTTGAAATAAGTGATTTGTCAGTTCTTCTTTTCAGTCTTTCCCTTTCCATGGCTAAAACTTCAACAAGAAGAATAGAAAACATTCAGCATTTGGGGGTTTGGTTTTTTTAAGCACATGTATTTACACCCTAAGAAATATTTTGTAGTGTGTGGTTTAGATGCCTCTCTTTTCATGCCTAATAGTAACATAGAATCTGCTGCAGTTCAAGAAGCACCTTGCAGTTTTTCTTCAGGATTAGAAGGAGGGATGAAGGGCTGTGGAAGCCCTTTCTGCATGTTTCCCAAGATTAATGCAAAGTGGTGCCAACAGAAGCAACAGCATCATTAGTCCTCCTCTTACGGGCGATGATGTTTGTGACAGAAGGCTGTGCAAAGCATGGTATAGGTGTTAGGCTCGGTTTTGTCAACAGGGTTTGGGAGAGAAAAACATTAAGCATTCCATTCACCACCAGTGTCATTTTGTTGTAAATGTGTTGGCACCTCTTTAGCAAGTAAGGAGCAGGATGTGCTGTGTTCAGATGTGCAACGCTCATTCCTGGCAGAGGTTTGTCTCAGTCCACAGATAGGCATTGGTGATGCTTTGCATTCTGCTTTCCAACATCTATCAGTAGCAAATGGGCCCAACCCTGGCTTCAGACAGGATGCTCTTCTACTTTCCATATCCATCTTATCTCAAAAAGCACCTGAGGACATGCTGAAGAGCTGTCTGTCCACCAGAAGTATTTTCATGGTTTGTACAGGGATGACTGAATGTAAAATTTGGGGGATGAGAGAAAGCAAGCACTTAAACACTCAGTCTGATCTGAACAATGAACTCCTTTTGACACAATACTTTTGAGAGTATAATGCAAACAATTCCATCCTTATATTTTTTAAACAAATAATAATTTGCAAATTGGACAAAATGGTGATTTCCTATAATGTTTCACTCTATGTTCCACTAATAACTTTTCAATTATCATGAAACTACTCTGTAATTAGATCACAAATATATAATAACTTTTACGATGAAAATTATGAAATAATTATAATTTAATTAGGCTCCACACTCCACGTTCCCACACATATCTAAACTGCTGTAGAAAATATTTCATAGAATAAAGTAATAATACACTTTTTGCTCAAATCCCAAATTAGGTAGTTTAGAAACAGATATGAAGGACTGAGAGACAAGGACACAGAATGAGATTTTCTTCAACAAAAATACCTTATCCACCTCTGACAAGCCTTTTCCCCTGAGTCGAAAACCTATGTGCTATATGGATATTGCTACTGCCAGAGGGACAACATAATTGAAAAATGAGTAAGAAAGACAAACCATCTGAGGGCAGCACTGGGGTGGGGTGGGGTGGTCTCCTTAGACCTTAGTGGTGTCTCACTCCCCCAGTACCAGCAGGCCTTTCCATCTGTGATGGTTCAAATTTACAAACAGAAAAGGAACTCAGCAGGAAATTACTTGTTCATGTACTTCAGGGAGCACCTTTGGTTTTTTATGATGTCAGGTTAGGGTGGAAGGATTGAGGGCCAAGGATGTGCTTGGAAGAAGATAAGGATGCTGCTGTCACATCTGATCTATGGGGTTGCTGGGTGATGGTGGCAAATGGGTCGGCTCCCTTCATCACCCACTCCTGGGAACTGCAGATGGTTCTCTGTTCCCTTATGTCTCTTTTCAATAACTGCTCCAACTCACTCTGACTTTTTCCCACTTCCTCATTCTCTGAATCACTTTGCTTGTTCTCACTTTAGTTTCCTTCAGCATCTTTCTAAGACTTTCTTCTCCCATTTCTTTCTATCCTTTCTTCCCCACATGCACTTCCATATCTGCCTTGCTTCTCTGTGTCTGTTTTCTCGCCTCTTTTTCTCATCACTTACCAATTTCTTCTTGTTCTTCCCATTTGCCTGTTTTCTCTTCCCTTACCTTTGAAGACATGCCACTGTTCTGGATACAATACATTCTGCAAAGGACAGCACTCCATGGAGAAGCTATTTTTCATCCTTACCTGTTAAAGTCATTCCTGCCCCCACTGGCAACACAGTGACTACCCTTTTCCAAATACCATCAGTCATATTCTACATCATTTAAGTTTTGTATACAACTGGTCAGAGTTGTCTATGATCAAAGCATCACGCTGCAGACCAGAGGCATGTGTCTGAGCCTCCCTCCCAATCTCTAACTAGAGCAGCCCCTGCCAGCTCACCCGTAAAGGGACAGGGTGGGAGTTGCACCCTGATCTGGCCAAGGTTCATTGGCAACACCAGAGCTGGAGACCTGGTCTCCCAACTGTCCCTACCCAAGACTCAGAGGTATCCTCCTTCAAAATGTGGCCACACCTGAGTAGAAGATGCTGTATACCTCTCCTAAACTCAGGAGCACTGAGTTCATTTCAACTCCTGCTCTTAGCAGCACAATGAGCTGAGGGCGACTACTGCAATTAGATATGCAAAAAAGTGAGGTCATAAAAACATAAAAAGTACATTTAAACATGTTTGAACCCCTTTGGTAATGGAAATAATCATCCTGGCAGAGGACTTCAAGTAACCCCTGCAGGCCACAGCTGGAGGACTGCCAGGTTGCTGTACCAAGGAAAGGAGGACTGCAGAGACTGAAATGGTCTGAATAAGACTCAAAAAAATTCAAGAGAACCTTTGCTGTTGCAGGGAAAGTACTTATTGTAATAATAATAGTTACAAATGGAGCCTGAATGAATTCTGAGAATACCATCATGATAACCTACAGGAGAAAAAAAAATCATCCTGTGAAAAGCTGATGGAGAAACCATGGAATGTAAATGTATGAGCTGGAGTTTTATGGAAATACTCGGGGG
>JANZLQ010000052.1:3391743-3406047 GCA_026212715.1 Elanus axillaris
AGCGAGTCAGCGGGGGGGGGGGCACAAGAAGTTGGGAGGGGACACAGCCATGACAGCTGACCCCAACTGACCCAAGGGATATTCTAGACCATATGACATCATGCTCAACATATAAAGCTGGGGGAAGGAGAAGGAAGGGAGGGACATTTGGAGTAATGGTGTTTGTCTTCCCAGGTAACCATTACACATGATGGAGCCCTGCTTTCCTGGAGATGGCTGAACATCTGCTTGCCCATGGGAAGTGGTGAATGAATTTCTTGTTTTGCTTTGTTTGTGTGTGCAGCTTTTGCTTTACCTATTAAACTGTTTTTGTCTCAGCCCACAAGTTTTCTCACTTTACTCTTCCGATTCTCTCCCCCATCCTGACGTGGGGGGAGTGAGTGAGCAGCTGTGTAGTGCTTAATTGCTGGCTGGGGTTTAACCATGGCAGTCCCATAAAAATATAAGAAATTTTATGGTGCCATTGTAATAGGAGGAGGTCATAAAGTCCTTACGCAGCTATTCTATTGTCCCTCACATTCCCCTTTGAAGTACAAAAGGTCTCAGATTAGTAAAATACACACAAACCTACCCCCTTTACAGACTTAGTCTAAAAAAACCCTTGGTTTTGACTAATTTTTACTAGTAGTGATTAATGTCCACTTGCCTTAGTAGTCTCAGTGACACCTTCAGCCCATAGGACCCCCTGCTCTCATGAGCTCCCCTCTCTTTGCCTCTTCACTCCCCTGCATCTCCTCAGCTCTATGGCCCACAGTGCCGCAGGTGAGTGATGTAGTGCCTGGACTTTGGTCTCCATCTTAATTTTCATCAATTCTTAGCCAATCTCTCAGAAAGCATTTATAACTTATATCAAAATTAATGTGAAAAGTAGAGTTAGCAAGTGTTTTGCATGTCATTCCTCTTAACAGAAAGCCCTGAAAATTTAACACCTTATCCTATGTAGGAGAATCAGGGGGATTTCCCCCATTAAAACCCTAACTGACAAGTAGGACATAATGGGAGTCTTGAAGGTTTATAGAAGTAATTTTATTATCTTCTGCAAATATTCAGTTGATACTTGCATAAATTTTTTAATTAAACTGCTATTGAAAATTACAAATTAATCTGAATTTATTACTGTGGTCCTAAATGGAAGAGAGAAAGAAGATGAGAAATATAAGCTATCTTGTGCTGAGGACTAGTTTCTGGAATAAAACTTCCAATATCTCACCCCAGAGTGAGATAAAAAGGACAGCAAAACAGGCAGGAGAATGCTATAGCCCAAACGTCTGTTCCTATTCAAATCTAGGTTATGCTGGGTTTCAGCACATAAATCTATTAAAAAAAAAAAAGAGAGGAGTAACCCATATGAAACACACAGTATTGGGAAAAGGAGTCACAAACTGCCTGCAGCGTCTTAAAAAAATCTCTCCATAGAAGTCTTTTCTTCTTTTCACATATTTCCTACAACCTGTTTTGCATAAATTAATTAGTACATATATTTTTAAATAAGTAAATACATTTGAAATAAATGCAAGTGTGGCTTTAAACCAATCAAGTAATTTAATTAATGATTAGTTGATATCCTGTTAAGACATGCACTACAAGACTCTTAAAATGTATCTTCTCACCTGTGGCAAAAACACATCCTTGTTTTATTTAAGCTGTACATTTCTTTCCTGTTCCAGGAAAGATTCACTCTTCTTCAACCTCGAATATGGTGTTCCAGCTACAAATACACTCTGTTTATATTTGCCTTTGTTACAGACCATAGGTTGATACTGCAGTTCTCTCATCAACTTTCAGATGATCTTTTTAAGGAATATAAACTTTCTGGGGTTTCTCCTGAGACTACATTGTCTATGTTTAATTACAGATGTAATTTTACCTCATTATTCTGGAACTTGGGTTTTGGAAACAGTTTTCCAGTTTTTATCCTTTCCCAGAGTATTTTCATGTGATTATATGATTATAATCCACATATTTTCCACAACTCTGATCAACAGCATTTTCTTGGAGGTCAATAAAACCCAAAAATCTATACAATGGAGATAGGTATTTACATCCAAATGTGAGCAGCACCCCACCACTTCACAACAGAAACAACAAAATCAGTGCCTTTGTTTAATCTCCTTTCCCAGTTTACTTGAGTAGCATTTCAGTTAAATTATAGACTTTTGCTTAGGGTGGCAGATTTGCTCCTATTAAGGTTTGTGTGGGTGAATGGCCATGTTGGGTGATGATGTGGTGTGTGCAGAATTTATTTTAGTATTGAAGGAAAGATCCGTTTAAAGAAATGTGGCTTGTACTAAGAGCTGGTAATGGCAGAAGACAGGACCATTTTTTGCCTCCTGTGAGTTCCACTGCTGTGTGCCAGCTTCTGGGAATTTCACCTCCTTAGTCTTGAATTTCCTTCTTGTTACTTGATTTCAGTGTCCTGGAGGAATATAATGGTGCCAGAAGCAATTTACTGAGTAGGTTGTGCCAGCCTGCAGGGCAACTTGAAACATCAGGGCTGAGGCTGGAGCCTGTATCCATATGGACAGCCAGCTCCAGCCATGGGGTTGGGCACCCTGGGCAGCCACCCTACCTGGCAAATTCTCGTCTGGATATGAGGTTTAATCCT
The DNA here is from genome assembly GCA_026212715.1 of Elanus axillaris. Taxonomy (NCBI): domain Eukaryota; kingdom Metazoa; phylum Chordata; class Aves; order Accipitriformes; family Accipitridae; genus Elanus; species Elanus axillaris. The sequence continues at coordinate 3,394,349 of JANZLQ010000052.1, forward strand.
AAAAAGTGAAGGGCAGCAACTTAAATTATTGCAGTGACTTTTTTGAAATCACAAAAGGCAAAAAGAGAGCTATATTTTGTGGATAAAGCCAGGGTTATTTCAGAGCCAGGAGAGGTGGTTCAGATACCCTTGATGTTATAATGCCTCCTGTTTGGGCAGAAGAGCACACCACCATCTGCTACCCACTTTAAAAGTTACAGCATCTGCTCTCCAGATGTGTTGCATCTGGCAGCGAGGCAGAGCCCACCCCAGGTCCCTCAATGAAGAGCAGGTGTTGCCACCAGCTGTAGCTGGCACTCAGAGACATGGCACAGAGAGCAAAGCACCAACACCTCCCTCCTGTAAAGAACTACAGGAGCCTGGTGCTCTTCCTGATGGAGAAACATATCTTCTCTGACCTGTGCTACAAAGGGACATAGTGAGAAAACATTTTGGTTTATATTCTGTAAGTTGCTACAACTGTAAGCTGATTAGAAGCTGCAAATATCTTAATTTTCTTCTCAGACAAGTAAGTAAAAGACCATTTATAGCCCTTTATTTGCAGGCATTTCATAAGTAGTCATCTTTATCTGCATGAGCAGTCACACTATATCATTCTCCAGGCAGTTTGCAGACATATGGATGGGATTGGTACCTGTGTACAGGATCAGCCCCATACTCAGAGTTTGCGGAGCCCTTTTAATAGCAAGGCATGTCCAGAGCTTATGGACAGAGGTGACTTTCTAAAAAGTGTTAGAGCTTATTTTCTGTGTTTCACTGATTCATAGCACTGACTGACTGACTAGCTGTCCTTCAAATTAAGTGCAGTAGAACTATTAGCCTGAGCAACTGTAGGATTCACATTTCTTAGGATCAGGACATGATTTTTTTATATTGTAGTATCTAATGAAGCTATTTATAGAGCTCTCTGATTAAGTGTGAAGCATGTATAGAGATAATAAACCTGTTCAGATACTCACCCCAAATTTTAGTTTCAATCCAAAGTTTATTTAAAACAGAGAGTACCAGACAATCTGTTCTCATGAGATTTTTCACTACTCTCACTGAATAGTTCCAGTAGTTATTGATCCTGTCTAGGAAATCCTGCAAGAATTTCTTCTTATGAGACTGAAATTTCACATGTGTGTACAGTTCTTATTTTCTTTATACCTGGAAAAAATTCTGAACTACAGCTTTGTCACAGTAGTACTCCGACTCTTTGAAAGAAAAGAGGAAATGTGAACAACATTGAACAAGAAAATGTATTCTCTGGGACCTGATAATTTATCTATGACACAGAATACTGTGCACTACATTTCTTCATGGCTAATAATTAGATACATTTATGTACTCATTTAATGTTATGAAAAAAGTATTTCTTATTCATAGGTATGCCCTGAATAATTCAGATGAGTAAAGTCACACCATAGGGTTGGAAGACAGCTTTTGACATCAGTTTTAGTCATATAAGTCATGTAGTTCTGGTGGAGTTTGCTGCAATTTGAAGTATTTGAAAACAGAATTATTAAGACACAGAAGTACCTGTATGTAAACGATTTCTATGCTAAGCTCTATTTACTGTTTTAGATAAAAGAGCATTTTCACATTTTTTGTAGTAGCAAAAATAGCTATGATATGAAGTGACCTTTCAGTATTAAGAACCAATAAGGATGGGGGAACAAACCACAATAATTTAATCAGCTGCAGTTAACTGTACTTTCTTGAGTCAGACATATGTTGTTATCCCAAATATGAATAAAGATTACGTGAATGCTCACTTGATGTGCATCATTTCAGCCTTTCTTAATGAGCAGACTTACTTTCAGTGCAATTAATGATTTTTCTTTTTAAGATTATAATAGTAGATAAGAACATACAACAAAAAGCATCACTGCAAGAATGCTGTAGCACATTTTAATTCAACAGCTGTATAGCACACATGTTCAGGCAACAGCAACACATTAATAAATCCTGTTAATTCCCTTCCCCCTGAGGTCTTTGCTGACTATTTGACCGACAAAGTTCTGCTTTTATTAGTTATGACAGATCAGGCTTTGGTTTTCATCTCTCTGGGGAAATGTCACACTGTTATTCTAAGGTGAATTGCTCAGTTCAAGTAACGAAACAGCCTTAAGCTCTCAAGACAGTTAATGCAGGGCAGCTTTTTTAGTCAGTTTCACACTTTCTCTGGCCAAAGGAATATATTGCTTATGAAGAAAGCAGAAGAGAGTGCATTATCTGGACAAGGATTCTCCTGGCGTTTCAGTCCAAAAGGCCTGGAACAGATGTGTGAATGTGCTGCTTCCCTGGGTTCCAAAAACATTCACCTCAGAAAGACGAATGAATTACTCTGCCTTTCCTCTTTTAACTTGTTTGATTTTTGTTATTGTTAACATCATTCTTTTGCAAATGCTTAGACATCCAGCCACTACAGTGCAGATGGGCACAGCTCCCAAAAGTCCCAAACCTCATGATGTTTCTGCCCTGGCTTCGCTTCCCCCTCCTGCTGTATATGTTTACCTATAGGCTCACCTAAAGAGCTGAGCCAGAATATGGAGTTGGAGAATAAAAAAAACAACCTTATCTAATTGTGGCTTTCTGAAAATCTATCTCTCCAAAGAAGTAAATATGTGCTTGAAATCTAAAACCAAGGGAATACAAAAAAGATGCTCTGGGATAGATAAGAGAAATGAGATTGCCATTGTACATGACAACAGGCAAACATCAACAGTGAATCAAAGCAGGAAACTTCTATTCTTTTCTTTTTTAAGACCTGATGAGTTTTGGTCCCCAGTAGCACTGACTAGTTGAAATAATTTTGTGTCCTAGGAAACTTTCAGTATTTTTCTTTTCAGCCTCACTACTGCTTTACCTCATTCTTGTAATACTTAATGTAATAGGTTTATAGTGTTTTCCTATTAATACCATTAATAATTAAACAATTGATCCTGTACAACACCTTGTCACACCCTGATGTTAGCATTCCACAATTTAAAAAAATGGACTGTGCAAATGTCCTTTCAGAACTGAGCCATTTTAGAGAAAATGAAGGTACATTTCTCACCATGGGATTTCTTCATACGATCTTTTAATGAACTTTATCATTGGCTTTCTCAAGTCTTCGCAATTTACATGAACCTTTTTCTCAGTAACATCCGTTATTTTCATATGCTCAAAAAATTGCAATAGGTTAGATGTGGATGGTTTTCTTTAAAGAAAAAATGCTGGTTTATATCTGAAGTACCACAAATCTCTGAAAATTTAATAATTTTGTTTTGGAGGATCAATTTTATTGCTCAGATAAGTCTTAATTTTATGCACTTCTCCGAAACAACAGCTCTACTTTTTCAAAACATCTATATAATGCATTCTAACTTCTTGATCTTCATCAAGTGAGCTGATTTTAATATTATATTCACCATAAAAAGTAGTGTTATAGTTTATTTATGGGACAACAGAAATGGAAATGACAGTCTAAGAACAACTATTTGAAATACACTGTAGGAGTATACACTAGGAGTCACTGATGAGTGGTGACAGATTCCCTTCCACTGAGTCCTTAATGGCTCATATATGCCTGAATTATTTCAGAAGTTCACTAAAATGTTAATTTACTTTAAAAAAGCTCTAGCTGCCTCCTGAATGTTAAAAGTCTTTCAAAGATATAGTTAAGAGTCACATCTTCTTGGGGAAATACAATCAAAGCCAGAAATAATAAAAATGCTGCCCAAGCCCCGTGAGTCCTCAAAATTACTCACTTTTCTTCAATAATATTTCTAAACATGAAAATCCACTATTAGAAAGCATTTGGCAAAATCACAAAAAATTTACACCAGAGGTAAACCAAACAGGTATCTGTCCTGTGCTGACATGCTCCCGTCAGTCATCTTTGCTAGTTTTTCCTACCCTAGGACATGCTATCAGCAGTGTCACAAAGCTTACACAAAAGTGTCTCGATTTTTCTGGTTTATTCAAGAAAAAGAAGTTCCCTTGGAAGCATACACTGTCTGAAGGTATGAAGTACTCTTCGGTCAAGTGGGCCAGATGTGGTTAGCCAGGGTGAGTTTTCCTCCTATAGCCCATCCACCTCAGCATTAATGACTAGCTCCCCTTGCTAGTTTCAGGACTATTAGAGTTCAGACCAACCTTTCAATCCATAAATAAGGGCTGCAAGAGGCAGCAGCTACAACATCTGTGTTATTTTCCTCAAGCATTCCTGAAGCACAGCCACAGCACCTATTGCATCCTGCATCCTTTCGGCAGAGGGAATATGCAAAGTGCCACCACGTAGTTGTGTACCAGTGGCATGCTTAGAAACTGAAGCATCATTCTGAGCTATTCCACTCTGAATAGCCCCACATGATGGGAAAACATTAACTGTCATCCCTATGCTCATTGCCATTACAAGTACCTAATCTTCTCTTAGATTGATATTTTACGTCAGATTTCACATGGGCTTTGCCCCTTTTAAAAGAAGCAGACACCTAAAGAAATTAATAGGGGGCAACGAATTAGTAATTGGGAGTGGAAAGGTAATATGCCACATGAAGGCTTGTAGAGCTAAGGGCGTGGTGTGTCTGAGAGCAGAAAAATCCCATTATTGCATGACGGAGGAAAATGTAATCAGCAACAGGACTGGAAAAAATCTTGCTTAATTACATATTTACACAATAGAGAGAAATGACATTGGAGTTGTTCCAGGTTTTTGGTTACATAATGCATGTTTAACAAAACTGTCTAATTATAACTGCACATATTTACTCAAGAGATAGAAAAGGCTTCAAAGGAGATTTTCCAACCTCCAGGAAAGACTTTTTTTTTTTTTTTTCAAAACAAGTTTAATCATTTGCTATTACCCAAAAATCTGTGACCTTACAGTTTATAAATATATAAACTGAATATTATTTAATATTTAATATTATATAATAATGTTTTTCAAGTCTCTTAAGTATCTGGTTTCAAACAATAATATATTGAAACACAAGGTTAAGGGTGACATTCCTTCTAGAACATACAAAAATAGACCACAAAACCAAACACAAGTGCCTCAAAAGTCTCCTTGCTCACACAGTAACTGCAGAATGCAGCCTTACCTCCTGAAGCATCAAAATACCTGTATGTATTAACATACAGAGATGTGATGGCTTCTTGGCTGATAGAGGTTGTTGTAATGGGAGGTCTCCAAAATAAAAACAAAAAACCAAACATAAGCTGTTAACACTAGAACAGAGATAAATAGGAAAAGTCCATCCTGATGTAAAAAAAAAAAAGAAAAAACAACCAAGCAACCAACTTGTGATTTTTAAGCTTCTCTCCTGAGTATGGACAAAAAGACAAAATCCTGAAATGTACTGACTTTCCAACAGATTTTGTTTTGGCAATATGGAAATAACCTTAGAGGACAGGTTCCTGGAATGTTTTGTTTTTCTTGAAGCTAAATATAATCTTTCCCTTCATCCATGCTGCCCTCCCCAGGCACCCCACTGCGTGGTGCAAAGGGCCAGCAGCCTTTTGCTGCAGCCCAGATTTATGTTTCCTTTCTGCCCATCACAGCACATGAGCGAGCTGCTGGCCTCCCACCCCTTCCTCCTGGAAAGGCTGCAGTGCCTTGGGACCTCATCCTCCATCACCTCTTCTCCACCTGCCCCTTCTCCCCAGTGACACCTCCTGGGCTTAGCCAGCAGGATGCAGAAACTGCTGTGTCCTCCTCAGTGCTGGCATGCTGGGAAAACCGCACCCAAGCTTTGAGGATAGGACACTTCCAGCCCAGGAGGAAGGTGGGGTGCCAACATCAGGTAAGACAGAGGTTGCCTCACCATCTAGGGATTCAGGAGGCACTGAGGGCCCAAGGAGAACCGGGCATCCTGCCCTTTGGCTAGCCTGATTCCCACTGTAGAATTCACAAGGAGCAACAAATCTCCCCAGAAAGTCTCAGTTCCATACAACTAGTATTTTCTAATGTGAGAACTGCTTTATAAAGGATTCCTCTTTTTTTCAACCATCTCTAACTCTGAGGTGAATTTAATGAAGTTTGTAGCAGCATCACATCCTCAGCACATCAGGCATAGAGGCAAAGCGACACCACTGACTCATCAGATGCAATGTAAAATATCTCAGCACAGCAGGGCTTTAGAAGTAGGTCAGGGAACAAGTGACTCTACTGCTTGTACCTTCTGTCATGACAAACCCCCAGCTGACCAGCAACTTCATTTTGTTAGTATAAAAATGCTCTGTAGTTGCCAGGACTTCCACACAAGTGACAGGGCTAGATGTTAAATCAAAATTCTTCTTCTCCCCAAATGTGTACAATAAAGTAGTGTCTTCAGAGACAGTAATAATGACAGTGGTACCCAGGCCTGAGATGATGTGTCCTGCATGTCCAGACCATAGACCAGAGATAAACTATATCCAAGACAGAAGTCATTAGCAAGTCCAGTTCTTGTTTTAATAGATGCACCTCCATCCCACTTATCTTTACTTTTTGCACTCCTTTTAAATATGTTAAATATCCAAATACTTTATCAGGCAGAGAAGGATATTACACGAATGCCAATTTTTAAACTGTGACAAATACATTATGTATAATAGCTTCCTTTTAATATTTCATAATCGTCTTCATTTAATAATTGATCTGAGTCTAATTTGTAATGCTCATTACTCATATGAATTGAAAATGTTTTTCATCTTACACTATAGTTCCAGCACTGGCAAAGACTGGAGCTGTGACTGCTGCTCATGTTGTGTTAATCAGGAGCTGGAGACTGGAGAGCAGCACAGGTGCAGGATGACAAGTACATCCCTTCCCTGGGAATGCTCAAGGACAAAAATTGCTTCTACTGAGTGGCGCTCCAAAGTATGCTGAGTGCATGTCAGCAAAAGGAAGGGCATGTCTCATGCTATCTGTTCAATTGCACTGTCACTGCCAGCTCAAGCATGTCTTTCACTGTGTTGACATGCATGACAAATTGCAGAAAAAGCTCTGACTGTTGATTCTTTCTTCCTGCATCCTGGCTTTCTGTGGCCATAAAATACAGTTAAGCCTGATGAAAGGGTTACACTCATGAATGCTTGTTAGGTATGCAATGTTTTGCTACGTACACTCAGATGATCTGTCATGGAATAACCCTGCTCATCCTTTAAAGTCCTGCAAGTGATGCTTTTCATATTCAGTCTATTGTGATATTTATCACTTAAGAAGTCAAAGGATTTTTTTTCTCACGTTGTAATAATTATGACATGTCAACAAACTATTAGTACTTGTGAGGGTTTGTGGGCTGAACTGTAGTTGACTGTATTCGATTTTTCTCTCTGTAACGTGTTTCTGTAGCACAAAATATGCCATGGTGTTTGGACCATCATAGAGAAGTGTTTTGGATACAGCAGTTGAATTACCTGGGGGTTAACAGACAGGCAAACCCAAGGAAAACAGAAATTAGTCATATATGCAAGCAAATATTGGTGTAGTTATTTTAATTTGTAGAAACTATGAAACAAAAAATGTGAGAAATGCATTTTAACAGCTGTGGAGTCAGGCTTTCATCGAAGTGTGGACCTTTCCAGCCCTCAGCATGTGTCAAGTGAAGTCTTGCAATCTATGTTACTCAAGCAGTAACAGGTCACAATAAACACAAAAGAAAACCCAAGGTGAGGTGTCACCATAAAACTAAGATTAAAGTTCCTCCCATAGCAGACAGACAGACAGGTGGGCAGACACTGCTAGACACAGCTTGCTGCACCTGTGTTAGGTACTGGATGGGACTGCCTCCCTTGCCTATAGCTCTGAAATGCCTCAGATCTCACCTAGAGCTACTTGAGTGAAGCCTCCCCTAAAAATAATGGGGTTTGCTGTAACAAACTATATGTGAAACTATGAAACTATGCAAGCTTTTTTTTAATTACATTTTTGTTTGTATCTGTTACAGGGATTCTTTTTTTGTCCAAATTCAGTCTTTTAATTTTTTTTTTTCTTCAACTATAAGTTCTTTGGATCAGGAATTTCTTCTTCACATCTGAAGGCAAAACACATCAGGCATTGAGTTCCAGAGTTTTGAGGGAGACTTATTATATCATCAATGCAACTGTTTTCAAGCATAGAAACCCATGTCACGTAACATTTGAAAACAAGTACTTCAGCACTCTCCATCCTTCTTTGTGGGAAAGACTGCTGGGAAATGAAGAGGAAAGAGAGGTTCATTGAAGCAGCAAAACTAGTTTACCTTCTTCCTCCTCTTGTTCTGTGTCTTGACCAAAGCCCTTCTGAGCAAACTTGTGATATTACCCACACATGTACAGTATGTGCATGTAAACAAAATAATTTTCAGAATGGGATAATTTGCATGTTTTTTTCCAGCACCAATAACTAACAATCAGGACCAAGAGTGCTTGACCCAAGCAGTACTGGCAGTACTGCATGGGCCATGTTGCCCTCCCAGGAATTTCCTTTTTATCTGCTGATCACCTGCTTTTATTTGGTCCTAGTAACTCTGTGTGGCAACTGTGTTCTTTATATATAAAACACCAAGAAAGTTCTGGCTGACCTTATGTTGTCTGACAGTGTAATCAGCACTTGCCTGAGCTAGGAGTGTGACCAGCTCATGACTCCTCTGTCATCAGCCCTGACCTGGGCACCTCCATCAGATCCCCCAAAACTACTGAGAGAGATAGATCTGAAAATGGGGTTAGGTGTTCACTGGGATTTAAATGCCAAAGATGATAGGGATGTTTCATGGAATTTCCAGAATACCCTGGCTCTAAAAGGCTGATCCATCTCTTTTGTTTAAGCATATTCTTGATGTGGGTTATGTGTTTGGGTTGCTAATGTAAAACTTAGAAAGTGAACAACCTCCAATGCTGAATATGTATAGATGAATCCCACTGTTTGTGTGTGCAGTGCATAGCACTTCCAGATGGCTTTGATGCATACATAATGTTTATTATGTTTTTAATATAATTTGATTGAGTTTAACAAATTATTACTGAGTGTCTATAAAGAGAGAGGAAACAAACAAACACACAACCAGAATGTTTCAACACACTAAGTAATTGTTTGTAATTGCCATTCAGGGATATTTGTTTTCACCTGTGGTAAAATATTGTTGTTGTGTGTTCTCCAACAAGTATTTTGGAAAGCAGCTCCCAGAACCAGGTGTTTCTACTCTAATGTTTGAACTCCTGGCAAAAAGAGAATAGGCAGTAGGAAGTCCTTAAAAATAGAGGAAGCAAACAATGTTCACCAGCCTGCCAGAATGTATGCACTCAAACTGGTTTGCTAAAGCGGATAATTTCCCAGTAAGACTGTCTTTATTTTTGAGATCTTCATGTTGATATATAGTAAAAGATCTCCAAAGTATTTAAGTAGTCTATTCAAAACACTATCTGTTTGTGCCTAGCTGCTATGGCATCTTGTTGACTTTAGAGAGAGGCAGTAGTTATCAGCCCTGAGAGGCAGAAAGTCTCATTTTTTTATCATTCTTACATACAGTATCATGCCTTCATACAGCAGTTGCTCCATTGAAGGTAAACTTGTACGACAGTGTGAATATTGGACTAAATTACTTGGGAGCTTGAACTTCATTGCAGCTCAGTAGGAATTATGTTCTTGCTGTTTATCTCCCAAGTTAGTCAGGCATCTGTCTAACTCGTGAATTTCAGTGAAAGTTGGGCATGGAGGTCTTTTTGTGGGGCTGGATCTGAAGTCTTGCAGCATCTACAAATCTATGTTTAAGTATCTAAGTTATCCAGGAAGAAACTTTTCATATGTTTATATGAAATTCATATATTTAAGACTTAAAGACTTTTAGTCCTTCTATCTCCGAATGCTCTGATAGCCTGTGTAACTACTAAAAGTCTGCTGAAAAAAAAGTGGACAAAAAAGTTTCCTTTAATTGTAACATGATGTAAAATTTGGCTTGTTTCAGACTCACCAAAACAATCTTGACATAATTAAGATTTCATTCAAATTTCTTTTACACCTCTCAAAGTGCCCTTGATCTTTGAAGTGAATTTCCCCTTTTCACCTATAAAAGGCAAAAGGTTATTCATGAGGCTAACATTTGTAGCTTTTCCCATTAGACTTTCAGGATCTTAGTAAATGGTAGGTTTCTGAAAGATCAAATCAGTACACCTCACTTTTGTGATTATAAGTTGGAAAAGCTGGTTTTGTAGCTCAGCTGGGGATACCTCTCCCATGACCTCTGAACTCAAAGGCAGTCTATCCAAAGTCTTTGACTCATAGTCTTGAGTATTCACAGAAAGCCAGTGTCAGATTTTCCTCAATGATAAAGTAGCTACCACCAGATTCAAGACTGTAGAAAGAAATCCTTTGAAAAGGATCACAGTGAAGTATAGGTGAATATAGGCAGGGTAAGAGTGCTGAGGCAACAAATAAGGGATGTAGTCTGGAATAATGGACTGTCAGAAGACCCCTTTGGGAAGCTCACAGTCAGCACAGGTTAGAGAAGCCTTCGGAAACTTATCAAACAGCATTTCACACAGCCAGGAGGAAAAGCAAGGTATAGGAACTGATTTAAAGCTGGTCCCTCTGAGCTGTGCTATGTACTTAAGACCTGCCAGTCTCAGCCTCTGTGTTTAGCTGAGGTCCTGAGTTAATTTCACATCCACAAATGAATGTTTTCATAAGTTCCAACACTGAGAAAAGATTTGTTTATATTTTATTGCTGCTAATTCTGTGTATAGGTGAAAAACATTACATTATTTTGATTCTGCAAGCTGCATTTTCCTTCCTGCTGCACAGCCCTCAGGACTATGCAAACACAGTAGCAAAAGCTGAAAAATTTTCCTCCCCAGTATGAGACCGCCAGGCTACACGGTTAGAAACTCCTCCTAGCTGTACTGCAGAAGCCAAATTTTCTGAACTCCTCAGTCATTCTGGGTATATCCACTGCATTTAGAAAAAAAAAATAAAAAATTGGAAGTTGAAAGAAAATGAACGTGAAAAAAGAAGGTGAAAGGCAGCCAGTTTTTTAAAAGAATCAGAAGAAAAATTCTCTATTTCTCAAGAATTTTCAGTGAACCAAATGCAAGTGGAAGGATCAGTGGTGTAAGAGCTTTCCCATTTGTTCAGCTTTCACCTAGGGATTTAGATCTTTGCAAGTCCAAGAATACATTTTAAGGTGTATTGAAAAGGCCTTTGATTTTGAGTCATTATTTACAGCAAAGCAAAATAAAATAAACAGGGTAATTAACATTTCCCATGTGTCGGTTATTCCTTATACCTCCCATTGCATGAGGATTTCCTTCACATTACTTTTTCTGCCTCTTAATAGATTGTAATTTAGCATGGTCTTTCAGTGTGAAAATTGCCTTGTATGCTTAAATTCCATATTTCCCCAGTATTTTGGAGAATAAGTCAATGCCTGAAGAAAAGAGCTCTGATTAAGCATATGCTGAAAATTAAGTCTGTGCTATAGTGTTTTACCAAATCCAGGCCTGCATTTGACCCATGTTTCTGTCTTAAAGACACTGGGAAGTAAGCACTTACATCGCTTGAGTTTTTTCAAATATGTTACATCAGAAGTCTGACTTACTGTCTCTCAAAGCATTTTGCTTGACATTTTTATCTTTTCTCAGTTTCTGCAATCTCTCCTATGTAATGGAACCAAAAGCTCATGATTTATTCCATGTACTACCTCAACAGTTCTATGAAAGCTACATTATTTCCTCCCATGTTCTACATATAATCCAGAACATCTGTCTTGTAC
>JANZLQ010000052.1:3406147-3443081 GCA_026212715.1 Elanus axillaris
GGGGGATGGGGGATGGGACAGGTATCATCTCCATGTATTCCCTAGTGATTTCAGGGTATCCATCTTCTAATTTTGATGGTATTTGTTTCCTCCTTGGTATTTTACACTAATGTATGTCATGTTCTTGCATTGTACTATTCTGACTGCTTTAAGTTTCCTTGCAGTTTAACATTCTCCTGTCTATTTGCTGATAATCTTATTTTGATTTAACTGACAAATTCAATCAATGTCAATGTAACGACTCTTTCAAAATAATCACAAGAGCTTAAATACTAAGGGTCTTAATACTATTCCCTGCATTAACCTCAGCTCTCTGTCTGTCAAAGAGGTTCTAATCTATTATGTGATACTGGATGCTTTGATTTCACCATAAATTAATAATGTAACACTATAGTACATGCATTATGGAACTTTCCATGTAAGGAAATACCCTTTAGTTTTCTTTTTTTTTTTTTTTTTACTATATCTATCAGAAGAGGTTCTATTTATTTGTCATGCAACAATACCGTATTTTTTGCTATTTCAGAATCATAGTTCTATTATAAATACTCATATAGGTCCCATTTCAGACTTCACCAAAATTAGTACACTAGCTGACTAAACAGGATTGATATTAGTATTATATAGGTGGGTTTTCATATGCTCAGGACTTTATGAGCTAAACCTTTGTTGTGTCCATGCAGAATACTACGTGGAAATACCTAGGCAAGTTTCTTCAAGCCAGCTCAACAACCAATCAAAAGCAGGTACATTAGCACAGTTCTTGAGTTCAGATAACTCAGCCAAAAAGCAGTAAATGTAAGGGCACAGTCATAGAATCACAGAATTGTAAAATGGTTTGGGTTGGAAGGGACCTTCAGAGATCACCTAGTCCAACCCCCCCACCATGGGCAGGGACATCTTGCACTAGATAACTTGGCATTGATAACTTCTTTGGGCAACCCCACCACCCTCAGTGTAAAAAATTTATTCTGTGTATCCAGTCTAAATCTACACTCTTTCAGTTTAAAACTGTTGCTCTTTGTCCTGTCACTACAGGATCTGGTAAAGTCTCTCTCTGTGTCCTCTTTATATATTGAAACACTGCAATAATGTTCCCTGGAGCCTTCTCTTCTTCATGCTGAACAATCCCAAGTCTCAACCTTTCTTCATAACAGAGGTGTTCCAGCCCTTTCATCTTTTTTGTGGCCCTCCTCTGGACATGCTCCAACAGGTCCATGTCTTTCCTGTCCTAGGGACCCCACAGCTGAACACAGTACTGCAGGTGGGAACTCAGCAGAGCAGAGGGGCAGAATCACCTCCCTTAACCTGCTGGCCACGCTTCCTTTGATGCAGCCCAGGATATGCTTGGCTTTCTGGGCTGCAAGTGCACATTGTCAACTCATGTTCAGTTTTACAGCCACCAGTATCAAGTCCTCTGTAGGGCTGTTCTCAATGAAATCATCACCCAGCTTGTATTGATATTGGGGAATGCCCTGATCCAGGTGCAGGACCTTGCACTTTGCCTTCTTGGATGCAGTCATGCATTCATTTCTGTAAGAGCTCTCTTCATTACCTTTGACAAGTATTAGTGACCCTGCTTTACTTTGTACTGAGATGAACTAGAAGCACTCCCACAATTAGGTGCTCCATTTCATCTGAGGAGTGGTAATGACACAGCTGGGTCTAAAGTGCCTGTGCTTTTGGCTCAAGTGGAACATCAAGAAGACAGTTTCTGGTACACAAGTGGTTTGAAAAGAGCTAGTTCAGCCATCTCTGCATGACAATACACAATGTTAAATGCCTGTACCTGTTGCAATTAGTACTTCCATGGATTCTGTAATTAGCTGCATGTGTATTGCAAGTAGATCCCCCTTACAAAAATTCATACCTTTTGAGAGTGAAAGGAGCAAGAAGAGTGCAGATTCAAGAAAGGGTCCAGATTTCAGTACTCTCCTCTGAGAAAATTCAAAAATTCCCTTTGGACTAGAGGAGCTTACTCAACCAGTGCCACTCTTAACAAATTATTGGGTTTGCTAAAACCAGAGCGATCATGCAGTGAAAAGAACAGAAGTGGTCTTTGTTTAAAATGGCTTATCTACACTTCCAAAGCATAAGCTTAGACAAGGACTTTTCAGTGCAGGTCAGCTAGCGATCCCCTAACAGCAAAGCTGTCTGAGTGCTGGCAGGAGCCGGGGCGCTCTTCTCTTTAAGTATCTGGATCAGCTTCCATACTCATCCATGCCTCTCCTGGCCTCTGAGGCAGCTGACAAGTGCATTAATCCTTCAAGATGAACTTTCTATACCTTTTCCACAACAGCACAACCACGATTGCCATTTGCACCTGAACCCCATCATTACGGTCCTCTTCTTACCCCTGGTAGTACTTCTGCCTTCATGTCTGCCATAAACATAAATCGGTTTTTTCATTTACACTACATTAATTTCCCTTAGCATTCATAGGGCCCTGCCATCTCATTCTACTCTCCATCCCTGCCAAATTCTTGGCAAAATACTGAGGTAAATAATGAGCTAATGCAATGTTGCTATTGCAATTTATTTACTATTTTGGTTAGCTTTAAAGAAAGTGCTGTCAGATCATTATGTGCTGTTAAATGCTTTGCATATCTCTGTTTGAGCCATACAATCAAATTTGTGTCTGATAAAATCAGCTTATTTCAGTATAAACATACTTGGAGGAAGGTTGGACCATGACATTCTTTTTTACTTACTTGAGATTTCTTATTTCCTCAATCAATATTCCTCCTTATTAAACATTTGAATATAGAATTAGATAATTATTTTTACAATTCTTCATTGAGTGAACAGTGTCCTTGTTAGGGGCACTTTTATTTTGCTCTTCTTTTTCATGTATGTGAGCAGCTCATTATTCAGCATTTTTTAAGCAATGTAGGAGAAACTGTATTTGCTATTCCAAAGCTCACAATCTGGGATGCAGCACTGCCACAGAGAGGGTGCCAGAAAGAGAAGGAGTAGAACCAAGAGAAAGGACTGAAAAGATCTACCTCATCTTGCTGTCAAGGATATCAGAGGGCCTGAGGCATTATCTTTAATGTCTCTCATACATATCACAGCCCCAAGAGATGGACCTGAAATGGTGATTTGGAGGTTAGGAGAACACTAATGAATTGAGTTTCTGCGCTCTGCCGGTCTTACATAATTAACTTCTCTGCAGCCTGGCTCATTATCATCACAGCAGCTCTATCTTACACAAGTCTGCCACTCTTCACGTGAACTGATAATTTACACTGTAATTGCTTAGAAGAGATAATTGTGAGAACTCAGCATTTTGACAGTGTAAGGTAAAAGTCAGACACAGCAAGGTCTGAAGTGCAATAAGATTTTTTTACAGCATCTACCTTGTTTTCAGTCCACAGCGATACAGGAGATGGAGGGTGGGGGCGGAGTGCAATGTGCCCTCCTCTCAGTTTGTAGGTGAAAGCAGTCTCTCCATTGGAGAGGGAGGGAGCAGAAAGCCACACCACCACTTCCACTTGACAACAGGGAGAATTGGAACATAGGACAATGTGGAAAACGTTGAACAGTTTTCCTTATCTTGTCTAAAATGCACACAATGTGGCAAGTTCTATCTCAAGTTCCCCAACAAAAGGTATCAAAATGAAGAGATAAGAGTCTTTAAGAAATGCCACAGTTACCATATTTCTCCGCACCACTCAGGAGTCTGGTGGGACGTGGCAATATGTGACTGGATCCCAGTTAACCCTTTAATTTTGGGGTAAGAGGTGGTAAAATAGTATTCACCACACAAACTCCAGAGCATTTCTTAGTCTGCTTCACACTGAAGAGCTAGCTCCCATGTGAAAGGTAATACATTTTACAGGCTATTGCAGGTTCACGGTCTTGAAAAGGTGTTCCTGGCCAAGTGCAGTGGTGTGGCCAATCCTCATCATTTTTCTTTATGCTTAGGCCAAACAACCGGGATTTCACACACATAACTCCCATCTAGTCCTGTGTAAGTTCTTTCTTGGACACAGTTCTGCCCAAAGTTACACCTCACTCTAGAGCACTACTGGGATACTTAACGTGATCCCTTTTTTCTTTCATTAAGAGGTGTGCAGAATTATCTGTAATATTTGCTATAACTAAAGTGAAGCCCTCCATTTATTAAGTTGATTAAGGGATACCTAGTAAGGGTTAACCCAAGAATATGGGGCTGAATAGGAAGACAGACGGTATGTGCAGTTGACCATTTTACACAGGTAAAAACAAACAAAAAAATATTGTAGATCCTCCTCTTTCACTTTAATTTTAGTGCTTATTTGGGTTATGGAGTTGCAAAGCAAGCAAGAGCAAAACAACACTAAAGGAGAGATATGAGGAAGGAATCTCTTTAAGACTTGGGAGAAAGGACTTGGTTGATTCAAGGCCTGGTTCAGCCTCTCAAATACAGAAATTAAGTTCTAATAGGAAGATGATTCTAACAGAAGGAAAAGCTGAATTGCACTTCTGGAATTACCCTGAGAACAATTCCCAGGTGGGCTAGACTAACAAAGCCACAAATTAGTAAAATCATATCCCTTGTAATCTTTTCTCCTGTGTGCCAAGGCAATGAATTTTGTCCTGTCTACCAGCTGTCTCTCAGATACATATGTTCTAGTTTTATGCAATTACACAGACCTTTGGATAAGACTTGTTGTTATATATTTTTATTGGATAAATAAATTGAAAGGCTGTTCTCTGATGAACTGTAAAAATATGGGTAAGCATAAAAGGAACAACTGGAATAAATGAGAGCTATATCTTAGGTATTGGGAAGGCAAATTTGGGCTAAGCAGAGTAATAAGGAATGGAACTGAACCTAAGGACAAAACTAATTACTGGTCATGTTACAGGTAAGTAGCTTGTCTTCCAAAGAAGGCACTTAAGCCCAGTAGCAGAAAATGGAAAAGGAGGAGGCATGCACCCCAATCATGTGATTATTGTCAATCATAAAACAACAGGTATATTATCTTAGGGAGTTGCTAGCATGTTCATAAATTCAATCAAAAATCTGGTGGATTTCTTGGCTCTGACACATTCTTTATTTAAGTCAACAGAAAGTTTTTCAGACCTTACGGGACAGTGAATCATGGCCTGCAGAACTTCAAGGTGCACTTAAGACAACAGAGGATGCAATGAAAGTCAGTGAAGCAAGCAAAATTTGTCAAATGTGGCACACAATCTTAGCTAGTAAAATCTGATTTAAGTTTAAGATTTCTTGTTCTTTATTGTATGACATCTCTACCCTTTTAACAATAATTAACAGGTAAAAATCCAGTATTCACAAGTTTTTGGATATAATAAATCAAAATTCATATGCAGATAATGTTGTAAATGTATATTCACAAAAGAAATAGAGCACCTCATAGACTTGTAGGGTAATTGATAAACCAAAGATTTGTTTAATTACAAGATAGTTACAACCAAGTCTCTCAAGTGTTTAAATGCTTTATCAGTTGTCAGCCCCCCTGTACAATCCAGGCTTCCCCACATAGCTACCACTATAAGATTCCACCTTACAGTCCAGATTCCTGCAGTTTTCTCTGATATCAAGGAAGCAAAGTTAAGAAGCAAATGAGCTATTACCACAGTCTACAGCATTGTATGATTTTGGCTGTGGCTCACTCTAGAAACACTGTTTGTTAATGTAGTACAATACACCTATTTCTCAACAAGAGCTGTAAAGTACGGGTTACTGGCCCAAATGCAGAACACAGTCTACTGTAACTACACAGTCACACAGCAAGTATTAACTACCTCTACATCCCTCTTCCCATTTTCTGCTTTTGGAAAAAAACCTGGCTGATTTTTCATGCAATTCAGAGTGAAAAAGAACTGTGTCCAGCATTCATGACATTGGCCGAAATGGCTCAAACCTTTGCGTTGGCTTGATATATGACTTGGATCCTGTACTGTAAGGAGGTTGATAGTGTTTGGAAATAAGCATCAAAACTTAGGTCAATTTTGGAAGCTTAAGTCTGAATTTCCTGACTTTGGTTGCTTTGAAGATAGTTATTAGCCTCTTGTACTTATAAATATATTCACATATATCTACATTTCCCAATTCCACCCTGAATTAAATCAGGAAATTCTAACAGTTAAGAGAAGTGGCATTTACTAATGGAGTAAATGGCTCGCCTTTGTGTACAGTACGGATGAGCTGGATAAGTGAAGTTTTGCATACTGATCCAAAGCAAAAGAAAACTCTGAATTTTTCTGAGATTTTCTCTTTACTGAAATTTCTTCTCACACATTTCAGCTGTGAACTTTCTTCTTACAAACTCAAAACAACCTCTTGAAGTGATAACCCAGTGGCAGAGTTCAAAAGTGTATTATGTTTGGTACCTTATGATATTGGCATGCTAGTGTGAGAAGATAAAAAGAACAGAAGGCTATGTATTGGACTAGAGCCACGGGAAGGAAAAGTGAATGTCAATCTGGGAGTGTGTGCTTGTCAGAAAAAAAGAATTTTGTAATATGTACATGTGACATGCAATACATACTTAAAGAAAATGCCAGGTTTTCAATGAAACTTCCTTCGGTTCAAGAAGTTTTTAACAATCTGTCAGAACTAATATTATATATGTGACCTTAAATATTCATTGAGTTTGTAGATATTTCATCTTCTGCATTTATCAAGAATTATTCATAATATGGCAGTTTCTGTCATAATTCAGACACTTTAGCCCAAAAATGTAGAAAAAAATAAAACCCAAAAGAGAAAATGACAACTACAGTGATGGAATGGGGATAAGTGATAGTTTTAAAGAAACTCACTTTTCATCTATAATATTCCCTTTTAACACCTTATCTTTAAGCTATACTTCATTTAAGATGTCGACACAGTTTGATGTGAACTGCATAATTTATTGAATGCTGACATTTTTTGTAAGATTTATTTTGTTGTTTTGCAAGTCAAGTACAATCCTGCAACTCTATGTCTTACTTGTAAAACAATAAAAAACCCTTTTTGTTTACTGCAGCAGAGATTAAAACACAAACATTATATGCCACATCTAGTTTAAAATATAAATATGAATGCCCAATTTACCTAAAATCAAATCACTCATCCAGAAGGCACAGCATTAGAGTTTTTATTAGATTTGTCAAGCTAGCACAAGGCACTTGATAGGACATTCAACAAAGCAATGCAAACTTACTTTGCCTATTGCATCACTCCGTGCTTCCTGATCAGTAGTTATTCATTATTTTATGAGATGATAGAGTTAAAGAAAAGGAGACCACAAAGATCTAGATGGAAACTTGTACTTTGAAAGTTGCCTGTTTAATTAATATTCATCACCTGTATTACATCAAGATGGAGAAAGATACATACTCCTTATTTTCAGAATGCAGTCCCCATAAGTCCCTTCAAAACCAATGACTAGAAATGGTTTTATATAAATAAAGTGATGAAGAAATAAGTGAAAAGGATGGATCTTGTGACTATTACAACACAACAAATTAAGTGATGAAAGAGAACTAATAGGCAACAATGTAAAACGTAAAAAATAGTTTCAGAATTTTTTTGTGATGTTGGGTGTACAATCCAAACCAAAGATCCAGACACATAAAATTACTCTTCTAGGCCTGTTATTAGCAATGACAGACTTTATATTTACAGGCTGTAGTCCTTTCATCTGAGGACATTTTTTTAAACACAAGTACATCAATAGTAAAATAAACCTCATCAACCCCATTTTACGCAGAGGTAGTATGAAAAACAGTGTTACTGTTAGGGAACATTTTCTATACCTACAAGTATATCCACATATTTCTCTGTGTTCATCCCTCTCTCTTTCAGAGGTATCCATCTACAAATATACCTACACACCATATCTGTTACAGTTGAAGGATCTATGACTTACACTTCTCCATTTTAACAATATCAAATACATGCACTTCATGCAGCTCTTGTAAGCTATTGGGTGCTTTCTGACTGTATCCTTTGTGACACCATCATGAGAAGTTTCTCTTTAAGGAAAGAAATTAGATATTAGATAATCAGTTTAAAAAAATATTTGATATTGGATAATCAGTTGGAAAAATATTCATGAAAATGTTCATGATACATTAAAGAGTTTAAAAAACCTACTCTAAAACCAAAACTGCATTATAGTCGTCCAACACTGATAATACACACAGGAATAGGTTTCACACTTTTTTTTTTTTTTTGCTGAAGGTTCCCATTCATCACCTTACAGTTGCACAATCATAACTCCTTTTTCACAGTTAATAATTCTGATTGCCATTAAATGGTAGCATAATGGTTTATGGCCTAGCAAACTCTCCCCCCAACCAAAGAGAGCTAATCAAGTCATCAATAATATTTCAATTCTTTATTCAATGCATTAAAGTGTGGCAGGTACACCCACCCTGATAGAAAACAAAACTTCTCGGTGGTATAAAAGAGACAAAAACTAGAAGCCGTGGTTTGGGGGTCAAGCTGCCCCACCCACACAGTGGGGTTGGGTTACAGCCCCCAGCTGCACACCTCAGTCAAGGAATAAGGAAGCATTGGCCCTTGGACAATGAGGACTAATATGACTTTGTTTGACCACAGCTAAGATTCAACTAGAGTATAAATGCAGCCCTGACAAAGGGGAAATTGAACCCATCTTCGTCGGCGCAGCAGGTCTGCAGTTGGGGACTCTCCCCCCTGGGTCGTGACACTGCCCAACGTAACTCCTAGAGGTTGAGAGCCCTCATCTTACAGGTGAGTGATTTCGCATTTGGGGTTATCATTTCTAAAGCTTAAGAATTCTTAGTCGGTTGTATAGTATTAATTTCCCCTTATATCACTGAACCTGTGGTTTAGTAATGTTGTCAGAGTTCTAAACTATTTTGATTGATGAATAATTTTTGTTGAGTTTAACACCTGTTTAATTTGATTGTGTGAGCCTCCATGACAAATAAAGAAAAAAGGTAAAAAAGAAAAGCTATCTTAAGTCATTGTCTCACTGTGTAGCTTGAATGTTTTACTCACTTGAGGGATTAATTAACAGAAATTTCTCTACACAGAGGCTCTACAGAACACTAAACAGCAAAAAAACTGTAAGGCAGTCTTTTTAACACAGCATTTACAAGGGACAGAGTCCAATAATATTATTATCACTAGGATTTTTAAAACAGAAGTTGGATGACAATTGACTAATGGTACTGGCTATCTTAATCATCTTGTATCTAATTTCAGACACCTTAAAAGTTCCTGAATCTCCAAATGATGCCAAGTATCTTTTCTCAGAAAACCTTTCATTGTTAAGGTACATTGAGTCAGTCAGTCAAAACTCAGTTAGTCAAATCACTGTGATTACCTTTGACGTTTCAGCTTAAATACTAAATAATAAGCATTTTGTAATCATAGATACACCAGGGATTCCCAATACTTCAGGTTCATGTAAAATTCCGTAAAAAACGAATATTAATGGTGGTCCATATAGACATGAAAAATTTATCAGGATATCTCAATTATTAGCTTTACCCTTTATGCAAATGACTTAAAATAGGGTATGTGTTTATAACACAATATACTTGTCAAATAATACAGCACAAGCAGTACACCATTCTGTAAAACAGTTGAAAACCAAAAAGGTAGGTGGGGAGAGAATGAGAAAGCAAAAAGTTGAAAAAGGCCAAGTCAGTCAGTGCTGAAGAATGAGTTATCTATTTTGTCCTCTTTCCTTTTTAACCACAGGTCATGCCTTCCTAGAGACTGAATGTGCCATTAAGTACAATGCTGCATAATAAAATGTAAATCCAATCAGTTTCATCTGAACATTTCACATATTGTATTTTAAATACCAATATCTCAATACTAATTAGCAAATACTATTAGGAAAAAAACCCAAAACATTTGTTTTCTGTAAGAGAATATGAAACTCTCACCAATATCATGTTCTACTCCAATTCATTAATTGAGGTATAATTAATTAAATCTGTATCATTCCTTAGAATGGACAAAGCAATACTTAACAACGGTCTGCTGAACTGTAGCCATTAATCTTAGATCATAGGCTGGAAGAAATGACCTGAAGAGGTACTTTCATTAACAAGAATTTTTTCACAAGTGATAATCATTGTAATTTTAGTATATGCCAAGCAGGAGATTAGACTAATTAATCTCTTGTGTTTTGAGTATTGATTTGTAATTTATATGAGAGAAAGATATTTAAACTAAAGGGAAAAGAAATCAAACATTCAAATCAGAAGTTATAGTTTCTTACATGTCTCTGAGCACTTAATTTTTCTTTTGAAAAACATGTTTCTTATGTAAGTCATCAGTATGTACCCCAGAGAAGATAATAATCTTCAACATGTTATGATATGGCATCCAGATTTACAGTTTCTATATACTATGTTGACTTCCTTCTTTTCAGTTAATAGAAATACTGACAAAGTCCTAAATCCAAATATTTGACCACTTGCTTTTGATGTTTTTATAGTTCTGTAGGTCCAATCTTAAAAACTTTGTAGTCAGTTCTTTCACATCAGCACCTATGAAAATCAAACTTGGGCTGCACGTTCAACAGTGGATATCCAAGGTCACTGACTACTCTTTAAAACTTGTGCCTGCATGAATAGGCCTGTACTAAATACACTTTCAGAAGTGGTGCAAGGCAAGGTGCTACGATAAATGAAATAGACACTACAGGTTGTCAGGGGAGAATTGCCCTGTTTTTTTGAAAGCTCTGTACTCTAAATCTTCTTAATCTAAATGACCATGAAATATACACCAGTTTAAGCCTCCCTGCAACACTTGAGCTCTCCCTTCTCCAAAACACAAGGACCTCCTGCATCTGAACTACTGCTTTCTATTGTTATCTAAAAAAGCTTTTCCCTGCACCAAGAATGTCTTTTCCTTAAACCTTCAGAGGTCCTTGATTACTTGCTCTGCCAATTTTCTCTCTCTTTAGCCAACTAAATAGATTTCCCTTCTACAGTGTCATGTTCCACAGAACAATTTTGGAGAAAGAAGATGCCTTTGAGTATCAGCAGGAGCAGGAAAAATTCTACATTTGTTCGACTAAGAAGAACACAGAAGACACTGGTAACTTGAGTGAGTTACTCAAGGGATTCTGTGCACAGCTTTTGCAGGAGTATACCAAGTAAAGTTTTCAGCTTAAAGTGGAAGTACTGCTTGCAGTGACATGCTGCCACAAAGCTGCTCCAGTGCACAGTAGCTGAGAAGCATATGGGCAGGTTCTGCCAGCTTTACTTTGTCACTTAGCACCAGGCTGTTTCATTTCTCAATGAAACCAAAGGGATTAAATGCATAAGAAAGTTTTACTCAGTGGCAAAAAAAAAAAAAAAAAAAGTGTTTTTCAAGAACTGAAAGTCTGAAAAGTGAAGTTTTAGGAAATAATCTAAGAATCTTTAAATTATCTCATTAAGCTCTTGTGTTTTGACAGGTGCTTTAATATGCGACATTTGATATTTCACATTTTTCTAATGCCATCAGTGTAACATTGTACAAAGTATATGTGAATCATCTGATGGGCCTACTGTACTGAGCAGAGGGAGTAAATCCAGCCACCTCTGGGGACACTGGTTTGTTTTAGCATAATCCAATTCACATTGAACTTCAAACTAATGTTATTCCCCATTGTGTTGCTGCATCACTTATGGGTCTTATTAATGCTTCCACAAGTGAAGGAAGACATCATTAGAATAAAATCTGTGAGCATTCTAAAGGATGATTCTAAGATGATGAATGAGAATTTCCCTGTGACAAAAAAAGTAGTGACAGAGTAAGTATCTTCATGGGCCTTAAGTGGCTGAACAAGGCAATGAAATAAAAGATTTATGCTTCTCACGTTTGGTAATATTGTTCAGAAACTTGTGGGATTTTGCTACCCTTAAACATCAGGCAATATGTCACATATTTAAGGACAGTCGACCTGTCAAGTTCCAAGACCATTAAAATATGGTCATCTTAAAAACTCCTCTCTTTGATTTCAGTGAGAGTTCTAAAAGTCCTTAACACTGCTGAAAACACAATTACTTTGATCCAGGCATCCAACTTTTTGTCCAACAGCCTACATTTAAATTTGAACTTTTTGTCCCATGTTCATGGTCCCATTTGGGAGCTGACATTTTCAACATACTTGCTGTATTGAAAATAGGCAAGTTCCAGCAGGGACACAAAAGAACAGATACAGTAATGGATGGCACCTCTGTACAGGAAGGCAGGGATGGAATGTGATGCATGCTTTTCCGGTGCACAGAATAATAGGAGGAAATCAGACCTGCCAAAGAAAAGGGTCAGATGCAGAAAATGAGCTTGACTGGTTTGGCTGCATTAGAAAGGATAAATAACTTTGAGCAGCCAGCAAATTATCAAAGGCCAGCCTGAATGTCCAGAGTTTGTTCTAAGCCAATGCTCTCCTACAAGCAGATGCAAGAAGTTGCCACCATTATGGTCTGGTGTGTCGTTGCCTGCAACATGTTACTTAGCCAGTACAGAGAGTCCTGACCGTACTCCTACAGTATACTTTGAATAGCTTTCCACCACATTGTTAGGTCAGTTCTTTCAAACAGCTTATCAGCAGCAGGAGATATTTTCTAACTTGGAGAAACAGCCAAAGAAGATGAGAGAAGGTGATCTGACAGTATCTGCTTCCTCAAAAATGGTGACCAAGAGCAGATGGACCTGCATTTCTGCATCTGAGTTTGTGCTTGTGTTTAGGCTTACATTCTCCATGCCAAGTGGTTTGAGAATAAATTTCCTCCACAATACTTGGAAGAACAGAAGACAATTATCAATATATTCTCCTGCATGGCTGTTTTCCTACCTGTGATATCAGCTGACCCACTCCAGATTTAAGCTACCTTAAATACCTTAAAGTGGACTAAATGAGGCAAGGTCCAAACAGAAGCTCATGCCCCAAGCTTACATATCAGCGTAGGTTCTGCTTTTGTTTTTTGACAGAGTCTGTGGGCAGGGTTTAGGCGAGTGCGAAGACCTGCAGCAGCAATTTCAGGAAGAGCTTGCTGGAGCTTTTGCTGCTAAATCCATAATTGAAATACAGAAGAAATATGCTTAGGCTGAAAAAGAATAGTTGGCAAGGAGTGTAAAGCAGTGAGATCAGTATGCAATTGCACAGATCCAAAATACTCCATCTACTCCTTAAACAGGCATCAAATATATGGTGTCATTGATCAACAACCAAGATATAAATCACCCCTCTGATGTATATGCCTATCGATTAAATTTATGAGATTCAATGCTACGGTGCAACTCACTCCAGGGAAGAAGCTGATTCTCAGCCAAGTTTGCAATTTACTTATAAAGCCTCCTGGACTGGAAATATCATTATTAGAAAATGTGCATACATATAGTCAGAGTTGTTTATTTAAGAAGGCATATAATATTTTATCACACTTACATCACATTTTAGCGAAAACTTTAGACTCCTCATCTTCCACCTTACAGTTGAGAACTGCATACTAGATAAGACTTTTTCTGTACTGAGATTACATACATTTTCTTGCTGAAATATATGAAATACCTTTTTTGCTCTAATTAAACATACACTTTTTCAGCAACATTTTTTCATCCTACAGCAAGCATCCTTGCCATGAAACAAAACTTTGAGGTCACAAAACCTCAGCATAGGTTTCTCCTTATACTTTTGGACAACTCTGATCATGTAATATGTTTTAACTATGTGGCTACTCTTGGGGCAGCGTCACTGCAGCCTGCCATGTGAAAAGTGGTATCTCGAGTAAGTTTACAGCAATTCCAACATCAGCTGCATCAGCAGCAATTCATGTACGTAATTCAAACCTGTGGTTGCCTTTCTTTTCCATGCATACAAGGTAAGCCTCA
The DNA here is from genome assembly GCA_026212715.1 of Elanus axillaris. Lineage (NCBI taxonomy): Eukaryota > Metazoa > Chordata > Aves > Accipitriformes > Accipitridae > Elanus > Elanus axillaris. The sequence goes on from JANZLQ010000052.1 coordinate 3,419,976, forward strand.
GAGAACTGTACAGTATTACCAAAAATGTCACTGCTTTGCATCAGTCTAAGCAGCCAAGTCAATGTGGTTTGTGCATGTGCATGATGATTACATCTTACATTTTCCATTTAACTTATTGAAGTCATGCTTTCTAGGGGAAAAAAATTACTATAGATTATTCTGCTCCAGTATGTGAAAACCATGTGAAAACCATGATTGATTACATGGCTCCAAGGAATAAGCCTCAATCACATCTGCAGCACAGCTATGAGGTTACTAATAACCGCAACCTGTGAATTGAGAAAGAATCCCTTAAAATGACTGCTGACAAACACAATGAAGGAGATTTATGGATTGCCTACTTCAAGAGTGCCCATCCCTTGTGGAGTGAATGGCTTGTCTCATTCATTATGTTACTGTGACATGAAAATGGTATTCTGATTTTTTTTCTTTTTTTTTTTTTTTTTTTTTTGTCTCCACTGAGTGACTATCAGAGAGTCCCTTCCAGGGAAAATAATAAACATGAATCATGTAGCCAGTGAACTTTCAAAGATTTTAGCCCTTCATTCCCTTAATGTTTCAGGAAAACAGGATGTCTTTAGCTCCCAACAAAAGGGATATCAGCTTATCAACAGTAGATTTTAGCAAACCTATTATATGGCTGTAAAGTCAAAGCCATTTTATTAAATCCAATTATCTGCATTCTTACTGCCTTTATTCCTGCCAGGCTTTTATACTAAATCATTGAGGATTGATATCTCCAGTGTTAAATATACTCAAACACTACTCAGTTCACAGTGGTCAGGGTCCTTTCTCAAGTGTGTTGTTACAAAATGTAGTCAGGAATAGACTACAAGCCCCTCGACTGCATACAGACAAGGACACAAAGGTTGTCACTGTATCAAACAGTAAAAATAAATATATTAAGGATAGAAAAGGCACAGTGGGTCAAATATTTAAAAAAGAAACCTGGTTCACAGGCAAGGGTTATTCTCAGGACTACACAGGCCATATAACCAAGAGACCTGTACTGGCAGAACATCTTATAGTGAACCCTAGCACTGACACTATGACAGCCTATTTTAATCTGGTTGATAACCATACAGCTGTAAAAGCTAAGTTGGAAACAGATATGCGTCTTACACAAACAAGTCAGGTCTTCTCTGGTAGCATCTCACTATCAAGTGAAGAAGAAAGGAAGACAATTGCTGAATCTGCATGTCCAGCAATTCCTAAGAGATCTGCAATTGACACTAAATGAAAAGGACCTTCTGTCCACCTCTGAAGACTTTTTGTGTCTAAGATCTTGAGCTGAGACAGAAGTTGCATGGAGGGAATAACAGTTAATGTAAAACTGCTGTGTTGCTAATTTATGTCAAGCCAGCAACCTTCAAAACTACAGAAATGCTATGGATCTCTAGAGTGGCCAAGGGACTCTTGTTAGTCTCAGTTAATATGTGATTCTGTCAAGTCAGTCTAGGTCTCTACCTATTTGGGGATTTTACACTGGCACTCATCTGTGTAGTGGTGTGCACCTGCACTGCTCTGTAGTTATACTGCTGAAAGGGTTTGCTTGCTTTAGCAGAGTCCATATGCTGTGACAGATTATAAGGAGGAATCACCTTGATACACGTCTAATCTACAGAAGTTTATGTGGATTACATTTGCAAGTATTGGTATCTCTTTCATTTCTGATAATTAAGCAACATCATTTTCTCTCTAAAGATCATTTAGAGAGCATTTGGGAGTCAGTGATACAGTCTGCTTAGTTGTTAGTCATCATCAAAGAGATATCAAAGGGTTACAGAGAAGGTTCAAATACTTTTCCAACCTGGTCACAGAAAAAGGAATCTCGAGCTGCAAATAAGTCATAACAGAATGAAATAATTGAATTTCAACATATCTCCAAATAAGAAAGCTTGTGTATGGGAAATGTGATAAGGGGTAAAAAAAATAAACTGGCAAGCAGCTGGAAGATGATGGTTTGCACTCTGGAAAGATGAGAAAATTAGTATATCTAGTGTACTATGTAAAAAGATGGGTCCCACCCTGGGCTTTATTATCAGAGCCTTCTTGTTGATGTAGACTGATTTCGGTTTATACTGGAGAGTTTTCTCTTAGTGCCAAAGCCAATTAAGTGTGACTGTCTATACTTAAAGTGATGAATGGGCAACATTGATGTTATACATTACTCAGAAGTCCATGACTTCATTCATTGTGTGGGCCAGGATGGAGTTGTTCCAGCTCCAAGTATTCTCATAATAAATACATATTGTCTTCATCAGCATCTACATAGCAGCAATTGTACTGTAGTTTCATAAACATTCAGCACAAAAAAAGTTATGGTGTTGAATATTATAGAGAGAAGATGATCTAGTCCACTAACCAAATTTCCCCCACAATCTGATCGCTCAGAGTAAAACAGAATTAAATGAGTAACTGATCAGCCTGAACAACAGGTTGACTGTGTTCTGCTTTGCATGTTATTTTATCAACATATGCCTGCTGCAGAATTCAGAAGCTACTAGGCACTTGCCATCCTGGACCGGTGTCTCCCATATATTTTGCAGTTCCATCTGAAGATATCACTGCTCCTGCATTGCTCATTGTCACCCATCAGTGAGAGACTGCCAAGTCCACACCTCTGTGAGCAGTAAGATGAGCACATCTTAATCCCCCACAGATAGAGTCAGATGGGCTGGTGCTAACTCCTTCATGAACTTTTGAAACTAACACTGCAGATTCTTCCGGGAGCTGAGCAGGCTGTGATCACACCCTGAGGTCCCAGAGAAGTGCTCTGCAACAGAACAGAGGTAGCAAGTGGAGAGAGAGTGGAGGAAGGAGGAAAAAGGAGGTAACAACTTCAGCAGACACCCCACTTTGCTTAGGGAACATCTGCCCACAGAGAGTGCCTACTCTAACACTGCCACCAATTGCTGCATCTCTGTATTGCCATATTTTGCTAAAAAATTATTTGTTGTTGTAGGCATGTTGCTCACTTTCAGATGACAACTGATAGGCATGCACAGGATTTTTCAAAGATAAAAGATAATGAGTCAATAATAAAGTTTAGCATTTAGCTTACCAAGCATCTGAAGGAGCTGTTATGATCTTCTAAAGTCTTTACTTACTGACTCAGAAATCATGTCCATTTTAAAAATCATCCTAATTTACACATTACAGCCAAGGAAGTAATAGTAATCATAATCATTATAGTAATAGTGATAGTAACAGTAACAGCAACAGCAGTAGCAATAGCCATAGTAATAGAAGTAGGCATAGCTATAGCCATAGTTATAGTTGTAGTTAGTCATAGTTACAAAATATAAAGGTATACAAGATATATATAGTGTGCAAAGGCAGATAAGGGTTTGCAGGGTTTTTTGCTTTTTTTTTTTGTATTTTGCTTGCAAGTGTCTACATTAGTTCTATTCTGATCTTGACAGAAAAAAAGACATCAGATGCTTGGAATGTATTTCACTGCAGAAAATACATGAAGCTCCTAAAATAAAAGTTTTAAATTGCTGTTCTTACACTAGTTTCCATATGAATTCCCAGTAGTAAAATAGTAACTTCCTCCTCTCCACTGGCCAACATTGGCTTAACTACAGAAAGAACCAGAGGACATTTTTCAGTTGAATAATTATATAAACCTATTCATTTGTATCCATTTTCATCAACGGCACACAGAAGACCAGCAAAAAAATGGGTCTCCTGAATTAAGTTCTGTCTTCTGGCAGATACTACTCCCTATCTGAAAGCTAAAGTATTTTAATTTTAGACAAGGCAATAAGGAAAGAGAGATCAGAATGGTTTAAAATACCTAATTTTAATAATTTTAATTTTTAATAAAGTTAAAGAGAAGTCTAACGTTGAAGTTAGTTGGGCCCATTTAGACCTAGCCACAGATTTACTTGAGGTGCTGACAAATCTGTAGAACTCTCATCCTGTTAGTCAAGCCCAGTGCAGTTAATTCTAGTTATGTGATCTGGAACTGGACTCCATTCGTGAGTTCATCATCTGTCTTAAAGTAAGTGCATCATAGGACCATGCGTGCTGGGAAGGACCTTGAGAGGTCTCTAGTCCAGCACCTTCCTCAAAGCAGGCTCACCTCTGGGGTCAGAGTTGGGTGTTCAGTCAGGTCATGAAGCTCTCCAAGGGTGGAGATGGCACAGCCTCCCTTGGCAGCCTGTTCCAATTCCTGGCTCAAGAGGAAAAAGTTTTTCCTTACATCTGTCTGAACTTTTCCTGTTTCAACTTACATGCATTATCCTTTGTCCTCCCACCATGCACCACTGTGAACAGCCTGGCACCACCTCCTTCATCCCTTCCTGGTAGAGACTGGGAGGATGCTATTAGCCCCCCACCAAAGCCTTCTTTTCTGCAGGGTAATTGAGCCTGTATACCCCAGCCTCTTCTCACAGGGCAAGCACGCCAGATCCCAGCATCTTGGTGGCCGTCTGCTGAGCTCCCTCCAGTTTGTCTACATCTCCCTTGTACTGGGGGTCCCATAACCAGGTGCAGCACCCCAGATGTGGTCTCATCTCCCTCGCCTGGACAGGTGCACTCATGCTAATGCATCTCAGTATGTGGCTGCAGGAGGTGCTCCTCTGGCAGGCTGTGGGGGCTCTGCCCACAAGCTTTTCTGCAGCATGCTGGGGAGACTGATACCCACACTAATGCCAAACCAGCCTGCTCAGCTGAAGAGCAGAGCACCGTGTGAGCTAATTTTCTGTGCCAAGAAAGTTGCTAAGAAGCAGGATAAATTACCCAGAATGGATGCCCATGCTGTTGCAGTCAGATAATAATAGCTTGCTTAGAGTTAACTGGACAATATAGCATGACATAATTGGCAGCGTGGCCATCTCCTTTCATGAGGAAAGAGAGCAAGATGTGACTGTCATAACTGTAGTTGTGACAGTCTGAAGCCAATAAACAGCAGACTTAAAACTGCTATCTTTGTGTTAGAAACACAAAAATTCTAGAAGTCAAACTTAGCTGTCTACCTGGCTTCTTGAATGCCTGTGCTTTCAGCAACAGCTATCTTGAACAGATCCAGAGTGTTATCTACCATAATGCAGGGACACCCTCACACTCAATGCATAGTACCCAGCACAACATACATCCTAGGCAGAGGCCGATGTAGATGTTGACTTCTTCTTGATGCTATAACTGAGAGTTACAAGCTTCTGATGGTAGTAACTGTATTTTTGTCCTCACTAAAATTTTATTTGTCCTGAATTATAAATGTCTCCTTTTTTTCTCAAAAATATATGCAAAATCCTATAAAGGATATAAAGTAAAAACTGTACATGTGTCAGGCTGAAATGCAACATGAGAAGCCAAGCAGTCAATTTTTTAAGACTCCTTTGAGAAAGTAAGTATTACAATATTGAAAAATGGTCCTTTATAAAGTCAGCTTTATTGGGGAAAGGAAGGAGGACAGGGGAAGGAAGAGTATATGCTCCAGAGCTATGAAACAGTTGGATGGAACAGAATGATTATCTTGCCAGTAACAATGCAGAGCAGATTCTCAAATACCTTCTTGATACCCATTGCATTTTATTTGAAAGAATATATGAGAGGCACTGCCTGTGTCATTATCTAGCAGGCATACTGGTTGGTATGCTACATTAATGTCATGTCATTTAGTGTACGTTTGCTTGGAGACAGGGCAATTTTGAATTTAGCACTGTAAAATCAATCAGGTTTTTATGGAGGCCCTCTAAGCTGTTAACGTATCTGAAGAACTGTCAGCCTGGGCCAGCGAGGTCATGTTGGGCTGATATTCTGCTTCTTACCAAGTCTATTGGTAGATATTTAGGTGAAGGCTGTAATATGCTCTGAGCTTCTTATTTGCAGAGATTTAGAGCCACTGTGAGCTGGATACTGCCTCCAGACCACCATGTTTAATTACTACAGAGTTGTATTCTAGACCTAGGTAAACCATGTAATTGCAAGACAGATGGTTGGTTTTTTCTCTCTTGTGCTTCTCTGCCTTTCCCAGTACTTTACAAGCATTCTAAACTAGTTTTTACATAATTAATAAAAGAGTAGGTAATTGAATCAATAAGATATGTTTATATGTGCCCTCATTTGGTGGTAAATCTCAAGCAGTAAAATCAGTGAATCACTTCCCAACTTAGGGATTGTAGTGGAGTGCCACCTCCCACGCTCTGCCTACAGTAGCCCCTGCCTGTTCCTTCAGACTTTGCCTTTGGCACCAGAATCTGATGCTAAATAATTAGTGTAGCAGATGTGAAGAATACTATTTTTCTGAAAGATTCAATGGGTCTTTTCTCTTCTTTGGAATCCTGTCAAAATTAGTTTGGCCAATTTCAGATGTTCTCCACCCAGCTCTGTTCAAAGTTGAGTTTGATAATTTTTATCTCAGTAAATAAAGCAAAATCATCAATCATCCCATTAGGTTATGCAGGACAGCAAGGTCTAAGACGATCAGCAGCCAGTCATACAGTCTGCTGCTATATGAGTATATCTGTTAATGGGGAGTTGGATAAAGCTGCACCAGGCTTCCCACTCTTTCTGACTCTGCCTTGTACAATACACAAATAAGGATGGAGTCTTGAAACATGGAAGTTATTAAATGGGCACCCCATATAGACAGTTATAATTTGTGCTATAACCAGAATTACAGACAATTACCCAGGCAGCTAAATACAGTGTCCATTATGCTGCATATGGTGGGCAGAACTGACCTCTTTTTGGTCGTACTTCAACAAATTATGAGTGATCACATAACTACGAGCAAGGGACAGCAAACTAGGTGATATGGGGCATATAGTACTCTCTGGGACCAGAAAGGAAGTCTCATGGAAATCAAAGTCATATTACAGTGATAAATAAGTCACTAAGGGTTTCATGCAAGACCTATCCCAGTGATGCTTAGGCTCTAAGTCTCTCAACCATAATACCTAGCTCACTTTCTGGGGAAGGAGCAGCCAGCTCAGGTGCTTGGGCAAACAGCTCAGGTGCTTGGCATATTCTGAGATCTTACACACACCATGTCATGGGAAACCGGTACAGTGATCATGAGTATACATCCTGGAAACTAGAGCAGAGGAGATGCTACTGAGGGTCTACACGGAAAGTGAGAGTAAAGAGAAGGCGACAGTGACCACTCCTGACTGGCTCATCCAAGATCAGTACCAACCATGCTGTCTCAGTGAACAAAGAGAAAATGCAAATACCCTTACTTCTGTGCTCAACTGCTCTCCCACCAGAGAAATGCCCTCGGGAGCTAGCACAAAGCAGGGCTTTGATGCCACGCTTTCCAGGTGCTTACCCACAGACCAGACCAGACAGCACACAGAAAGGATGGAGAACTGGGTGGGGACTCCTGAATGACCTCTGTCGTTCTTACCCTGGACCTGGGTTAGCCCAGCTACCACAGCCTTTCCCCCAGCTTCCCCACAGCAAAGGTATCTACCCTGAGTACCTTCCTACAAAGTCATTAATTCCCAAAAGATTGGCAACCAATCTCTTACCAGCCCTGTGCTTCCTTGTCTGGGTTTCACCTACTGCCTGACCCGCATTCACGAAGAGGTGTGCTGAAATTGATACCACCTCAGGTCCCACACTGGCCAGACAATCTAGGACAGGTTCATTTTCCTGTGAAGACAGTCTCCAGCAATCACTGTCCACTCAATATGCTCATCTCCTTCCCCTCTTGCTCACTTGCACACACTGGGTGATGTACCTGGCAGCTTTCCCAACAGTTTCAAACCTGCAAATTATTGATCCAGCTTTGGCTGAGGCTTGTAAGCCACCTTTCCAACAACTTTTGTATTATCTTTCTCTCAGTGAGCACATTTTTTTAGCAACCTCAAGCTTATTGTGGCAAGTCTTGTCCCCAGATAGAGTCCTTTCTCACAAAAAAATCCCACAAGAAATTCTCTGTTTCCCTGTGCCCATCAGCTCTCTGGCACAATCTCATTCCTTGAGCACAGCTTACTGGAGAAAGCATCATAGGTCACCCCCAGCTCTGAGACTATAAATATACTATACATGTAAATATATATAGCATACTGTATATAAATACATAAATATCCCAGTGATCAAATCAAGGAAGACTGACAATGGAGGCTGAATCCTTACCAAGCCCTTCTTGATGGACACTATACACACACTGCCCTCCTTCAAATGTGCAGCAGCAGCTCCTCCTATGTTGCTTTTCATGAAAGTACATGGTTCAAAGAGCAACAATTAATCATCATTACCCTTATTGGCAGTCGAGGAGTATATTGGTCATCCTGGTCACATCATTTTGACTGGGTGAGGGAGGGGTAAGACTAATATTCTACACTATTTTTCCCAAAATGACATTTCCTTCTGAAGTTTGCTTAAATCTTTACCTTTGATTTTACATGGATTTAAAACTGTTCCCAAAGGAAATTATTTTTTCCTGTTTTCTTGTCTTTTCACCCAAAGGCTTGAAACAATTTTGTTGTGAGGCACTCCTCCAGCCCAAGCAGTCTTGCTAGCACACCAGAACACTGCTAAGATGTCCCACTCATTAAGTGACATATTAGCTGTGTTGTCACGTAGCAGCAAACAGGAGATCTACCACTAGAAGTAGTATAGTCCTATAATACCTCAAGGTCCAAAAGGTGTCCAATCACCATGAACACTGAGGCAGGTTGATCAGTTTTGTTTCATTAGAAATAATTTCATGCTGTTGCAATCTGTCATCAGGAAACGGCCTCCACAGATGCAATATCCAGCAGGTAGCTAATACAGAATAGGTGAATGATATTCTGTATTATCATTCATGTTATCATTGTTATACAGAAGACACATTTTTTTCCATTCACACTGCTATAACTTCCAGAACATCGAGGGCTACATTTTGAATCCTTTGCTTTGCTGATAAAATGCAAACCTTTTTTCTTTCCTGTACATGCATACATGGCTATTTATCACTGCTTCCTGTGCCCATCAGCAACAAAATTCTTGCAGTTTCATCAATAAGAAAGCCTAAAACAATTTATAGATCATATCCTCCTCTATGAGAAATGTGAATTATGCAGTCAATAGAGCCTTCAGCTACTTGCATCAGTAGCTTTTTCCCAACCAGTCTCTGGGATGGTTATCTACACTTTCATTACCCCAAGATGACATGAATGCCATTCAGTGCTGACTGATCTGCCTGATAAAGATAAGCATAAACCCAGGCTGATGCAGAATGTGACAGACAGTTTTCAGAAGACAAGCAAAAGCCAGGAACACATTTCACCTCCCTAGAAAAAGCTGCATTTGGCTGCCAGTTAAATAGATTAATTTAAAAATTGTTCTCTTTGATATGCTGCATAGAATTTTACATGGTCTCATTATAGCCTATACCACTTTCTCCTCATGTTCCTGAATGTCTGTGATAGTCATCTGTCAAATCACAGGAGCTGGTGTCCATTTGCAGAGTAAAAATTTTACATTGCCAATGAGTAGCAAGCAACATTTCCAAGGAAAGCACCTTTATAAGGGAGTGGAGGAAGAAGGGCAGGACAGAGAATGAGGATGTTGCTTCAAACCTAAGATGCAGGGTAGTGGCTAACAGCTGTTGTCTCACAATATCCCATGCCTCACAAGGTGCAGAATTCTAAAGCAAAAATGTTTTTTCATCTTGTACTAAGTGTGGCAAACATGAATTTAAGCAGCAGATTTACTTGGGTGGTAAGGAGAATTTGGAGAACTGAATGTGAAACTAATAATCAACATAGTAGTGGGTAGCTTATTTTGATTTATTCAATTCTCTCTGCTTCAGTTTGATCCTACTTTTTTTCACTATTGGTGTGCCACAGATTTGTGTATTGACAGACTCAGTCACATTCTAGTGATTGTCATGAAAATCCAGGCTTCAGGGGCTGGTTACATCTTGGGCTTTTGACACCAAATTTGTGTGACCTTTTTTCAGTGAATGTAGAAATAACCAAACATGATCTGAACCGGGGCTGTGATCCAAATCAGGAGAAACTGTTGGGACAACTCAAAGAGGCAAGATTTTCTGAAACAAGAAAACACTTGTGCATTTGTAGAAATGTTTTGCTTCAAAATTGCCATAAGTTTTTGACATTTTCAAATGTAAAATAGTGAGCTCTTTTGAAATACCATTTTTACTCTCTGTATTGACATATAGCTTTTGAAAAGGAGTTTAGAAAGATCAAAAATGATCCAAACTAAAATGAAATATTTTCTGTCCAGTTCAAAATGAATTACTTGAATGGTTTTGGTTCTTTCATGTTCTTAAAATTCTAATAATCCTAAAAAACTTGACTTCTCCTTTTATTCTGTTCTTCAGAGTCAGCAAATTAATCTTCACATCCATTTCTTGTCCAGCTCAACTTGGCACCATAAAGACATTCAAGGTAACAGAATACTGGCCTAAACTTTTTGTGATAATAAAAGTGAAATGACTATGAAATACTGGTATTATCTTCAATTTGCCACCGGAGATGAAGGGCCATTCACTCAGAACCACTCTTATAAGCTGTCTTGCCAATTCAAGCTATTGTATCATATGGTCTACACACCTCCCCCATACAATTTGTTCACTTAATTTGAAATCCTGTGATCCTTTGCAATTCCATTTCTCCTTTCAATTACTTGACTTGTTCATTTTCCTGAGTAGCCAGCTGAAATGGCACATGGACTGCCCACATACATTTAACTGGTTTGGGTTTTTTTTCCTTTCTTTTTTTCCTTTTCTGCAATCTTTGCTCTTGTTTAAAAGCAAATAATTTTCACCTAAACGTCTTTGTTTCTGTCCAGTGTTTCCTTAATCCTAACCTTTTCTTATCTGGTTTCCTATTTGTTTGCCACTTGTCTTGCTTCATATTAAAATTCCCTGAACTGTCTTTCTTTCAAATTTAAAAAAAAAAAAAAAGGTAGATTTGCTAGTCTTGCACCCTGTTTCCCTTAATGACAGATAATTCTCTTACCTGCTTTGTGCCATCTGTTGCTGCCTATTTGCAAGCAAAATTAAAGTAGCGCTCTGGCCGCATCATCATAGAAAGATCACTGAAGACAGCTGCTCAGTGAGCAGCAGTGGTCAGAAAAGCAAATGAGATGTGAGGCTGCAGTAGGAAGGGACCACAGAACAATATTGTCTTGATTTCTGGATGTGCTGAGAAGTTTTTGCTCATACTGGGCTTTGCCAAGAGGAGCAGAGCTTTGACACCTCTGCAAACCAGCCAGCTGAGGGAGCACCCTCCTGTAGACCATAGGGTCCAGCTGTGCCCAGCCCTGCCTGGGCAGAGAGGGGACCCAGGTGTCCTCAGGAGGTAAGAAACACCCCACTTCAAGTGTCCTGTCTTTGGGTGTACAGGACGTCCATGGGCTGCTTCGGGTGGCTGCTTTGAGAACTGACACCTTTATAAGAAAAACAGTGTCAGAGAAATGTCCATAGCAGGATGAAGAAAAAAGTTATTTTTCCCATAGAGACTATATGGACATTTCTTGCCCAGGAGAGAGGAACTTGTTGCTGGTTTACTCCTTCCTTCTGGATGAATCTCACTTCTGAACTGAAGTCTCCCAGTGTCATAAGAGCTGTCACTTTTCCCATAGTGGGATTATATATATTCCAGCTTCCTAGAAACAGTTCTGCAGTCGCTCATAGCTCAGTCATCTTCCAGGTTCAGATCTCATGTACTCCAGTTCTTCTGTCCTCCTGTCTGGAGTCTGGAAGCTATTGTCTAAAGCCAACTTTCAATCCCTGCTGTCAGCACATTTCAAGACTCACTTACATAAAATGAGACAAACTTCTCTTAACATTTAATTCACCTGGCTGGCATGTGTCAAGGGAAGCATGTCATGTTTACATATGGCTTTTTGTTATAAAGTATTACCTGTCATGTGATATAGTCATAAGTTACCTCCTAGTCTAAAAAGAGCCTGAAGTGAGGTAATATAACTCTCAGTTTTCCAAAAGAGCAGGGTGACAATACTCCCACACAGGAAAGGGCAAGAATCCAGCCTTAAAAAGATACTATCTTCATATTTTGTCCACTTACCAGAAGAAGATATTACATTCTTTAAGGTGACAAGAGCAATAAACAAGATGTACTAATACCATGCAGCATTGGCCCTGAAAACCTTACCTATCATACCAAAGACAAACTGGTTTAACTTGCTTTTGTTGTTATTTTATTTTAATCTTTGTAAGAAATGCAGTAATTTCAATATTGCAAATACCAGAATTTTCTAAATATAATTAGTCATTTAGGCTCAATTATGTCAACTTATTTCTCCAGTTTCTTATTTAAGTGGTTGGGCACAGGAGAACACGAGGCTTAAGCAAGGGATTGTTGTGGCTCTGAAAGGGAGGTGTTGCTTTGGGTGTCCATCTGCACTAAATCTCAAACAGAAACACACACCTCCTCAAACTCCTCTGCAGTCTTTTAAGGCTCTTTCTGTAAGAATGCCTGAGTACGTTGACACTACCTACTAGGCACCTTTCCTAGAGTAGATAGTCAGGTAGGGCCAAAGAAAGGGCAGGCTGAGGGTTATGAAGCTCAGGCAGGAGTGACTGAGCCGAGTCTTGTGATTTGAATTAGCGGTTAATTACTGCCCACTTGTGGCAGGGGCTTGATTGGGCTGTGAGGACAAAACCTGCAGGGAGACAGCAGATACCCAGCTGTGACTGCACCAGGTCTTTAAGATTCGATGGTGGCATGATGGTTTTCTCTCTCCTGTCAGGGAAGATGTCATCAGCAGAGCACGAAGAAAGGTGGCTAGTTAGAACATGCTATGCTACATAAAATATGCTTCTGCTGCAAAGCTTGGAACAGTTAAACGCTTTGTGTAGCACCAGCATATAACAACGTAAATACAACTCTGTAAAACAGAGTGGTTTACAGCAAAGAATCTCCGCAAAAGGTTACTGTGAAAATCCCAATACACAGCTACATTCTTGCTTCTTATTTACAATGTAAAATGGAGTACAGATCCTAAATGAAATAAGTTAATTGTATGCTAATGAATAATCTGCTCACAAATATTGTTTCAGAAATGGTGGGTTCTTATTTTTTCCAGCCAGCACATAGTAATGAATGTGTATGAATGAACTATCCCCTTACTTATGACTAAACCTAAAGCAATATTATCAGCTTAATATTACACAAGTCCTTTGGGATAGCAGTACTAGCTGCTCCCTGCAAATCAGGAACCTGAAAGCTCTAAACACTAGGCTTGTGAAATATCAAAAAATTTTACAGCCTGAAATGTTTAACAGCTTTATGAAATGAGCAGCAATTGCAGACTGATTTGTTGTTTTAAAGACTGCTTCATGAGATCCTGCTACTCGCAGCAGAGTACACAAGGACCTTTCAGTTCAGAGGCCTGCAGAAGCTAGAGACTCAAAAAATTCAAGGGCAAGGGCAAGATCAATGAGGGGAGGGGTATGGCATTATATCATTCCCTGAAATATTACATCTGTTACACGTAGTCCAGCTCAGCAAAGGGCAGCTTTGCCAGAGTAGTTGTTGTGACTTTCATTCTTAAATGGACTTTTCAATGCACTTTACAAGCAGTGAGTTAGATAGATCTTATTATTTTCCTCCTCATTTTACAATAGGGAAACTAAGGCACCAAATGATCAGGAAGCCTATTTTCAAAGGTGTTGAGCACACCTGCTCCAGCTAAAGTTAATGGGACCTCTGCAAATCAGACTGTAAATGGTAAGTCTGAAGTCATAACCGCCTGCTGTATTGGCAACAGGAAGAGAAGCCAGAGCTCTTCTCCCCCAATTTTTGCTTTAACCAGCAGTTCTCACCCTTGTAATGACAGGTCTTTTTATTTTGCTGGAAAAATGGAAACATTTGGCTTGTGACACTATGTTAATAAATGATTCGGCTCCTCTTTGATCACATCCCTAGCTCTCCTTTGGCAGGAAAAGGGAAACATTCTTCACAAGAGTACTTCCATGAGAGGCTTGTAGAGCACACATTTATTAGAGACAGTCCCTAAAATCGGTAGCCAGATAACATTACATTGTGCCCCCATTATATCTGCCTCATCTACTTTTTTGTCTTATCTGTCAGCAATTAACAGCTAAGCCAAGTGTATTTTCTCCAACTCAATTCACAGTAAAATAGGTCTTTAAAAATCTACAGAGGGACCATGCAAGGTGTTTATGTACTACAGTAATAAACGTAGTACAAATTAATTAGAAGATTATTCTGCAGATATTGGGCCAGCCGTAGTCCCTACCAGTGATGTGGACGACTCCTTCTGAGAAGTTTGACTGGAAAAAGTGAGGGTTTGAAAAGTCTCTGTGACATGAATTACCCATGCAGAACATCTATTGATTTTGATGTGTCTGAACAGCAAGCAAGAGCTAGCTGCAGGAGTGTAAGGTAAAAGTCAGTCATAAAGGACTGATGTTTAGGGAACATAAATTAGTTAAAGAACTCTAAGTCAAAATAATGATAAAAAAATCATGTAATAGAATATCAGATATCAATATTCTGTAGGAATCACTGCAGTGAGAGCATTCGCATGAGCTAGCATTTTATAATAACACAAGCTTGAATATCTGAAAATAATGAGCCGTAATAATTGATCCCAGCTGTAATGAAAACATTACTTAGTATTTCTATTTCAGTCCTATTTGGCATTGGTCTTGATTTGGGAGTGATAAAAAGAAGCTTTAACATTAAATAGAAAGTGCTGAACAACCGATGATCTATAGGCAATGCAACATTCATGGCTTCTATGTTTGAATTTGGTCTGATTGTGCTTTTAAACTCATTGCTGTAGATTGGATTACGTTCAGTGAGTCCCTGAGACTGAAACTTGAGGACTTGAATCTGGACTTGAGGATGAAACAGATCCCAGTGGGAGAAGGGAAGAACCCAGTCCTTGCCAGTGAAAAAAGCTATTGCCAGATTTCAGCTGGAAAAGAACAAGAATGATGATGCCAGACTGAGGAAGATGTGGAGCCACAACTAATCTTCAGTGGAATATTTCTGATCTGCTAAAGGAATCTAATACAGACTTCACAGGACTGGACTGGTATGTGGATGAAAACCTCTGCAATAGTATTTAAGAAATAAAATATCAACTGTTTTTTTCTTTTCTGGAAAGGTATAAATTTCCAGGTATAGCAACAGAAATTATACTAATTTGGGTGCAAATGTGCCTGGAGATAAAAGCATGTTTCTAGTCATAAGCAGAAAAGCGAGAACAGCTACCCTGTAGGAGTACTGAGGCATAATCATAGGATAAGATGATAAAATTTCCTCTAGCTTCTCTGTTCCTGAATTTCTTCATGTTGCTGATACTGTATATTTTGCTGTGATTCTACTTTGTACCTATCTTTTCACTTACTTATCAGCATGGGACAAACTGGGATAAAGACCTGCTGCTTTAATATACTGCATAACTAGCCTATAAATATATTTCTTTGACATAGTAAGGCCAAGAACTTCTCAAGGGTCAGAACAATAGGCATTTATGAAGATAATGAGCACAGTCAGTGCTGCTGTAGAGAAACAAGGGAGAGCGAAAAGCAATATGAAAAAAGGGGTTTGAAAAAAATAAGTAGATTGAATACCAACCTTCTTGCTGTGGTTCACAAGCCAGCTACTAATTGCTCATTATGGTAAGTTAGTTCATCATTATGTAGCGTTTCTTGCATCTTCTTCAGAAGCAGCTAGCCCTAATCAATTCCTAGCACAGGGTACCAGTTTTAGATGATTCGATGAAGTGACTTGGTAGAGAACATTTTTATGCATTTTCTCCATCATCTTTGTTCAGAGGGAGAAGAGCTAAGGCTTTTTTGTGTATCAGTTGCATAATTACAGAATAGTAAGGGAGTCTGGTAGTTCTGGCAATTGGTACTGAAGACAACGGAGAAATAGTGAAAAACAAATAAAACAGCATTCTGATTTTCCTAGGGGTTTGTTGTGGTTTCTTTTTTTCATAATTTGTACATGCAGGGATGAGGATCTCACTTTCTTGCTGTGATGCAAAAGGCTTAAGCTCCCACAGTGCACAGGTGTAACTATTAGTAGCTATCTATGTCATAAAGCAGTGGAGAATGAATGTGTTACAGCTTCAGATGAAAAATGCATCTGTCTGTAGAGAAAAATAAAAGTCAACCATGAACACTGTTGCTTCCCCCACGCCCACTTCTGGAATTGCAGCAGTAGCCACAAAGTATGAGACAAAGTTAATTACTCACTGAACTAAACAGAATAAAGGTAACCTTAACTCAACACTCATGACTAAGAAGTTCATACATAATGCACAAAGTAATTCATAATGGTAGGAGTGCAGAAAAAAATGGAAAGAATTTCAGTGTAAGTAGCTTCTGCAACAGCCAGGACTTCCTTTTATTTTAACATCTTGAACTTCAAAATGGGTCTCTGCCTTAGTTTTAATGCATTTTTCTCAACTTGAATTCAAGGCACAAGCATTTCCTGGACTTGGCAATATACTCAAGAATGATATATAATGCTTAACAGAGATAGTAAGAGTATACATTTCTTCTTAAATATAAAGCACAAATCTCTGCATTTAAAGACAAATTTTTCAGAAGCAATTCATTTAAATCAGACTGAAAACCAAAAAAAGAAAAACACTGACAAGGTAGTCTAAGATAATTTTCAGAGGAAATGTTATATGTTGAATAATACTGAAAAGAAGTTAGAAGTAGGAAAGACTGCAGTAAGTTATGGGTTCATTTTCTACTCAGTAAAAAATAGAGTCTGGAAATGATAACCAAGTCTAAATGATGTCCTTTCTATGTGTGCATTGAAATAATTCATTATTCATATAAAATGATAGGAGAAAAAACTGTCACTCATGCTGTATGAGAGCAAAATATCTGCTCACAAATAATAGGAGGCATTATGATTAATAATTCACACAAAAACTTAAGATAAACCCAAATTTAAAACACCTGTAAGCATGACTTCAAAGGAAAATATAATTGGGTTTGACACACCAGAGCAGACTAGAAGATATTCAGGTGAGTGCACCTATTTCTATTGGGATTCCAAAAATGTTAATTATTTCTGTAAGCCATATTTTTGCGGGGGAAAAGTTATATGCCTCACCCTCCTCACTGTTTATCATAGCTTACACAAATCTGTGGCTCAAGTAAAGGCTTAAAGTATTTTAATTGTCTTTAATGAGACAAGGATTCTTGGTGACATTTTTTTTCTCCTTCTATAAATATCTGCATCCTTTTTTTCCAAACCTAGTGAGTCAGGAAAAAGTTAGAATACCAATTTTATTCTGTTCTCATCTTCCTTTTAACTGCTATGTTGCTTATAGCTCATGCAACCTCAGTCCCACTGATGACCCTTGCCTCTAAGAAGAGCTTCAGTTCCTTCTTTCTTCCCTGAGATGAGAGTGCCACTTCTTTTTGAAATATAAAACAAGAGGGAATCATGTAGTGATTGTTGTGGACCATAAAAATACACTACAAAGACTGCTTCTGAGAGCTACTTGAGAGCTGTTCTCTTAAATTAGTACTTTTACACACCAGTGACAATAATATATATGTTGAAAGAAACTTCAAAGCTTTGAGTTGTACTGAACAGAAAAAAAAAAAAGAATAAAACATTCACCTAAAAATACTATAAGAAAATGTCTTGATTTATTTGGAAATGGCATTCTTTGAGGGATAATTTTTTCTGTACAGTTTGGCAAAAAGAAAAAGTGCAAATTCCCAACAAGCTTGATTTTTCCTTTTGGCAAAAAGAATTTCTGCTGAAAATTTCTTAAGCCGGCCCTGATAGCTATTGCAAGGAGAATTAAAGATGCAGGCTGTAGTTTTCAGATTGACAGAAGCAATTGGTTGGAGCAGGAAGAAATCCAAATGATACCTATTTGACGAAAATGAAGAGTGCTGATGAAATTACTGTTTCAACAAATGAGATGAAATGTGATGATAATTTTAGACTTTGAGGACACAATGCAAGAGAGCAAGAACATAAAGAAACAAAGCTTAACTGAGAGAAGTTAACATATAAATTTGCTAAGGATGTAACACAGCTTCTATGGGATTCCATTGGGAGTCAAACACAGTAAAGCAAAGGTTACAATCATAACTCAAACAGCAGCTTCCGCTGATTAAAGAGAAAAGGCTTAAGGCCAGCGTTCAATATCCTTGCCAAGGATATTTCAAAAGAGGCTGACCTCACTGAATTTTTTGGTGTATTTCTCTATGAAGAAATTAAGTGGTAGGCACCGCACCAGAAAATGAACGTGCACGAAAGCAAGACAGTCTCAGCAGTGGATGTGCTCCATGCTCTGACATCACCAAATCAAGCACACATATTAAAAATGGATGGCATCATAACTCTAACCCCAGTTGTAGGATGAGCCTTACACAAGGCCCTCAGGCCATTGCACAGCCAAAATATTTTCTCACATGTCAGTTCTCTTTGCAGCCCATACTTTTGCTCCAGCAGCTTCTTTCCATCCCCACTCCAGCTGCAGCCCCTGGCTCCCTGTTGTAACACAGTAAATGCAAATTTCTTCTAGTAGTAAGAGAGAACTGACCCCAGGACTGAGGTTGTCTTGGCTTGAGCTGGGTTTAGCTTGTTTAAGCTGTGATAGCCATTGTTTATCAGCTAGGAAACTGTTCCCTAAACTGGTTTTAGATTTAATTTAATTTTGTGCAATGGTGTGGTTAACACTTATTGTTAATAGCAATAGCCAGTAGCTGTGTTCTGTGGCGTAAATTCTAGAATAAAATGTGCTTTGGAAGAGCACAAACACAGACAGATGGCAGCGAACACAAATTACAGTGGTCACTACAGGAGTGCAGCCCTGCAAATCATGAACAAAGACAACCAAAAAAAATGGGTAACTGGCAAGCAATGAAAAGAAAGAGCATACATGCACAATGTGTCAGGAAACAAGAGAAAAATAACCCCAAGGAGACTGCAGGATCAAGGGAGAAGGGATCACTGTGACCAGTATCAAACACCTTCTGGCAAAGCACCCAGAGCACCAGTGACTCTTGATATCCTCACCCCCTTCTTCTGGAGGGACAATGAAGCTGTGACCTGATGAGCCAGAGAACTTCTGCATGAGCAACCATAACACCAGTGAAACAACCAGGTAGGTAAGAGGAAATTTGGCCTTTGCAGGTTTGGGTTTTTTTAAATTAACATTTTAACTGTGTTGTTAATGAGTTGTTTGTTTGGGCTTTATTCCTATGTTTGTTTGGACTGTGAGTGTTATTATTATTGTGCCTGGACTAATAATAACTGTTTGTTGTATTTGATTAGCCTGTCAAGACTTTAATGAGCCTAACAATAAATTCTTCTGTCTACATGTCAGGTGTGTTCCTTTTCTGCCCATAACAAGATTTTGAGAGTAATATGAACAGGTGTATAGATCAGTTTTGTAATACAGTGAAATCCTATTGTGGAATTAATCTTTTCTACTGGCAGTGTAGGTGTCTGCAATGAGGCTGATCCCCTTAGAGTAATGCTGTTCAGAACATGATTCATCCAGAAAACAGGCATTGACTTTAGGATAAGATAGATTGCATCAGAGACATTACTGACTATATAAACTATATCTCCATTGAGTATTAAGTGGTAAGACTGGCTGTAAGGCCCTGTAGTGGAGATGCTTACTTTAACTCACAAGAATAAGACCCATAAAGACCTCATTGGTCCATGTCCAAGAACAGGCAAAGACATACTTGCATGAAATACTTCATCTGGCTGATGGAGGAAGAAAATCAACAATAGCTGCTTGTAGGAGATAAAGTCGCCAGCAGAGTGGTGGAGTAGTGTGTATGAGGACTACTGCTGTTGGGGTATGTCTTCGTTGCCCCTATAGGAATAGGTTGAGGTGTTGTTAACCCCTACATTAATTACCACTGGATGAAGAAATTACATTTTCTGTAGTCAGGGTTGAATATCTGTATGGCAAATGAGAAGCTCAATCATTCCTTTCTTCTGAACAAAACAAAATTCAGAATAGTGAAGGCTGGAAATTATTTGTGGAAATAAATTTTAAGAGGAAAAAGATATACATTATGTTTGAACAGTAATGCTTTTGTCAGCCCTCCTGAAGACCAAGAGAGCTTTTTTGGCATTGGTTTATGAAAACAGAACTTTTTGGTCATATGCATCAGTAGGAATGCATGTGAAATTGCAAACCACTCAACTCTTCTTTCACTAAACTCCTGGACACTACCCACAGGATGACAGTGAACACTGCTGTGATTAAAGGCCTGACTTACGCCTACGTGTGGATTGCTGATATAGTATCTAATGAGTTGGTGTCTCTCCTAGTAGGGGAAGTAGCCATGCTCCTAACAGACTCCTCACAGAAAATGACTATTGAATTAAAGAAGGGGCAGAACATCTTTCTAAAAAGGATGAGAGATGTGGTGATTTTTTCAAATCCACCTGCTCAGTATGTGATACTGAATGCTCTTGATTCCTGTCTGCACCAAAGGGAGTCCAATAACAGTCACGTTATGAGACTTGGGTACCTTTCTCAGAATTGTATCAATTTTCTCCTTTGGAGAAAGCAGTCCCTGTACATGAATTTTATCAAACAGAAAACAGACTCTGAAACCACACATAAGATGCACTACAGCCTGCCATTCTGGTTTGTAGCCTTATATTTCCTGTCCATGGGACCATGCCAAGCCAACTGACCCCATTCCACAACATGCAGTTTAGCAGCTCATCAGCATTTTCCTGCCATTCTCTCTCCTCTCACTACTCTTCCATAGAGGAACTGGTAACATTCATTTGTGGAGCTTTAAAAAAATGACAAGAACTTTAAAAAGTCCTATCTAAGTTGTTCAGATTTTATTTTCTTTCTTTCTTGGGAGGCATGGAGGAGGAAATAGATGGGCTCTTAGACCTTCCTGCATTGTTTAATGTTTCATTCAGGGATGGCATTTACTGCAGCTGAGCCAGCAGTTCCTTTTTTTTCTCCAGCTTCATTTTATCCTGAGTGTTCGACTGCAAAAATTTGATAGTGCTTTTCATAACTTTGCTAACCCACATTAGTTTCTTTTGTCATTTTTGACACCTAGATTCCACTGTAATGAACATGGAGGACATCATGCCGCCTATCTCTGCTTTGAATACCTCTCATTCCTCTGCTGCACGTTTCCTCAACAGTCCTTGATTCTAATCAGTTTTCAGCAGCTTGTTTGACTTGCTCTCAATGATTTCAGTGTTCAGGTCCCAGCTTTTTCATGCTGCCACTTTCTGGACACATCTTCATGGGTATTTTATTCAGTAAGTACTGTGATGGACTAGCTTTTATTCATTTACCAAGATCTATGAACATAATTTCCTACATTTGTGTGTAAGCAGAGATAAATTGAAGTCGGACACAGTAACACAGTCAAAGAAAACACAGGAAGGAATTCAATAGAACAAAATGCTGAACAGGGAATCATTAAAGAGATGGATTTTGGAACAACAGTTTTCAACCATTTCCATACCCAGGCTTGATTATCAAAACTGCAGTTATCCAAGAAGTTGACTGAATGGGCAAGAAAGGTTTATCTATCAAAAAATGGGCCAGAAAATTACAAACTGCAAGAGATCAAAATTACTTCAGTCAACTTTTCCTTCACAAATTGATTTTTTAACAAAGCAATCAAATACAAGAAAATTTTCACCGCCACTCCTTGCTCCAAAGTCATCAGCTCCAAATTCCCTATTATTGACCTATGAAATCTCCATTTCAGGAGTGTTGGAACTGTTTCAGAAGAAGTTTGGTATCTTCAAAAGAAAATAAATAAATGGAAAATAATTACATCTTTCATAGTGTTCTCCCACTTTTTCCATGGTGATCATTTCAAGTCCAACAAACTCTGACAACATTCTTCAGGATGAAACTCTGGTTCCAAATAAAAGCTTTTCATGCCTAATAAAGGAAACAGTTTAGTGAAGGGAAATTAATTTGAAACAGACTAAACTTAACTATTTGTTATTCTGAATGTGTTTGTACACGCATGGTGGTATCCAAGTTGGCATGAGGCACTTATTGAAATACCAGTTTCTATATTTAACTCTTTGTTTATCCTATGCTTTATGAAGATTAGCCTGGTGTTTTGTGGGAAAGAATTCCAAGGCAATTACCTAACTCCTTGAGTCAGAGGTGAGTCTTGTTCTCTTGATTTCATTATTCCAGTGACACAGGGTTGTCTGGAATGGCTACACTCTCAAATATTCCTCTAGCCAGCTGACTAAAGGCTTTCAGTAGCAGTACTGCTTCAGCAGAATACCAGCATCAACACAGAGGACCCATCACACCATGGTGTAGTCCTCAAAGCCACAAACTTTTCCTCTGCTTTGAACTTAAGATTGCCTAGTAGCAAGACTGTATTAGCAGTGAATCAGCAGAAGAGTGTCAGTTATGCTAAATTACTGTTATAGAGTAAAGCCGAAGATTGTTGTTGCTATCCTATATTTTTAAGGTAAGTGATGATTCTGTTCAGATTTTTTTTGCTGCAAGACTATCTCAAGGGAGAGAGGATTCCTTTTAAACCAAAAAGGCATAAGATATAAAACATCCATTAAAATATTCCAGCTTTGATGCTATTTTTCTTTTTATTCTTTGTCTTTCTTTTGATTAAAAGTTTCAGTGTTTTCAAAAACTAATAAAGTTTCCAGTTTTCACAGAAAATAAGTTTTTTAAAGTGAAATGAGAGGGTAAAGGATATTATTTCTAAGAAAAAGTATTTCTCTAGCAGAGTCCTCAAAGGGGCAGTTCATTCTGCAGAAAAGCACATGCAATGCCTATGCTTAACAGAATGGAGTCTTATTTTCCCTTGGAGACTTAAATTATGTTGCATTTCTAGGCTGTATGCAGTGGTGGCCCCATACAGCAGCCAGATGCCACTGCATTCAAAGGGAGAAAATGGAAGGTCATTTTCACTATTATTCTTTCCTCCTTGAAGATTTTTCTGCAATGGAAACACTCCATTGTAGCTAATCCAGTGCAAAACATGTTTTAAGAATCAGAGTTTAATTAAAGCACTTAAAAGAGCTACCTGTGTTAACCTGTTATACCTCTAAATATAGAGTCAATTATCAGTCGGCGGTGAGGTCTGCAGCGGTCAGTGGGCGGCTGGGCGAGGGGCTGAGGCGGACGGGGGTTCCCGAGGCC
>JANZLQ010000052.1:3443181-3473467 GCA_026212715.1 Elanus axillaris
CCAGTTAAGACATCTTAACTAGGCTGGCTGTGCTGTGCCCTCTTTCAGCCAGCCAGGACTGCACAACATTCTCCACAACTCAGTCCTTAGCAGAGTTCGCTTTCATCATAGAAGACAAAATAACTAGCTGTACACCAATGAGGGGCTAAGTACTTCCTTCAAAATGGATCTTGAAACTGCTCAGCCTCTGCCAGGCGTGAACCTTGCCCAATAACACACCCTTTACACACACAGCCTGTATATTGCAATGACTGGTTTGATAATGGCTGCAGCTAGGGAAACTCATGGATAATTTAACTTGCAATTTCAGGCATTAATCAAGACTGATTTCAGACACAGAACTGTAGGCCCCCAGTTTGAAAGTGATCCCATAACTGGACCAACACTTGACATACCAGTCCAAATCTGCACACCAGTGTCTGGGAGTGACTCTGCATATAGATAACTAATCCCAGGAGCCAGGTGTGCAGAGATGCTCACAGTAGCCTGGACCTTACCCTGTTATATCTGCGTACTGCTGTTGTGCCTGATCCAGAACTCATGGAAGTCAATAAGCCCTAGCAGAGATTATCTGCTTTTTCAGTTCACAACTTCTTTAGAGGTCCTTATTCCTGTAAGTATTTATTAGCTGCTGATACTGGCAGAGACAGCCAAACAAATGCTTCTCAGGCTGTGGCTTATTTACAATCAGATCTGCTCACATATTCACTCTCTATCCCTTGTAGCTTCATGTGGGTACAAGTTCCAGAGTCAGATGCAGCAGAAGACTTCAGGGTTAAATCTAAGTCTGGCTGCATTTCCAGCAGGGCATTTCTGTGGTGTTAGCCATCTTTATGCATGATTTTCTGTAAACGTGTTTACTGTCGGTGAAAGTAAACTCTCAAATGCTGCTTTGCATCACAAGCAACAGAGATAATCTAATTTCTGCTTCTTGGATAAGCAGCAGAAAAAAATTAATGAAGACTATTCACAATATAAATTTTCTAGTAAATAGTCATTGCACTAGAATTTGGAATTCGCAGACCTTTCCATGAAGAACTAGAGACTGTCAGCATCTTTTGTGCAATCATGAGCTTGAGTCCACAAGTCAGAGAAAATTAACTCTTTTTTTTTTAAATTAATTTTGATTTTATTTATTGCTATTTATTGCAATTAAAAAATAGTGCTGAAGAGAAGGTGTATTTGAGGACAATAGAAAACTCTCCTTACAGGACAGTTTGTTAAAGTTAGTGATTAAAAGTGACAAAGATCAATGGAGTTGTGACAGAGACCTTTAAAACAGTCATCATAATTCACTTCAGTGCCTCTAAGAGGGCTGTAATTTTTTTATCTTACAAATGTAACTTTTCACCCTAAAGCCTGAGACACCCATCTAACATGTCAGAAAGGATTTCTCATCTTTCTCAGGATCCTAAGTTCGGTGCATCCACTCACTTGTTATGGAATGAGCAACTGCAGTCCCACCAGTATGCTTTCATATACGCTTATGGTTCAGCTCTCATTCCTGTGCTCCACCATTGCCTTGTCACTCCTGCACATAATCAGTTTAGTATTCTGTTAGATTCAAAACTTGTGGGCTGTTCACTTCCTTTCGTATTTGTTAATTGTCTCTCTTCTCATGAGGATACTGTAGGCTGTTTTCTGGTATTTTGGAATAAAATGTTTGAAGCAGAACCACTGTATGTACATTACAAACAGAAATAACACCCTATTAAAATTTAAAAGAAATCATCTTGTGAATTAATATTAAAGTACCAAACAATAGCAGTACCAGATGATGACATTATTTTGTCCCGTGGGGCTTGTTACTTGAAGGTACAACTGAAAGAGAGATATTGCCTGTATAGAGTCATTTTTTCCTGCAGCTAGCCTGTGTGCTTTCTCCAGCCCAGGTGCTGGAAACTCACACTGAGGTGAGAGGTGTTTTCACCCACTGCTACTTGATATGGTGGATCAGCAGTGTTCGTCCGACACTGGGCAGCATTCTCCTGGTAACCCATTCACTTCACATTGTAAATGCAAGCAGAGTCACTAGAGGATTCCTCTAGCCTGTTATTTCCATCCCGGAGCCATAAGGAGAGAGAATTTGTCCCAGGGAAAGATCTGGAGAACAATCTGACTTGCTACAGGGCAGAGAAACAGGAGATATGTCCATAGCAATGCAAGTCTCTCAGAGATGTAAGAGCAGCACCTGGGAGGGGATTGCAGTTCCCAGACAGCTGCTCTTTCCCATGCGTGGCCAATCCCACCATCACTTGTTCCAACTAATGCTGAAGAGGAGGCATTAAAGGGTGACAAATCACCACTGGGACAGGAAGACACAAATGTGCATTTCTGTTGGGTTAAGCTATCTCTAGGCTGTCTTTTCAAAAAAGGGAAGAAATGCTGGTGACACTAGCAGATACATGCACCTTCTGTCAACCTTTTGCATCCAGACAGGGTCATCCTTGGGCTTGGACTCAGGAGACTGGGTTGGTATTGCCTCCCGCTAGCCTGCAGCACTGTAACACACACAGGTTGTTCTGAGCTGTTGTACACCTCTTTAGGACAGATTTGCCACTTGATACGTGTCTATATAGCATTTAACTTTTTTGGGGGGGGCAGGAGAATGCAACTCTTCTGCATGCCAACTAAGCAATAAGAAGAATGTGTTGCAAACAATTGTGCTTCTTGTGGTTTGTTCCTCTGGAAGCTATCTGCCCACTCTTTGAATGTGGAAAGCTCACTCTCCAAAGCCAACCCTGTGTTGCCCTGTACAGACAAGTCCCTTATGGAAACCAAGGGCAAAATGGGCACAGGGCATCGTGCTGTGAGCTTGTGGTGCTCCACCAGTTTGTATATGTCCAGGCAAGAGTGATGCTGGCTTTCTGTGCCTAAGCTTGCTCACAGATAGGTAATTAATCACCTTAACTAAAGTTCAGCACTGGCGTAGTTGGAGCCTGGGTTTCATGCTGTGAGTCCTCCAGGAGAATAGGCAGAGAGCATCTTACTACAGAGGCAACACTGTAGAGATTT
Organism: Elanus axillaris; assembly: GCA_026212715.1. NCBI lineage: Eukaryota > Metazoa > Chordata > Aves > Accipitriformes > Accipitridae > Elanus > Elanus axillaris. The sequence continues at coordinate 3,446,197 of JANZLQ010000052.1, forward strand.
CACAGGTGCTCGGGGACAAGTAAGGACAGCATCAAAACTTCTGGTTTCTGCCACTTGGGCCAGAAGGAGAAGAAAGTGCAGAGAATACAAGGGCAAAAGAGGATCTGGATTCTCTGCATCACTCTCCACTCTTTCTTGAGAAGGCTTGCCTTTCTCACTTAAACTCCTTGGTCTATATTACCTGCCAGTTATTCACACTTCCAGGTTCATTAGTCTTGTTAGCCACATACAAAAGCTTCATTTATACTTTAGGAATATTTTTTTCCCTGTAGGTGGAGGGTGGGGGCAAACAGAATCATCTAGTTTACAGAGTATGAAATAAGCTATTTCCTTTGTTTAATCAAACAAAATGACAGCAAATCGAGATGAGAAAGAGCGTATTCTTCAACCTGATGATGTCTGGGGAGAGAGGAAAAACTTTTACTTGCACAAATTCCTTCTCATCTGTTTTCTTATCTCACTTTCACAATATATTGATTCTACTCACAGAAATGATTCAAGACTGCGCTGCCGACAGACAGGTTCACCAAAGTTGCTCGTTTGTCACAGTTTTATATGCAGCCTAATCCCGAGGGCTGCTGCTGAGTCTCTTCACTGCCAGCCTGAACAAAGCAGTGTTCTGCAGCTCACACAGTCCTGCTCTTCCAAAGCACTGGCAGAACACAATCACGGGTAGAAGACACAGCTCGAAAACTTTGATTTTATTACCTCTCTTGCTCAAAGTAAGGTCAAGTAGGAGTTGATGCGGTTCTTCAGTGAAGAGTACATTTTTCATGAAAAATGAACTTTCCCAAGGGACTGAAATTACTTACAAGTACTGCTCAAATTTAGTGAGTAGCCCCATACCAAAGAGAGGGGAGAGACAACATGGAAATATTCAAGTGTTTGGACTTCTGTTGCTTTGAAAATTCCAGTATTTGAAAGTGTTAAATAACACAAACATGCATAAACCCTGTTTGAGGTAGAATGGACCCCAAATGACACTTATTTTCATTTTCCTCCAACCCCAATTTAATATTTTTGTGTTTGTCTACTGGAACTTAAAAAAAAATCCACAGAAAGATGTGTTTCTAATGCTATGGATAACAGCTTGTAAAGGATTCAAACAGGCAGCTCACTAATGATTTGATCAAGAATTGTTTCAGGCATCTCATCTAGTGATCTGTGTGAAATGCAAGAGAAGTGTGAAAACCTTTGTTAGTTATGAGCCAAGTGAAATAATACGTTAAGTCTGAAACAGTATTCTGGTGGTTTGCTTTTAAGAAGGTGCCAAATAGGAAAAAGGGCAATGTGATAAAGTCAGTCAACTAGAAGAGATACAAGGTTGTGTTCCCGAGCCACACAGGAAAAATACAGTTCTCCAAGACTTTGGTCACCTCTGCATGACTTGAACTCCCATTTAGCTCAAGGACTGTTTTCAGACAGCCAGCACATCACTGTAACAAATCATCAGTGCGTACACTCTAGCTCTCTATCTGTTTCAACTTGGCCAAATGGCCGCTCTCCCTGCAGCTCCTTGCAGTGTTGGCATTGCCAGGGGCTGTTTATCCTCCTGCTGCCAAATGCCTCAACCAAAGCATTTAACTGCCTCTGCCCCTAAATCCTCAGAGATGAGGATGTCTCCTATTTCTGGTATCAGTATGAGAACAAGAAACACTTATGAGTATTTTATCAATGAATCATGAATATTCTCATTCTGTCCATCATTCTTCTGAAAAGCACATTTGCACAGCCTGTTGCAGAGATTAAATGGATGTGTACACCTGCTTAGGGATAACTTATGTGCAATAAACAAGACACATAACATTTAAATACTAACATAAACACTGTAGTGATATGTTAATAAGGACTCAATTTTATAACTATTCTAGAGTGCTGGAAACAGCTGATATCTTGGAGATGGTAGCTGTATAAATCACAGGAACCAATAGTGCATGGTTTAATGTGGTGATATGTAAGGAGAAGATAAGTGAAAGAGCATAAGTGTTTACAAGAGAGGAGATACTAACCTTTGGGCAGGACTTAGCTAGTGAGAATGTCCAGAGTTATATCTAAACCCAACCAACCAACCAGCAAACAAACAAGAAAAACTGTATTAAAAAGGGGTATCTAGAGTCCAGGAGAAGATTTTATAATGAATGAAGGATGAGTAAAAAGAATAAGGAAGAAACTAGTAGAATAAGTGGATGTCAAAATAGTAGGGCTATTCACATAAAAAAGACTAATAAAAATACTTTTCTTCCATTAAGAGTAATTATATTTATAGATATGAATGATTGTTTACAAGCTATTAATAATATTTAAATGCATTTCTCTGCCCATAAAATTCCCAAAGATTCTCTGTGCCAAACAGATTTTGGTTCACTATGATATACAGTACTTTTTAATCCCAATGATGTGCTGTACAAATGTGTTTATTAGAGCTTCATTATATGAAATGCTATAAAGCCCAAACTGGTAGAATGAGCATTCACTCTTCCCAGGAGTCCCACTGAAGCTAATAGGACTCTGTGCATAACTGAGTACACCCCACTTCCATGATTTGCCCTATTATATACTAAAAACACTGTCCACAGTTAATCCTGGACTTTTTGTTGGCTTTTACATTATTTTGCAGTACAAAACTGGATTACCTTCTTTTTGTTTAATCCTATGATTCATGATAGTATTTTAAGCATAAACTCCTTTTTATACAGTCATATAAAATGATAAGCACAAAAGGCCCTGTTTGGGGCTTTTATACAAGTGTTTATACCAACATTTTCAATTGCAATGGAGCTGAAGCCTGAACTTTGCAAGTTTTATGCTCCATTGTTAAGTTGATACTAAATAATAATATTAAAATGCTGTTTAAAAAAAACACAAAAAATTGTCTTTCTTTTCTATCAGATAGCAGCTAAATGTACACTTAGTCAGATTTGGAAGAAGACAGGTGCCATTCATTAGCTAGGTGACTGATCGATGGGAAAAGAAATTATATTTTCTTTTTTTTACACTGATAATCAGGGCAATTTAACTCCTAACCCCTCAATCTGTGTTGAAAAAGAGAGCTTTATGCACCACGGGCTGCTTTGCCCTGGGAGGTGCAGGCAGGATGAAGGGGAGCCCCACACCTCACACCAGGGCCCAGGCGTGTCTGAGGAGAGGTGAGGAGAATGAGGAACCCAAAATCAGCTACAGACAAAGCAAAAAAAAAAAAGATAGAAAGGGTAACAAAAACATGGTGAAAACCTGGGAGATGAGTAAGCCAATCATTTATATGTCACCTTCAGAATGTCACTGACGGTTTTCAGAATTCTGAATAGCATATCAAAAAAAGGTAACATTTATGAGTATTGCAGGATTGGGAAAAATATTCCTTGTGTTAACTATCATGTGGTAACTGACACAAGGTTCAGTTCAGTGACAGTTTATCAGCAGGTTGAGCTGAAGACTGAGAGGGCAGAGGAATTACATTGTCCTGTTAACTGAGCCTAAGAAGTCATTTATATTTTTGAAACTAGAGGAGATTTAGATCCATTAGATTTTATGTCATGCCACTAAAATTAAGGGGAGTTTCTCATATAGACCTAATTTTTAAAAGTATCTAAAAAATTTTCCAAGCTCTATCCCTCACAAAGGGTAAAAATATCTTACTTGTATTAAAGTGCCATGAGTCCAAACTGAGTTTCAGTATATTTGGTAGACTCATTAGTGATCTATATTTTAGTGGTAACATATCTAATATATCCCTTGCTGTCATGAAGATGTAAATCCAAGTTGGGAGTTATAGTTTTAAATGACAATACAGAGTCTCTATTAAAAAGGTATTTTTCCAATGGTGCCATGTGCACATCATTTGGAGGTTCTTTGTCTCCTGCCCACCTTCCATCAAGGATGCTAAAACGGTATGTATGTTCTACAAATGGTAGATCATTCTCCAAGAAAGGGGAAAAATACCAGTGGACAGGGACAGCTATTTTTCTCCTATACCAACCAATGCAGATAATTGTATATCCCAGTATTAACACTGACAGAAAAGGAGGGTGCTACCAAAAATAAGTAAGTAGCTGATTTCCTTAAATGTTTATGTGTTTGAAACAAATTAGGTACATTTCTGACACATCATTCTGTCAGAAGGCTTCTTGCAAGAAAAATGTTTACATCTTAGATATTTTGCCCTGCAGGTAAGTAACTTGTAACAGATTAGTTTTAGAAAGATATATATTTATCACTGACAGGACAGGGTCTTTTTCATATCAGGATAACCAGACGTGTTCCTCGTGTTCAGTAGTAACAGAACTTATCACAGACTCTTAGTGTGCAGAACAAAATGTTTATATGAAACACTCATCTGTAGGAGTTATTGTCATAACACAGCAGACAGGGAACTGCCTGCTCTTCCAAGATTGGGTTTGGGTTTTTTTTGTTGTTTACATATAACTTCTGGTCACTTTTTAAGAATATATGCCATCTCAGGGTAGGCAGTGTACTAAGGGAAATACTAGCTGATCTCTGCAAGCCTGAAACAAATTGGGGCTCAAGTGTTTGCGAGGATGGTGACAACCAGCCACTGATGAGCAGCTCATGAAAAGAACCCATATAGCTGCATACATGCTAAAACCAGTCAGCTGGGGCAGAATCAAAATGAGGCCCAAAAGAAAACCTGGCTTCAGTTTGGAACATCAGGTGACCTCCTGGCTGCATGGCAGACTGTGCCAAAGCCCACACAGATGTGGGAAAAGAGTCCCACATTTTCTTGGTCAATCTACTGGGAATGATGAGCATGGGGCAGACCTGGCTGCCTGGGGACCAGTCCAGGACTGTCATGCTGCAGCATTATCACCACCTAAAGATTTTTCACTAACAGTACAATAGGCAAATTTCTGAGCTTAGACTCATTCTGATCATTATTTTATCTCACTATTTATCTGTTAATGTCCAAAACTGCTTTGGCAGATCAAACCCCATCATATGTTGGACTAATTGTTGGTTGTTAAAATATGAACTGCAATTTACCACTTACTATTGAATACCTAATTTGGCAGTTTATGAAATTTAAGAACACATGAAAGCACATCACAGATGAGAGGATGGATGTTTAATTGCTTAACAGAATTGCTGCTGTGCAGAGACTGTGGAGCTGCTGTCCAATAATGACCCCTTGAGCCTCTTCCCTCACTTTCAGAACTGATAGCTACCGTTACAACAGAGCACTCTCCTTCCAGGGGCTTTCTAGACTGGTTTTGGTAAGTGTAGAAATTCATACTTAAGGGGTAGATTTAAGAGCAAATGAAAATGCTCTTTAAGAGTCTGACACTCCTGGCTGTGAAATGAATGGCTAATGGTCTACTGACTTTAAAATTGGCAGGAGCAGCTTCAAAAGCAACACAAAAAAGCAAGACTTCAATTCTTCAGGAATGAAATTTGTCACTGTCGGTAGCACCTGTGAATCACATGAGCTCTTCAACTGCTGTTTTAAATGTGACCTCAGTGATGTGCAGGCTGTGGGCTGGCAGTTTATATGGGAAAATATCACATATGTTTGTGAAAAAACACACCGAAAACTGGAGGCTAACTCATCTTCTGTTTTCACAAGCACAGTCTAATTGGATATGATAAATAGCATAAATGTAACTGCCTTCATATTTCTGTAGATAATAAAGTGAAATTCTCATTTGATATTGTCCTACTTCTAAAATTTTAATGAAGCATTATGATAAGAACTAATTTTCTCTGTTTAATGTAATCTGGACATAACAGGCTCAAACAGCACAATTACTTTTCTACGGCACATACAGAAAATTACTCATTATGACTGAGCTCCACAGTGGAGAAATAGAAGATTTCCAAAGGCACAAAATGTCTAAGGCTACAATTCCTGTTTGCACTGATAAGAAACCCTCCCAGTACCATTAACAAATTAATCAGCATTTCAACACTTTAAGGTGACAAAAATAAAATGATAGAAATAAACAAATAATTTTACGTAGTATTTAACTTTTATGTTGTTTGCTTATGCTCATTTCCAGCTTCAGATCTTTATATTTAAGACTTTGTATTTAAGATCAAGGACTGCATATATCTTGTCAAAGTGACTTTAGTCTGAGAAACAGATAGCAAAGCATGTATATTCACACACACAAGTTATTGATGGATTTTTGCTCTTTGTCAAATTAATTACCAAACAGTATTTTTATCTTAGGTGAGTTGATAAATATACTGGACCAAACATTTATAGACTAAAAGATTCAAGATGAAATGTCAGATATCATGGCTAAAACTTTTGCTGCACACCTCAATGTCTCAGCCTGCAGGTACAGCATTCTACCCAGGTCTCAACCTAAAGCTAATGATCCTATTTTCTTTTCCACTCCATCATTTTTGATCCTCAGTGCCATCTATTTTTATTATAAATATGATTGTGATAAGACAAGGTTTCTGGCATGTTGCTATTTATTCCAAAGAAGACTTAAGGCAAGGAACAAGGAGAAAAAAAGCAGCAACAGATCAGCATAGAAAACAAACAGCATCCTCACTGAAAAGAAGGGCCTGCAGAGCACATTGTTAGATCTGATAGCAAGTTTGATGGAATGACATGCAGGAGGGGGAGGCGAGACCCACTGCCAGCAGTTCATATGCAGTACTAATGACTTCTCTGCTACACGGCACTCTCAGCCTCATGACTCTGCTTATTGCCTCCGTGAATCGTGTCAAGGAGTCAGTACCCCCTCTGGCAGGGAACAAAAACCCACTATCCACATCTTCCAAGATGTAAAGCCTTGCAAGAAAAAAGGTTCCCCTTTTCACACTGCACATTGTTCCTGTAGATTCTCTCTCCAGTGCTTTGTGTCTGAGTTACAAGAACTTAAAATACCAAGAAGCAGCACAGAATAAAACATAAATCCTCACAAATCCAAACCTATGGCTGCAGGTATTGAAATAAACGCAAAAAGAACAGAGGCTTTACAGGGGGGCTGTCTGAAAGGCTTGCCATTTTTCAGCCTCTGAAGATCATGAGAGACAAAGAAAGCTTCAGCCACTGTTTGTTGGGAGGTGTAAGGTTATGTTTTGGGTATATTCCCACAGGTAAGGGTTGGAGGAAATACGTAATTAATGGTTACTATGCAGTCTGCAAATAAACCTGTATTTTTGGGGGAGATGTAGAATAACACTTTGCTCTCTGGTCCCAGTGAAAATATACTCAGTAAGTTTACACATCCTTAAACACCCAGCTGCCTTCTTTCTTTGTTCCTAGTGTGGTCTGTATTGTGGGTAACTGTGGCAGCAGCCTATATCTATATCGGTATGGCTACAGGATTCTAAGCCTCTGAGAGAATATTTTATTCTGGCACAAGCAGCATCCTTTCTCACCCTCTCAAGCACGTAACTGTATTGCACCAGGGATAACAGGAAGGGAGGAGGCAATAAGAACCACTGAAGGATGTAGGAACAAAGTGAATGCTAGGAAAGACAAAACAGAAGGAAAAAGGAAGAAAAATCAGCATCTGGAAAGTTGTTCCTCAGTTCTGATATCTTTGCAGTGGGGATAATTCTAGGCTGGCCAGAGGAGATGTTCGAATTAATTCTTCCTTTCATGCTACCTTGACCTACAACCGTCTGGCAGACACCTGCTATACAACTCTGACCCTGCAGTTGTGCAACCAGAATTATCTGCTCTAGGGTCTAAGCAGCCAGGGCAGAGCTACAAGTGGCACAGCACATGCATGTTGCACTGCCTAAACTCTGGGGCAGCATGGAAGGAGGCAGAGCTATGGCACTGCAGGTTAATAAATGTGTGGACAAAAGCTACCTCCCGCCACCATCCCCCGACCGCCAAACCACTATTTTATTGATTGCGTCAAAACAGGCATGTAGCTGACACAGAAGTCTGCTGGTATCATTGCCACTTTCTCCTGGCAATGGGCACTGGAACAACCATCTTGCACTGTGACAGGTCACAGCCAGTTGGTGGCTCTGGGATACACAGATGCCTCAGTGACACCACTACTGAAATGTAGGGAAAACCTTCCAAAACTGGAGTTTATGTGCCCAAAGTATCACACTTAACTTTGGGGGCCTGGCTGCTCAACCCTCAGTGCTTTGCAGTTCTGGCCATGGTCAGGAGCAGATTCCTTGGAAAACTTTACAGATGGAGATGTAGTCATCTGTGAACTTGAGGAGCACCTGAAGCAAGCAGCAAGTAATAAGCTGCTATGGGAGCAGGCAGACAGTACTTGCATAGTTCACAGATATGACTAGCTAAGAATGTTCTTGGGTAGCCACTGAACCCATCTTGCTCATATTAGACATGGGAGTACATCAAAGACTTGCAAATAGACAGTCCAAGTGAATATATATGATGGGGAGTTTTCACTCATCTTTTCATCTTTGAACTCAATACTTATCTTTGCTATCAGATTATCCCAAGAAGGTTTTAAGCATACTAGTCATCTAAAAATTTGACATGCAGAATGGGAGAATCATCCATACTCAGAAATTTCCACCAGTTTTATCAGCTCATTTTCCTCTTTGCCTTCCTTCTCACATTTGCTGATATAGAAAGTCTTGCTCTTCTCATACAGAAAATCCACTGCTATTTTATTCTTCCCATTCCTCAAAGGATTCTGGTTCTGCTACAGTGTTTGGAATAAATGAAAATCCCATGGATGTGTGCCATGTAGTCTTATTATTATATTTCAACAGATGGTAAGCAGTATTGTTCTGAATCTCTGCAGAACAAGCAGCTATGCCTATATCCTTGCAGGGTTTTTTTTCTGAGGAGTTGGGAGTTGCAGCAAAGCAGCACTGCTTGTAATTTTCTTCCATTGTTCCTAGTTCCACAATACACATATAAAAATAAACAAACAAGATTCTTATTTTGAATGTGTTAATCACACCCACAATTTGAGAACAATGAAGAATGAGATTAACTTGTATTTATAGGTGTGCACGTTAATCTCCATCGAACACATGTATGCACTTTCTACAGCTATGGGAAAGTCAGGTACTGGTTTCTTTTTTTCATTGTATATTGTGGCTAACTAATTCCAGTGGAAGTCAGTGTAATGAAGGTGGCATATCGAGATCGTCAGATACAACATAGTAGCAATTACCCAGGTAAGCAGCAACTGTGATCACTATCTGTTCAGGGAAACAATTTATAGGAAAAAAAGGTAATAGTCACACATTCATGAGCTGACAAGATTAAAAATGACCAAAGATGATGATTAAAAGTTTTGACAAGTATGCTACTAGCATTGCTATAAAACTGCAAAGCCGAGCAGGGTGATGCCTGCAATTGAATGTTCAGAGTAAAACCCAGGGCCCATTTCAGTGTTACCTGGACCACAACATTAGCCATCATTTTCAGTGAACACTGGTCTGCAGAACACTTCCGTAGTTAAAGATACTTGTGGAAAGGAAATGTGTTACAAAACCCTACCCAAATACAGAAGTGTTTCTTTGGGAAGTGGTCAGTAGTGTTTTTAAAAGTGCTTGGATGGCTTATAACCCATGCAGTCAGGGAACAGAAGCAACATCAAAAAACTTATGATACCAACTTTATAATACTTACTATATATTATTATGAAAATTCTCATTAACAAACTACAGATTAGCAGGAATAATATATACCATATGAAAAGTCCTTAGTTTCAAACATGCCAGCAGCACTGGATGACTTTGAGTTAAACATTTTAGGAACGTAAAAAAACTTAAGGACAGCTCGTAAACATGGAAAGAAACTAGAATTATTTTAATAAATTCTTTGCTGTATCCAAATCATCCAATTCTTCTTCCAAGGGACAAGAAAAGCCCTGCAGGTCATTGGTATCAGATGAGACATTATAAGATAAGGTAGTGAAAGCAATGTACCGCACAGCCTTGAAAAATGCCAAGGGTCAGACTGGCTGACACAAGCAATCCATTGTGTCACAATCTGTGACACTACACCAGCTTGGTGCACCTTTTATCTCAGTGTGGCTTGAAGAGAGAAACACATTACTAAATGCTGGCAGAAGAATTTGGAAGGAGAAAATAATGAAGATTCTGTCTACCTCTATTTATTTATTTTTTCAAGGGTGGTATGAGACCTGATTCAATTCCTACCTGGATGTGTATCTCAGTTATTGTGCTAACAGGCATTTGGGATGGCAACTGTCTCTGTTGAACCTGGTCTATGTAAATGAAAGAATTCAGTAGCTTTTGAGTAAAAGCAAGACTGCCTATAACCAAAGGATTGAAAGGATTGTAGGACTGGAAGAGGACTTCTGAGCAACTGAGTCCAGTTTCAGTCATTACAAGCAGGGATTATAATACAGTCAATAATAGCAGTTTATTAAGTATCATCTTAAAACTAGATTTTTTTTTTTGGCCTTAACTGTTCCTTCTAGAATATGGCTCCATATTCTCAGTCTTCAGATGGTTAAGAAACTTTTCCAGTTTCCAGCTGCAACTGATTTATGGCTTGTTCATCCCCAAATAGTTTTATCACAAACACATCATTTAGTTAAATTAGTTCTTCTCAGATCCCAGCAGTCTCCTCTGGGACACACTTACAGGAGACAACCACTCCAATCAGAGCTGTCATTTTACTTTGCTAAATAAGCCAACCTCTTTTGATCTTTTGTAGCAAGAGATATTGTCCCAAATATCCTTTCCCACCACTGAGATCCTGTAACAGACTCATGCCATTAGCCCTAACATGTGTGTCTTTGGCCTGTCTCCTACTGTATCCATTCCTACCCTTCTGGTCCTCAAGACCACCCCATGTCAATGTACAAGGCTCCAGTACTGCTGTGCACTACAGATGCTTCCTATATGTGTCACCCAGTTTCATTATCACACTCCTGTCTTTTATGCCAAGGTCTTTATTGGAAATATTAGAAATAAGATCTGTTCTGAGACTAGTCCTTAAGGAAATTGTCTAGTAAACTCTTTCAGCTTGATCATTTGCCTCACAGCATGATGCATTGTCATCCCTCATTTAGAAAACTCCTTACCACATCTCAGTTCCTGCAATAATCTCCATCTTCACCATTTTAGCTAATAATTTCCCATGTGACACTGCATCAGATGCTTTGCTCAAGGTCAGATAGATTTGATCTACTGCTTTTGTCTACAGAATAATCTCTTTTTTCTTCTAGACACAGGAATGAAGATTCTTATCAATCTCCTTTGATAAGACAGGCATCAAGATCGCCTGACACAATGTGCCTCTGACCAAACCTTATTCCATTTCATCCCCCTTTCCATTTATCTGCAGAGTTTTAATTAGTGTCTCTTTCAAAGTTTCTTATATAATCCTTGCACACAAGTGAAGTCAGTAAAGCCTCAACAAGATACTTTAAATCCCCTAGAAAATAATGTGATCATTAAGACAAAGTGATAATGTGGATTTGATGCGGCTGTGGATGGCAGGGTAAGGCAGAAGAAGAACCAGATAACTTAACCTCTAACCTTTAAAGTTATGCACATTCTACCTTTCTCTACCCAAAGAAAATGGAAAATAGCATTATCCAGTACAAAGTGGAAAAACAACAGCAAGTAGAATTAAATGTGCAAGATATAGCTGTACCAGCTCAAATCAGTGGTCCCTCTCCTGCAGGGCCATCTACATCAGTGACACATAGCAGGTCCCCAGAGAAGAGTACAGAAACAAGAAAAGCATACAGTGCTGCTTGCCCACTAGTCTGTCCCAGCTCTGCAGGTTCATGGTTAATGAATCCTTGAGATAAAGGTAGTATCTCTCTGTTAAATAGTCCTTAGTGGATTTTCTGTACTGGATTGCTTTCCACAAATCAATGTAAGCTTCCAGCATCCACAATGTCTATGCACACATGGTTTATTTTCAGTCCATTATCAGCTGGCTTCTTTTGATGCCCCTTAGTTCTTTCAACAGGAGAAGTACTGAACCGTCATGCCTCCTCACCTTCTCCACACCACGCATCTTCTGTTTTGCCCCTCAGCTTTGTTTTCTGGAGCTGAGCAGCCATACCCATGGAGGTATTCCCTGTGCACAAGCCATTGCACACCCTCAGTCACCTTTGCTCCGCTCCTCTGGGCTTTCTCTTCTCCTTCCTCTCCTCTCTTAATGTACACCCTACCACTGCCCAAAGGACTAGGGATGTCCCAGAGGGGGAAGAAAGTTCTTTCAGGATAAAGCCAGGTCCATCAGGCTCTGTACCAAATGCTGCTGGTTAATTTCCACACCCCGTGTTGCAGCCCATTCAGAAAAATCTGACCATTAATAACTTTGCAGACCCCATTTTTAGGTGTCTACTTCTGACTCATCAGATAAGGACCACACAAACCAGCAAGTTAGCACTTGACATTGCGATGCTAAAATCGTTTTGAGGACTTTGCCCTCACACCTGCCCCAGAGGCCATTCATAAAATCTTTCCTATTTGACATTAATTCTGTGCAAGAGGTTTGTTCATTTAACAGATGTAATTACCCAGTTAAAGACAAATTGCCCCTCACCCTGCATATAACGAAGGGTAGCTAGGCCACATTCATGGTCATGTGCTGCAGGCAGGGGGGCTGCACCGCAGTGGGGCTGTCCAGGAGAGCTGCCCATTGCGCGGGGCGTCAGCTCTGCGTGAGCACACACACCTTCCCAGGGGCTTCAACAGGCTTCAGCACAGTCCTGACCAGACACCTGACAGTGCCTTCTTATTTTATTTGGAGGAAAAGGAGAGAGTGCATCATTTCAGTTCTCTTAACTTTGAAGTTAATAAACTCCCTGTGGAAATGACACAGGGGAAGAAGGGGGCATGCTTATTTTCAATACTTTTATTTTTAAAAAGCATGGCATTACTGACTTTTTAACTTTCATTCCAATGTCACATATGTTTATTAACTTATTAGGACCTGATTTTTTAGTGAGTCACTACACAAGCAATTGTTTCCCAGTTCAGTTGAGGTAAGACTTGTGATTATTTTGTGCACTCAAAGAAAAAAGTGAATGTAGTTTTTTTTATACCATGTTTACCCTGAGCACATATGTGCTTGAGATTTTCAGCTTTCCCTGATATTGGATGTCTGCTGACATTGCACATACGATCCACTCTAAAACTTAAAACTGATTTTAAAATTTTGTGTAACCAGTACCTGTACATCATGCTAGTTTCAAAGCTGATAGCATAGCTTAGCACACTACCCTGAAAACTTTGTTTTTTCAAAACTGTGGTCTTTTTTCAAAAGAGCTTTTGCCTATGATGCAGATTTTTCAGGCTTCTGGTTTTGTCCCACAATCAGTATCACAAGAGAACATTGCCCTCTGGTGTCACAAACTGTAGCTTTGTGCTTTGGAGTGTTCCCCACACGCACCTTTTTTTCTCATCCCTTTTTTTCCTTCTCTTTATTTGCTGCATTGACAGCCAGGGCTGTAGTTCACAGGCATAATAAGTCAGCAGCAGGTATGGAAGGGGGATGTTTCCATTTCAAGGGGAAATTTTTGCAGTTGTGTAACAATTCCCATGGGTGTAAAAATAATCTTTTTACACTATACTGAAAGCCAGAATTAGGTCCCTTCAAGTTGGGTGATACTGTTAAATGTTAGCTGATTCTTTTTTCTGACTAATCAGTCAAGTAACTTACTCATCTTGAACAGGTAAGTTTTTAGGGGTTTAGGGTGAATATTAGAATTAAAGCTAACAGAAGACTGAAGCAAAGCTGTTACCAACTTCTTTACTGTTACCAGAGTTTTTCCAACCATTACTGAATTCCGAAGCCTGCACTTGCAGACAGTGATGAGCTCTGCCTAATTGCACACAGGCTTGCCCCTGAGCACACACTGGCATACTAGGACAAAGTGGTAGGAAACAGCCAAATCAAATGCAAAGCAGCCAAATGGTACCTGGATGTTGGATGGCAGTACCAAAAGAGAGAGGAAGCATTATTGTTTAAGTAGTTGGGGAAGGGACAGGAGTGGTGCAGTGGGAGCAACACAGAGCTTAGATTCTCCTGGCTAGCCTCGCAGGCTCTGCTCTCAGATCGTTTGCACAAAGCAGAATAGACAAGGAAAGGGGCCAGATTATTTTCCCTCAACTCTTAAAGCTAAAGATAAATTTTCCACTCAAATATTCCAAGTGTTTCTTAAAGATGCCATTTTCAAAGGGATAGTTACCACAATGAATAGATCTTATTGCCAACAAATTAGTCCATGCAAAATGCATAGACATGCATTTTTCTAAGCAGTGAGTGATGATTCCAACAGATGATCCTACTATTTCCATTAGTGACTTGCAGCCACTCTGAAAACCACAAGGTGCAATGGGTGTGTACTGTTAAAACAGAAGCTAGGGGCTGATTGCAGGGGTGGCCAGAGGGTGCTGTTTGTAATTGGCTGCCCCTAACTCTCTCAGTGTTATCTAATTATTATTTATCTTTTGCTCAGTGGGATCCTACATCTAGCTTTAGCCTGCTAACAGTCAATGGTCTAGGCTCGTTGTCTCTGTGTAGGACACCTTACAGACAATGGAAACATCTTCTGGGATTATTTTTTTCTCCTCTTACCATGGGTATTGGAGGGAAGTGCCCCTCTTCTTCCATTAGCTAAAGGCAATTAGCTGAGATGAGACATAGTCAGTTGTATATGCAGATTTCTATCTGTCCTGTGGACTTTTCCCGAGATGCACCAGGCCAGTTGCTGAGCCAGACTTGCCATTAGTGCACAGCTGCTGAATTAAAGCCTTGTTGATAACCTGAACGCAGGGATTTTCTTCCCAGCCATTTACAGAGCTGTTAACTTTTGCATTAGTAACAAAACAAAACAACTCACTTTTCTGCCCTTACAAAAAATATAAATTTCTCTCTTAAAGAATTGAGGGTTGGCATTATTTTTGTGCATCTCGTCATTTGTAAATGGCTTTTACTGAGGTCTTTACTATCAAGAGTATTGAAAGAGAGGAGGTAGCAGACTGAGATCAGACATGAAGCTCACTTTGGGAATTAGAGAAATTAAAATCACTACAAAACTTAAATTTGAGAGGAGCTTCAAGCTAGACTTCATGGAAAAGGATTACAGAAAAAAATGAAAAAGCATTTTCCTTCTTCTAAAGAAAATGAAATTTAGATAACAGAAAAAGAACAAGTTCTGAAAAATCTCTTGAGGCATTAAAGAAGGAAATAGGGAGCTAACTGTATAAGAAAAGTTGGTAGTGAAGCCAGAATGTAGTCTGCAAGCACTCCTCTATGAAGACATTTTTTAAAAATATATAATAAATGTGGTAAATCTGTATTTTGTTGTGCTTTTAATGTCCTTGTCAATGACTGTTTACACTTCTCCTTATGAAGTGCTAGCATAGGCTTTTGGTGGATCTATACCCGACCAAATCAAGGAGCTGATCAGGCTGGATGTTACTTCTGTTTCCTATGTCACTTCTTTGCTGGATCAGTTTGGGGGGGTTGGCAGCGACGAGGCTAAAATGTGTGTCAGGCTACAATGCTTCAATCTAGGTATGAAATTCAATGACAGTCTGAAATTTAGATTTTGTAGAGTCATGACATAAACAAATACAGTATTGAAATACATTCTCCAAAGCAAATTGTTGACCAGAGAGCAGATTGATAAAGGTCCTCACCAAAATCCGTGAGTACACTCTCACACCAGGGACCAGAGATTCATTTTGCTCTTAAGATGTATTTTCAGTAAGGTGTGCCATATATGCTATAGCTGGTAGGTTACATTTCTTTAAAGATTTTTGCAAAACAAATATTTCAATAAAAAATTTACACAGAAATTATTAGAACGCTTCCAGCTGTGGTAGCCAGCGAGATGGAAGCTGTTGATTTGTCTTGTGTCAGAAAACAAAAATTTTCCTATGCTTCAGTTTTTATTGCCACCTACTTCATTACTTTTACTTATTTTTTAGGATTTCCAGTATATCTTGTGAGATTGCTACTTGTCACTCCCGAAAATCTGCTAAGCTGCCTTTTTGACTTCACTGACATGAGTTCATGCCTATTGCTACACCACTGTTGTTTGAGTAGTGGTAAATGCTTGCCACATTTCTCTCCAAGCAGGCTGTTAGAAAACATGTTTGAGATCATATTTAGCAGAAAGGCTCCTCCTTAGCTGCATAGCTGTCTCCAGAGACTGGTTAGCCAGTCTTTGCAAATTACCTCTGAGAGCTACAGTTCTGCTGGCTGAAGATGGCTCTGGAGCCACCGTAAACTGTTATATGAAGCAAGTTGCAGTCAAACTGACTGCCCCTTTCCTGTGTTTGCTTATTTAGCAGATTATAAATTAGTGTACAGGCAGATCATACGTGCCTAAGAACAGGCACATGTGGCAAGAATGTCTGCAGAAGAGAGTGACATGCTTCAGGGACAGTAACACAGTGAGGTTGATCCAGACCATGGCTCTTGAGCTGAAATGAAGGATCAGCTCCCCCAGACATCAGTCTCAGCTGCCTCTCTTTGTATCCAGTGTAGGTACCCATCTGCATTTGTGCTTCATGCACAGCTGATGTAAAGATCTTAGAGGCAGACACTGTCTTTTACACATTAATGTAGCACCTGGTACAGTGGAGCGTGATCAGTGTTAAGGCTTTAAGCAACACTACCATGGCTGCAGTGATTGGTAGAGACAATTAGATAATGAACCTCTTTCCAGAAAAACTTCTTCCCTAGTGTGGCTTTCAATACAAGTATTGACTGGATTCATTTAATTTCAGAGTTGCAGAAGCAGCCTTATGGTTATTTTTTATTTTAGAGTTGTTTTAGTGTTCATCAAGGCTTTTTTTATGTTAGGCAACAGGGATCAAGTGTCTCTGGGACACTCAGAACTGAACTTAACCATTTATTTGCATTCAGACCCAGTATAGCCACCCTAACCCAATACAGCCACGCTAACTGGGTGCCAGGAGGCTGTGGCTGTTTTGCCTTGAGTGTCAGTGCTAGTGCTGTCACTGCTCCTTTTGGAGCCTCTTTGGCATGCAGCTGCAATGAACAGAAAAACCCTGTAACTCCCTGGATACGTCCCAGTTCCTGAGACCTCTCCTACCTTTCTGTCAGCTGCTGAAAGGAGACAAGGTGATGCCTAAGCCCTCTGTAAGTTCTCACTGGTCTATTGAAAGCAGTAGGTGCAAATCTCAATATAAACTGATATAACTCCGTTATTTTCAGTGGAGCTATGCCCATGTACATTAAGATGGAGATCCAATTGCCTTCTAAAAAAGTGAGATCATATTACCCTTTGCTTGTGCCTGTTTAATGGTTACTGTTGTTAGTTACTGTTACCAACACACAGTCTATTCTTCAGCCTAAAGCTCCTTACTGAACTGGGGCAGTCTACTATACCCTTAACCAGAGCAGTGATTTAGTTTAGATATATAAACAGAAGTGCAGGAACTGACAGCACCCTGCCTTTTAGGAAAACCTGGGGTTTACCTCCTGCCCTTAGAGCAATTGCTTATTTTTAGTAAGTTTGGATTTTTTAAAATGTTGCTATATTATTTAATGCTATTATTTTATTGGAAAAAAAGCAATCTAATCAATCAATAGATACATCCATCTTAATATTCAATGCCTATTCCAATGATATTTTGGTCTCCTGGTAACACTGCTAATGATTTGTCGTCAAGAAACAGAGAAAGAGTGAAGCTATTTCACTGGATGCTGAAACAGTATGAAATCAAGTGAGGTTACACTGATTTTGCAAAAGTGCATTGCTGGTTGCAGTTCTGCCTGTGTTCAGCAAACCATGAAATAGCACTATATCAAATTTCTGGCACGTGAAGACAGGAAAGCAATCCAAAGACAGTGGCCTTTTGGCAATGTCTAGCAGAAACGTGAAAGCGCTGAAACACGGGACTTCCTTTCTTCCAGCTCTCCCAGTACTCGGATGTTCATAAGGAGTCAGTGTAAAATTTTTCCAGAGCCTAGATCAATGGAAACATGGAAATTAATTGTTCCAGTCACCTCATTACTTGACTGTCAGTGTTAATAGATGTTTAGCATTGCAATAAGATCAGCAGCAGTGTATGATTTTATCATTGCAGATAAGCGCTTTTAAAGCGACAGCTTACCGCAAGCAGCTGAGCCAGGTGATGTGCACCAGTGGTACAGCTCAAGATGCCCCTGCCCAGCTGATGGGGAGAGAGGGAGGGATCAGAGCACTACAACTCCCTGCCGCTGGCTCATATAGGCAGCTCACTCGTGGCAAACCTGTCTCACATGAACAGTACAGAGCAATCACAGGGTGCAATAAATCAAAGTCCATATACAATATAGCTTAAAAGTGATAAAACATTTAGAAGGACCTACTCTTTGCCATTTCTTCTAAATTTCCACATATATACATAATTTCATCACCACTCTGTCGCACCAGCAAGCATGAAGATAGCCCTGCATCTGCAGAGATGTTTGGAGGCAGTGCTTCTGAGGAATGTGTCGGCTGGGCTGGAAACACCCACCTCACCACAGCTTTTTCAAAAGTCCCAGCACCAAGCATTAAAGTACAGAAACAGTTTGTTACATATCATGGTGAGGCAAGCAACATCCTTCCATGACGCTGATAGCTTCATCCTCAGACTTCGCAACTGTGCCTATTTTGGAAATAGGCTAAGCTAGAAAAAAAGTCTGTGTGAATCTGGTCCCAAACAGAATATCTGTGTTGATAAGGCTGAGGATATGGTTGTGGCTGGTCAGAGGCTAGATGTCCTGGAACCACACCACAAAGTTCTAGTGAAAGCTGGGAGAGAATTCTTCAGAGTCCTTTCTTCATGTGGATATCCATCCCCAGAGAACAAAGACTGGCATGCTCACAAAAGTGCATCTAATTCTACCCTAATTGAACATAAGCCAGTTAAAACCCTGATAAGACAAAGGACTTAGTGGCTATTGTTGTTGTTATTATTATTATTGTTGTTGTTATTATTTCTATGGGAGAGGGTTCACAGTGAAAATGATCTGACAATACAAGACGACATTTTGCTGCTCATCCTTTTTTGCCAAAACTCAAATAATGCTTCAGAAGCAGAGGCCAAGTTTAGCCAACAAACAGTAAAGTAATTGTTGTCAACTCATAACTGTCAGAGCTTGTCTATACCAGATGAAACATCTTACTGACCTTTGCCAAAGTGGCATCAGTTTGTTGGCTGTTAAATTGTCACCCAGACACAAAAAGTCTTTGATTTGGGGTTTCCAATGCTCAAGCTCTGTTTGTCCAATCTAGTTTCTTTGGTCTGTTTCTATAGATTTTGTTCTGCAGACCTCACTTTCTCCCTCTCCTGCGTTTACAATGCTCAAAACATCAGCTGAAAAGGAATTTTGAGTGTCTGTAATTCACTGCAGAAACTTTTCAAACTGCAGAGGAGACAGATGAGACACTAACACTGACAGTATCAACAAAATAAATCCTTCAGCACCAATAAATTGTATCAGTGCCTGTTTATTGAGTTTGGGTCTTTTTCCACCTGTCTAAACTGATGGCAACTTATCAAGGCAATGCCACATAGGTTTGATAATATACTTACTAGCTGACAAATTTGTAAAGCCACACAAAACTTTAAGTTCATACAAAAAAGTAGCCAACATGTTGTCTCTCTTCCCTGTGACAGCTGCAAACCACACAATGCGCAGGGACAACCTTTGCTCTTGAATTGCATATGTCATTTCTAATGCCCTCAGAGCAGTACCTATGTACCTACACACTTCTCAGTTATGGCCTATTGTCTTCATCCCAGTTTCCAGCCCAGCAGGAAAAGAAGGCCTTTAAAAGGTCAGGGCAATCATTTCAGTGTAGTGGCAATCAGACCAGCCACTCAGAGGCTGTAGTGATACAGATGGGACCTTGTGGATGGCCGTTTGTAGCAACTAAAACCTCTAGAAACGTTCACATGAGAGGAGGAAACAGATGTGATTGCTGCTGTGACCTACTGTGCACTACCTAGACTACTTTCCTCTTTCTGAGCCAGGCTTATTTCTGCACAGAAAAATCCTCTTGAACAAAGACGAGCCTTTCTCTTGGGCTATGTAGAGTGTCCTGAGACTGGACATTAGATAAACTTTTTGGTGCAGATGGTAAGACTAAAGCACCAATTCACTACTTTAATGTTGAGCCTTGCATGTTTTTGAAAGTGAATTCGGAAAGCTGCTTGAGTTTTATTTCGCTGTGGGGAACAGAGATGGCATGATGCCTGTAGTCTGTGATGAATGTTAACAATGTAAACTACTTTAGTACGTCATGTCTTTCGAGGCTCCATTTTCAGATTTTTGTGCTTTAGCTAAATGCAGCCAGGATTCTGCTATAGCTAGATTTTAATGTGACTCAGCTCTGCCTCCTGTGGTAAAGCATCTTTCTGACTGTCAGCAATTAAACTGTTGGACAACAGAGAAAGAAAGAAAGAAGTATGTCTGGTGCTCTTGGAGCTGGGGGATGTGACAGCATAAACTTCTGAAAATCTTGCTTCTGTGCTGCAGCCATGGGCATTGAAATTTGTCACTAACCAGTGTCAAATATGCCATGGTATTCAACATGGAAAAATGTTATGTCAGAAAACATTGGTTAAATAATAGTAGAAATTAAGTATAACCATATGCTACCAAGTGAACTGTCAGCAGAGACTGCTGACACTTGTCACGTCAAAGCCCATGAGGTAGACTGTGTCTTTTGGAGAAGGGGTGATGTAGGACAACCAGGGCTAGTAATTCTGGTATGCAGCTGGAACAGAACTTGCTCCTTTCCCCACCTCAGCTCATGGAAAAGGAGTAATTTAATTTTGCCAACAACAAAACATGAGTTTTGTAGGTGCACTGTGGGGAGCAGAGTTCATGTTGAAGTATTACCTCAGAAACTGACTCCCCACAGTGCATTGCTTGCTTTAATATGAGGAGTCCCTAGAGCTAAGCCCCCAGTGTGTAGGTCCTGCACTGGCAAACATAGAAGTGAAACTCTCTGCAACACAGGCTTCAGAAATGGAGTAAAGAAATTAAGTCATAGCAGCAGTGGTAGAAAGGGATTTGACTCTTCACTCACCTTTCTGGCTGCTATTTGTTTATACCATATGATATCATGTCAATCATGTTGTGCCAAGGGGCCCTGCCATGAACAGAAAGTCTCCTCTTCATCATGGCCTTACATGCAAATGAAAAATAAATATTATAACACTGACAATTTGGGAAGATGTACTTATCAGAATCCATTTTAGAATTCAGATTTGCTCTTCCATTTTTTTCCTCCTTTGTTCTTTAGCTTTATTATTACATCTCTACATCTAAATGCACTTTTCCTGATTTACTGGATTGGTTGATTTTTTTCATAATGTCTTGTAAGGTACTCAGTTTTAAGAATGGTGTTTTAGTTGGGGTTTTTTTGCTATTAGTGACCCTTCAGACATTTTTATGCTTTTACTGTCCTTGAAAAAAAATTCTCCTTCTGAATATTTCTAAATACTGTGTATTCCACTTTTTGTTACATAAAAACTGATGGTTGTTAGCATTCCAGAGGCAACATGTCTACCAAGCTGACTGCAACAAAGATAAATTATCTGCTTTATGCTGCATAAATTTTTCTTCATATAAACACACACTTCTATGGGACTATCTATCTAAGTTCATTACAATAATTTGTTATAAATAGTGGATAATGTTCATCATCCTAGCATCAGATAGCTACATAATCAACTTATTTAAATTAAAAATTCATTGGAATTTTTTTAACTGTATCCTGGCTAAATTAAAATAAAGTATAATTACTAAAACATTCTGAATACAAATTTTCCTAGGTGGTATTTTCCAGTGAACTAGACAGCCACATTTCCATTAATTTCAAAGGTGAGCAGTTTTGATGAATACTGTGGGTTTTGTAAATACAAACGAGACACAAATAACAAGGGCCTAATAGGCAAACAAATGAACCTCTAAGGGTAGGCACCTGCAGTCAAAATTCTGAAATTATGTTACCAGTGAACTTATGGTAAACACCTGCTAACACACCTCAATATTTATATTTCAGCAAAACCGCTACATTTCACAAAAATTCTCGCCTTGTTCCATTCGACTCCACAAGACTGCAGGTGAGGAAGGTGACTGTCAGCTTTGTGCTCCATCATCCCCTGGGCTGCCAGCAAATACACCAGCTTCCCTCGGGTGCGACAGCCCCAGGGGGCTGTGCTCTCTGGGGGGGCACCGCAGGAGAGCCATGCTGGGCATGCTGCCTGGCCCAGGCGTGCTCTCTGCATGGGAAAGAGAAATAAGCAGAGTCTTCAAGTGTAGAAGAATCAGTTTCCCAGACGAGACAATGTATAGACGTTTACTCCTCTGTACCTGCATGTTTCTTAATAAGCTGACTCGAAGATACCACATTACAGCTGGGTTTTGGCAATTAATCAATTATGCCTAAATTAGTCTTGTTCACAGAAAATCATTTTTTGCCAGCTCTGGAGTGTTGTCACCTTGCATAACAGAGAGATATCTCTTATACAGATACAAACATGTGTGCATAGCATATAAATATCTCTATATGCTGTGTAGTTATAACTGTCCAAATTTCCGCTGTTTCTGTAGCCGGGGCTGTGAACTACCCAAGGTTCTGACATGGCTGCACCTGGGTACACTGGCCGCACTTCTGAGCAGAAGCCAAGAAATCAGAACCCATTCAAAGCATAATTCCTGTCTATGCTGAGGAGGAGGCAGGGGAGAAAAGAAATGCCTTAAGCTATCATTTGATGTTTCTACATGGATCAAGCATAGTTTCAAAACGAGACAAAGGTTTCTAATCACTGGAAAATAAATTTCTGGTCTTATTGCCAATGAAAATAATGAGAACAAACAACAGAACCTCCTAAAAAAATGGAAGATAAAATGAAGTTTCTGACATTTCTGGCAGAATTATGCAATGTGGTAAACCATGGCAGAATACAGCTGGACTTCGTGTTACGGGTCTCATCTAGTCTTACAAGTGAGGTTCCTAAATAGCAACATTAACTCAGAGATACAAAACTGTGTCAGGAAGGGCAGAGACAGCTATCTGCATACACCAAAGGAAACCTCACTTCTATAGATACACTCCTACTGTAGAAGTATTATGTTATATTCATGAAATTGTCTTGCCTCAGGAGGCCTATTTTGTCTTTTCTTGATTGCACTATTACGCTTATTTAAATATTATTTAAATTCACATCTCGCCATCCAAACATAACAAAGCCTACAAGGGAATTTAAGATGATATAGAGCAAGCTAAAGTGATCTTCAATTTTTAATCCCTCTCTTCCCATCCTAAACAAAAAGGATGAATGTGTCTTCAGCAAGCGAAACATTGCTGTGGCATTATAAATTTCCAGATGGTGCTAGCAATAACTGAATGAGTTCATATCTCTGATGTAACTCCCATCAAATTAATGGCACTACACCAGAAACTACTTTGCCCTAGAGCTGTACAAGTCAAACACAGAAAACTGTAGTAACATCAGTTTTCTGCACTCATTCATTAAAAATATAAGTTACAGAAATTTATAAATTTAGAGAAATTATTTTTGCATATCACCTCATCAGCATGTAATACATTTCAGTTATGCATTTTATATAATTTAAAGCAGCATATAATTATATGCAATAATTGCACTGCAGCCCAACGTATGATCTTACATTTTGCCATATGAATTAAGCTATATAGTATTTCCACTCATAATGTAGAGAACTAGCCACTGTAGATATTATGGGTTGTGTGTTTTCAATTTAGTGACTGAGCATTACAGAAGGAAGAGTCATAAAAGTAAAAAAAGAATTTAGAGCTTAGCTAAAATATCTAAATTACTGAGCATTGACATAAAAAACCTGCACACAAGATTGTAAAAAAAAAAAAAAAAAAAAAAAGAATTCACAGAGATTAAATACAAACTGTAAGTGATGACCACAGAACAATGAAAATAGGCCCAGGTTACAAGAAAAAGCAGTGACATGGAAATTACACCCTAGAAATACTTACAGATACAATACCTTTGGCAATAGTAGCTGACAAAGGAAAGGTCACTCTTCTTGGTAATGCTGCCAAAACTGTTTTCCCTGAAAATTTAGTGCAGAGTATTTTTCCTTTTGCTCCCAACAGGTAATATTGCTGGAGAAAGTCTAAGAAGCCCATGTCTGGTATGACAACATATTTTATTTCCCAACCCCTAAAAAAATCCAGTGGGCAGAGCTTACAGGAAACTCTGGAAGCCAGAAGTAAGCAGGTGTGGCTAAAAAGCCATCTCTGCACATCCTTGAAAAAAGCCAGCAGATGTGCAATATGATCATCATGAATGATGTTTTCAACAAAGTTCAGTGCTGGTCTAACCCTGCTTTCACATAAATCATTGTGAATTGTTGAAATCAATGGCTGAAGTTCCTGTAGAGCTATGTAGGAAGAGGAAGAGAGACTGTCTTTGTAAGATGCAAAACTTCTAGTTTGCTTCATGGCAGATGCTACCTCTAGAAACATGATCATACTTGATGGGATGCTGCATTTCTGTGCTAAAGATAACATCAGACGTGGTAGCTGTCTGAAAGCTAGGCATTTAGTCTAAGCCCAGCATCAGTAGAAGGAGCATATAGACTCAATAAGGCTCAGTTGAGGCTTCCATTATAGTACTGGAAAGCAAGATATGTTTTCAAAAGCAATTCATTTCAACCTTGGATGTCTAAGGTATGTGAGATGAGCTGCTGTCTAGAGTTTCTTCTCTTTCTCAACTGAACAGGGAGTCTAAGTGACTTTCTTATACTGGATACCTTTCACACAGTTTGAATTGAGCAAGAGGAATTGCACCCTTAGTATCTAGTAAGATGGGGTGGAGGGTTTCCAGTGAAAGATGTTTGCACATAGCTATTTTCTTATCACCCCATATGTAGTTTTTATTATGATATTGCTCGAGTAATATAGCTTTGAAACTTCTCCAGTTTTCAGACCTAGTGTGGTTTGTTTTGTTAAGCCCATTTTCAGCTGAGACTTTAAAAATACAGGCATTCTTGCCTGTCCTCCCAGAGTATCTAGAGGAAAGGTCCACAATGTACCAGGCTTAGCTCACTCGTATTAAAGAATTCTCTATTCACAAGAGTTTGCAACAAAATGTATGTTAACAAGCAACAAGTGAAGATAAAGACCAAACAGGAAAAAGGCAAGGAATACAAAATACCCAGGAAATAATTCTATCTATTATAATAAACACCTTAGCCATTACTGAATCTGGAGAAGCACCATGCATTGGTTTTGTGGATCAGTCCATCAGTTTCCCCCATATGTAGACCTTTATATGGCAGAAAATGCCTGGAAACTTGAAGGAAAATTACTATTGCAGTTGACTAATTTGTCTTCATAGGGAAAAAGTAGGTTTCTTATTCATTCTGACAATAGCTTAATGCAGTTCAGGGCACAAAAGAACCAGATCTATTCCTCATCCTGTTTAATAACAAAGTTCTTACAGGACTGAAAAAAAACCTCACACAAATTTTTATCAAGCTTTCAATTTTCATTCAGGGTTTTTTTTTCGGTTGCTTGGTTGCTTTTTTAATTTTTGGGTTGACCTAAGTCTTGACAGTATATTAAAATACTCTGATACATATTTACATGAACGGATGGATAGATGGACAGACAGATGGACATACATGCACACAATCTATCTGGAAATAAAGAAATCTGGGACATATTGTCAATATCTTTATTAGAGTAGGTTGCAGGCATTTTTATGCAGTTCTGAGTTCTTATCTCAAACTTGACCTCTAAATCTTCCTAGGTATGCTCAGTACCAAGATTTGGGAAGCTGGCTGCCAAATACTGTTTGTTATAATACATGTTTTTCAGTCATGGCTAAAGGCATTTTGTACTATGTCTAAACATAAAGTTCTCAGGACTGCACAGTGAGGGGATTATTAAAACTAATGGAACTGATATTTGTACACTGGAAGAAAGAATTGCTTACTTCATGAAGTGCTGCAAATGATGAGTGACTTGAATATTATGTTAGTGAACATTTATAACATAGTGGGTAATTTTGCAATTACAGTTTTTGATGACATTATTAAGTCTAGGTCACTTGTTGCACTAATCTCTTCTGTTATGCCTCCTGGTATAATTACATTAGTTACTAAGTACAGAGTTTTTTAAAGAAATTATGCCTGCCATTAAATATTTCAATTTTACCTATAATGAGATCTGCATTAACAAGCTGTTATCAGTACTATAGGAAGATTTGATCAACAGTTAAGTAGAGCATTGAAGAGATAGTTACAGCCTTAATTTATTTTTAACCTTACTTTATTTTTATCTTGTGAAGGTTAACAAAAGGCTTTTTTGAAAAAAAAAAATTCTCTGTTTTTCAAGGTAGATGCAAACATGCTTAAATAGGTATCATGGGAAGAACAATGCATCTTCTCATTCTTCCTATATGTACAGTAAATTACACCAGTCTCAGCATATTTCTTTGCAAGCAGGAAAATATTGTGGGTAAAAGAATGTCAGTGAACATAATGTGCTATATTTGGAAGTTCTACTATAAGGTATAGAAAAAGCCCCTTGCAAGACATTTTTAAGAAAAATAACTATGCAAGGAGTAAGGTTGAATCAGATATAAAAATTAGATAAATTAATAGAAAAATAATCATCATATAGCCTTTGCAACAGAATGAACTGGATGCTGCATTTCTTTAGGGATGTATGAATTGTAGTGCATGAAGTAGCGATCCTAAGCAGAACCAGATACCAAGGAATCCAAAATCCCCAAAGACATAAGAGAGGAAAATATTGCTATTAAGGTTAATAAAAAGTCACATAGGGTAATGATTCATTCCAGATGTATTGAATGAAATTGAGAGACTGGACTGTATCACTGAAAAATGACTGTTAATGTCAATAAGGACATAATTTGAAACAGCCTGTGTTTCACATAAATTTTATGAACTCTAAGATAGTAAGATCCCTTTAGAGGGAAAGATCAATGAATTTGCCTATTGAAGTTATATCAGGAATTAAAGAAAATTGCATGGATTCATTCAGGTGGGAAGAAGAAGGGTAAATTTTTGTAAGGTTTACAAGCACTGCTGTTTCTCACACTCAGAGTTATAGCAGATATGGAAGAGAAACTTCAGAAGGAATAGCACTGGACCAGATGCCTGCTCTAGTGAGCCCAGCCAGGAGTTCTGCCACTGGCTTCAGGTAGGGCAAGGACACCAGTGCTGGATTTGGCTAGGACAGAGTTAATTTTCTTCATAGTAGCTAGTATGGAGCCATGTTTTAGATTTGTGCTGAAAACAGTGTTGATAATGCCAAGATGGTTTTGTTACTGCTGAGCAGTGCTCACACAGAGCCAAGGC
>JANZLQ010000052.1:3473567-3485904 GCA_026212715.1 Elanus axillaris
GATTTGTGCTGAAAACAGTGTTGATAATGCCAAGATGGTTTTGTTACTGCTGAGCAGTGCTCACACAGAGCCAAGGCCTTTTCTGCTTCTCACCCCAACCCACCAGCGAGTCGGGGGGGGGGGGCACAAGAAGTTGAAGGGGACACAGCCATGACAGCTGACCCCAGCTGACCCAAGGGATATTCCACGTCATGCTCAGTATATAAAGCTGGGGGAAAAAGAAAGAAGGGGAGATGTTCCGAGTAATGGTGTTTGTCTTCCCAAGTAACCATTATATGTGATGGAGCCCTTCTTTCCTGGGGATGGCTAAACACCTGCCTGCCCATGGGAAGCAGTGAAGAATTCCTTGTTTTGCTTTGTTTGTGTGTGCAGCTTTTGCTTTACCTATTAAACTGGTTTTGTCTCTAGCCCACAAGTTTTCTCACTTTTACCCTTCTGGTTCTCTCCCCTATCCCACTGTGAGGGAGGTGAGGGAGCAGCTGCATGGTGCCTACCTGCTGGCTAGGGTTAAACCACAACAACATCCCATGACCATTTTCACTTGCAATCGTAAATATCTGTACAGTAAGAAACACAGACTAGTATCATTGCCCAAGAAAGTTAATGAAGTTTGAACAATAAGATAAAAAGTGCTCTTTCTCACCGTTTTCATTTGTTTGAGGTCCTCAGTGAAGCTAAATATCCATACATACATGAGATACAGGTTTCTCCACAGACCATAGGAGCAAGCTCTGTCGCTCATTTGTTTACTTTCTCCTTTCTCCTTACCTCACCAGCAAGGGGATAGAAGAGAACAGTGTATCCACTCACATCTGACCACAACATATATTGTGAAAATCTGAGAAATCTCAATGAAGTCAAATGTTGATGGTAAAAGGTTGAGAAACTCTATTTTACAGTAACTTTTTGCAATGGAAGAGCAAACTGTATATTAAGTACTCCCAGATATAAATTAAAGATTTTTCAAGGACTTTTTTCAAGGATTTTCAAAGATATTCAACTTCATAAAGTTAAGCTTGGGGCTATGCAGGATGGACTATGCAAATAGAAATTCATGTAGCCTTGACAACCCTTGCTGGCCCAATAGACAACTCAAAATCATCATTTGAGTATTTATCATGCATATTTTGGTCAAAGACTCCTAAAGCAGCCTTCCCTTGTTAATCAAATGTGGGAAACCGCTTCCTACAGCCGCATTTCTACTGTAAGAGGCAGAGCTGACCCTCTATTGCATTATATCCACCTTCTCCTGGCACAACCAGACTGATTTCCATAAGGTCTTCCTTTCAAATGCATATGAAATGCCATAGAGGTTTATGCTACTATGTGAGAAGTCACTGAAGTCACACATGGTAAAAGTGATGTTGTGGACTATAAAATAAAGCCTGACAATCTGTCCAGAGCAAGGAAGTAATGATTTCCTTGAAAGATAGAAAATTATACTAACATAAAACTGTTGTTATTCCAAAAAGGGTCAGCTCGTCTAAGATGAGAAAACAAGAGTCTATGTTTAGCAAGAAATGCATTGCCCTGATGAGACCAGAGATAGAACTTAAAACAATGTTTTGCGCTGTATTTAAGTAGAAAATGTAGAACAGAAGCGAAAACAGGCCTTGTCCTTTCTTTTCTTTAAAAAAAAATCAAAATATCAAACTAGTAAAAAAAAAACCCAAATCCTAAATTCAGTCACACAGAAAACCACAGGCAAGCACTGCTCCAAAAATCTCTGAAATTTGCCTTCAACCTTTTAAAAGACACTAACATGATATACAATACAAAAATGCATTAGGTGTAACTCTTTCCCAATATTTTCTGCTATGTTTACACTAAAGTGAGGAGGTATTTGAATTGATTCTCTTTTTAAAGCCTCAGGAGATTGAAAAGCTTTTAAAAGAGGCTTTTTGCACAGGTTCTAATATTTGTTTTCATGTTTCGCTGTGCATCAGCTACTGTATATCTTCATTATTTTTTAGCAGGTTTTTTAACTGACAACCACCTCAAGACTACTTAGATAATAATGTGAAAAAAAGAATGGTTACAAAGAACTGACTTCACACTTGATCTCCCATCTCTCCTTGTATACATCCAATCCCTTTTCATGTTCATTTGATACTGAGGCAAGTACTAATCCTGTGTGTATTCTAACAGCTTATCTAATCCTTCTATATAGATGGCAAGCCCTTTAGAGAAAGAAGGACTAAAAAACTGTAGAGTTATTTATTTTAAGCTTTGGTGTCCCATTGTATGAAAATTTAATACCAGTAGATTTACTGCAGCCCACAATGATCCATGATTCTTTAATGCAGAGAGTGCTGTTATTATATTTTTTGTCTTGTACTTTTATTACAGATAGCTTTGGCAGCCATATTTAAGTGACAATATTATTTGCCCTAGCACACTGAATGTGAGATCAAGATCATCTGCACTACTCTGTGTTTACTCACTCTATATATCCAGGCATCTAGCCAAAGTCACATGTATTGTCAGGACTGAAGACTCGCAACAAATTGCTTCTGAACTATCAATTCATCAAGAACATTGATGCTGGTTTTCTAGCATTGGCCTTCCAATGGTGTAGAAATTTTTTCCTGCTTAAAGCAGCACTTTCCAAGGAAAGAATTTTCATAATTTATTAGGAGCAATATTTGGGGATACATTTCCATATCTTCAATTAATTCGATATAGCCTGCCAAGAGGAAAGAGCAATAATACACATCCATATTGCTTAGTACTCTACAGTACTGACTGCTTTTTCCTGGTCTTCAGAGGAAAGAGCACTTGCCACTGCTTTAATCAGGTACAGACACAAAGGACATTCAGAGAAGTAGGCCAAATTAATATCTTGTTCCTGGCATAAAGTCATACATTCATTCATTACAAGGCCAGAAGAGACCCCAGTGATTTTGAGGTCTGACTTCTATACTGTAGGACTTCCTGGCTTAATTCCTGTTTGAAGCAGAACACATCATATAAAAAAATACTGAATCTATATTCAAACATTTCTGGTAAACCTACCAGTTTTAACCTGGATGAGACCAGGGAGCAAGGTAAAAAAGACTGGTTATAATTAAGGTTAAAATTACAGCAACAGAGGTTTAGTTTAATTTTAGAAGCATGGAGATTTTTCATTTGTTATGGCCTGTAACACAATATTCATGCAATTCAGAGCCAGAATTCTACAACAAAACAATGTTTGCCTTTAAAAAGCATATTCTTCTGTATTATCAGGGTCTTTTCACTTCCTGAACACCTGAAGAAATTCTAGTCTTAGCTGACAGCTAAGTAACTATAGTAAGAGAAAATTGAAGACTAACGTGAGAAAAAATTCCTCTATTTAAATGGCCTCTGTGTTACGAGAGGACTAAAGTGTGACAGAAGATTTAATCTGCATGCCATGTGACTATG
This sequence comes from Elanus axillaris, assembly GCA_026212715.1. Lineage (NCBI taxonomy): Eukaryota > Metazoa > Chordata > Aves > Accipitriformes > Accipitridae > Elanus > Elanus axillaris. The sequence continues at coordinate 3,476,973 of JANZLQ010000052.1, forward strand.
CTTCCATACAGAAAATGTCTGTAGCTGATGTTTTCAGCCTACAGGTCCTACATTGGTATAAGAAGAGCCCTTCCTGCCTAATGGCATTTCATATCACATCTAAGCAGTGCTGGAAGTACAGTGAGAAATTTGATTCTTGCAGGCTGAGGTATGCTTTAATTCTTGCTAGTGGGAACATGGGGCCAAAGCTTTGTCACCTTTCTTACCCCATTGCTCACCAAATACTCTTTCCTGGGTGGCTTAGATTCAAACAGTTTGGATGTGAAATGAGTTTGATCCCAATCATGGGTTGAAGCATGCTCTCAGGAGGCAGAACATATGTATACTTTGGATCTACTGGGACTACAGAAACCTTCCTCTGTGAGGGGAAATTAGCAATATTAATAGGTCAATGTTTAGACACTCATCTAAGCAATGACTCTTGATGGACCTACAAACTGACTTCTAAGTCTTAATTTTGAGCAATGGCTTTTGGTAAGTTAATATGAAAAAATGGTAAGAGGATTTATAACTGATCTAGTTACAGGAGACCCTTGTTCAAAATTAGTATGACACTAATAGACATTAATGATATTACCTGGGGAATTCCTCCAAGCAATGGTTAAGAATTGCCTATTGACTTTGGAGGAACCAAGATTTGGCTCATCACATAGCAACAAGTTTCATCATTTTGTATTAATATAATATTTAGAAATGCAATACACACTTATTACTGCTGACACTGTTCAGCCTCATGTGTTGCAACAGATTTTAAAATGCCATGAATCTAATACTATGTTCCTGAAGATATTAGTATGTACTGACAGTACATACTGTCATCAGTGTTTTCCAACTGATATTTTAACAGAGCCACATCATCTTGTAAGAAATTTCCACCCTTTTGTGTCTCAATTCAGACAAGTATGCAAAGGTAAGGATAAGTCAGACAAGGAATACTCTTCTTCTAGGAATGTGGTTTTATATGAACAATTTGCTACCTTTGTGTTCCTAATTTGGGATTCAGTCTGTCAATTTTTTTAGTCAGCTCTATAAGTCACTCACATCTTGAAAGGGTGCTTTGAGAATGGAAATACAGCTTAGATTTGAGTAAAGCAAGGATATCGACTTCTACTAGGCTTCAATATAAAGGCATACAGAACATTTTAAGAAGTGGGAGCTGTAGCTCTAAGGTGCTCAGGATCTTGGTAGGCATAAAGCCAGACAACTACAAAAAAGAAAAGCAAAAGAAATGGAAAACATTGTCCCTTAAGTGCTGAAAATGCTTCTCTCCCCCACCCTGAATTATATTTCCTCACTGTGCATGGCCACCAGCCTAAAATATTTCATTCTCTGTTTTAAAATAAGAGTATTTCCCACTCTGATATTTGCTTCCATTTCAGTTAGCAAGTAGGAGGAGGCAAAGACCAAATAATCCTTCAGATAAGCTATCAACAATTTAATTCTCTGGCACAATTTTTTTATTCAGTTGACAGCCTGGGCCAGTTAAAGACTTATACTCTGCCAATTGATATAAAGGCACTACCTTCAGGTTTGTCTGACACAGACATATGGTTTCTGCTAGACTAGAGCAAAACTTTTATGATTCTTTATATATAACTAATTCGACAAAAATACTTATAAAATTAAAAGCTCTGAAAGCCACTTACCATATCAGCCTTTGGGTACTGTATAATGGTTTTCCATTATGGACTGAAATTAAGCAGTTATAAAGAAACAGTAATTTCATAGCTAGCCATGCAGAAACTTGGTCATGTTAAAACAGCATTTTGGAAAATTACAGGTAATATTATTCCTGAATGCAAATTAATGTCACTTCTGTTAGCCTCTTGGGACAGGAAAGCTCAAAGAATTTTGCAGGAGTCAATACTCACAGAGAGCGATCACGATCAGCCTGAATCTCAGAAATGAAGTTGTGAAATGAAATAAAAGTACATGCAATTCAATACAAGAACACATGCATTGATAAGTAAGAAATGAATGGTTGTTGGGACATTCTGTTATGACTGTTCACCCTATGGTTTCCTGAGGAATGGGAAGAGGAAACATATGGTTTTATACAGTATGTGAAACATATCCCAAGAGCACTGACTCCTCAAGTGTCTTCTGAAAGTCATGCCACAGAAATGAATCCACATTAAATAATGCAATGGTCACATACTCTTTTTATTTTATCCATTTATCCATGAAGGCTTAACTTTAATACACTCACTGATTTTAATGGAATTTGATTGGATCCACTTTTGTGCCTGAACTGAGCGAGGTGTAAGAAAGAGCCAGTGACTTGGAAAAAGTTGCACAATTAGGCAGTGAGGATGCATGTTTTATGTCCTCTCCTCAAAACAATGATACATCAATAACACTCTTTCTACAGAAAAACTCTAGCCATCCAGCCAATAAAGATAAATCAACATCAACAACAATAAAATCAAATTACTAACAATTTTAGAATAAACCTCTAATGTCTGTGATGTTAAGAGCTTTACTCCAGAAAGGACAATGTTAAACATGACTCTGAGCCTTCAGGCCTGCCATCAGATGGATATAGAAGGTAAGCAGTTATTGTAATGGTGAACACTGGCACAAAATCATAAGACCTTCCTTTGACAATTAATTCACTGTATCAACCTTCTATCAGCCATCTATCAGCAAAGTATTTTGCATGAATTGACTTTCAAGCGCATAATTACAACACAGTGAAGTCAAGCTGAAGATGTGTGTGCTGTATTTTTCAAACAACAAAAGAACTTTTTAAAAGAAATATTTTAAATGCAATTTATAAAATTTAGATCCAAGTATAAAAGTATTCAGTGAATTTCTCTGCCTTTCTAAAATATTTTTAAGGGCCTTAATTATGTATCAATTAAGCAGCACTGAAAACAGAATAAAAGTATTGGCAAAACTCCTGAAATACTGTTACTATCTATGAATATAAAAATGATCTCAGTTTAATATATAATGGTAATTAGATTTTATTATGAGTTGCTATATTTTGAAAACAATCAGTTTGAAATACTGCTGGTTTTAACCCTTTTCAAAGACTTTTCATTTGGATTTAGCAGTTTATAAAGACATAGAGTTTATACAGTGTATTACCCACCTGGGAAATACACTTGTTTTCACTTTTATTTCGAATACTTTTATACCTTTCCACATTTTCAAAGCAGTTCATGTCTTAATGGTTCATCCCTACAACCCACAGATTCATTTCTTGCAAACAAATTTCAATTAGCTATTTTAACTAACTATTTAGTATTTTCCTGTCCACTACTGCACTGATTTTCTGAAGCAGCTATTCAATTTTCTGGCTCACCAGTCAGGTTAGAAAACACGGCCATATTATGATACAGAGCATTTCTGTAAAGCAATATAAACCTTAAAATACTGACAAACACTTTGAGATTTGCTGGTTGCCAGCTTGTACAATATGTGTTAAAGAGTTCTGTGTCCTTACAGCCACAGTGTTCAACTGTAGAAGGAAGGGAAAATTAAAGTGGATTTTAAGTGAGGTTTTCTGACTGCAGGGGACAAGATGAAAAATTAATTCAGAATATTTCTGTTTCTTTCCTTTCAACAAATTTGATGCTCTTTTAGATTACTTTGAAAAATAAAATATTCACTTTTCTAATGAACTGAAGAGGCTTGTCTTCATGGGTAAAACTGCAGAAGGTGAGAAAATGTAAAATATTTTTCTCTTTTGCAATGACATGTAGAAATGCAGTGCTTAGCTTTGTCAGTGTACCTTTTAGAGACAGTTTGGGAAATCTATAGTACACAGTGGAATATCTTTTATTACAAATACCTTTTCATCAGACAGTACTATTTTCTTCAGATTGCATTGCAGTAATTAATGAGAACATTACAAAAAGATAGAAACCAATGAGGAAAACAGATACTAAGTATAAATGAGAGGCTGATAATAAGTGAAGCAAAAAAAGACTGATCAGCAAAGAAAGCACTGTTCTAGATAGGAGGTAATATAAAAGGATAAGCAAAATTTAGAGTGACATACACATTACAAATTAGATTAAGAAATATAAATAAAAGACTTGTCAGCCATACAGAGAAAAGGGGGAAGGGGGAAGAAGAAGCAAAAATCTTGGCAGCTGTGGAGCAAAGCTATGGAGAGACCAAAATCAATATAATAAAGAAAGACTTCCTAACAGGAATGACAAAATAAAAATAGAGATTTCTACATCCAAGATGGAACACTCAGAGGTTAAGGCATTCAAGTGGAGGGAGCTCATCCCTATGAGAGTTCTGAAAAGGCTGACAAATGAAACTATAGCTCACCTAATGTGGACTTGTGTTTCCAAAAAGCTGACATCAGTGATGGAGAGCTATCACATTAAAAATCCCTACAGTTGCAGGGGAAAGTTAAATGATAAAGAATTAGAGGCTTGTTATGCTTACCTCCATGGTGCAGAAAGGCAATAAAACCGATTCCTGAGGAAAAAAGTAACTTTAAAAAAATGGCAGAAAACCAAAATAAGGTAAAATACTATGCAGACTTTACCAAAAAGATCAGGTAAGACTAACCTGACATTTTCACTTGATAAAATAACAGCTTTTCTAGGCAAGGGGAAGGAAGCTTGTCAGTCTGTTTGGATTACAGCAAAGTATTTGGTACAGCATCACATGGGAAATTATAAGTTACGCATGAGAAAATGTAGCTTTAGTTCAAGAACTGTAATGTTAGAAGGAACATACTAAGAGAAAAAATAACAGACTATGTTCTCAGTCTCAACGTATTTTAATACAGCTGAGTTTCTTGATGGTTTGTCTTGGTTTGATATTAATTTTACATTTTCACTAGCGATCGCAGTCAAAAACCAGGGAGTGTACTAATGCAGTTTGCTAGTGATACAAAATTGGGAGACATAAAATTATCTGAATATCATTCAATAAGCTAAGGACATAAAGAAATTAATTAGAATAACGGCAATAACTGAATAAAAGGGATCCTATGAATTCAGCTAATACTAAGCAGAAGTATATACTTTTAGAAACAAATAAAAAGACATATTACTATAAACTGGACAGCAATGGCCATCTGAAGCCCCTGACTATCCCACATCCCTCAAATCTATTCAGATCTGCCCTATCTGAATTATTCCTAACAGACAACTATTTTAATTTTTTTTTTTAATGATCTCCCACAGTCAAGATCTCACATTATCCCTGGATAACGTTTTATGAAGGGTGATTTTTCCTACTGAAAAATTTCCATTTAATAAGTCTTGCATTGTTCCATCATTCAAGTCCTAAGGAAAATGGTGGGTAGTATCCAATACAGGCAGACCCTCAGAAGCCCTCCCCAGCTATATCTATGTGCAAGAAAGATGGATTCAGGCTGGGAATGATGCAGAAAGAGGCTATTCAGATAAAAAGTACATGGAGAGTCTATCACATGGAAAGCAAGTGGAAAAAGAGAGATTTACACTCAAGTATAATTTAGGTATAACAACAGAAGGGAATAAACCAGCTATGAATAAGGTTGGAAAAAAAAGAAGACTTCTACACATGAGAGCTACTTTCTGCAAATAACAGCATCAGAGACAAAAAAAACCCCAACCTGTTTCTAAGAGGCAGCTCAATGGCTTGTTAATGAAGTTATTATATGAAGGGGTTATCTGAGATAACTGGAGCAAGAATCAGTCACACAAGGGGACACTTACAAACCTTTACTCCTGGAAGGAGGGTCACTGACAACTCAGAAAAGACCATTCTGGGACCTGACCCCAGTCCAGCCAGTTGCAGCAGGGAAAGCCTGTGGCAAGAGTATACCTAAAAGGATAGCCAAAGCACAAAGAGCTTTGACTGTGAGGTTCTAGCAGGTCTCTACATCACATGTGCAAATCACAGATTTAAAAGACTTAAAAGTGGCTCAGCTTAAGTCCATCTTCTCTTACACGGCAAAGCCCTTTGCAACACTCATTTTTAAGTTCTTCTCCAAAGGCTTGGTGAACTAGAGCATCTCAAAGCAAAAGGCCCCAGAAATTTTTTTTTTTTAACATGAGCAAAACAGTACAATTTTCTTAGCTTTGCTCTTGCACACAGCTGGAAAACTTCCCCTGAAGTTTTTCAAGTAAATTTCAGCGTGAGGCAGACACAGTTCATTGAAGGTTATAGCATAAAGGGTGTGAGCTTAAAAAATGTGTACACAGCTGAAGGGAGGCCTTTATTAGCCTTGTGTTGTCAGCTGGAGGGATGAGCTGGGCAACAACAATAACCAACAGGTGTCACTGCCATCTTGCCTGTGATGCCAAAAATATGGTCCCTAGGCCAAAAAACTTGCAGTATTAACAGATGGTGAAAATAATGAAATGGCTACAAGTAACATGTTTGTGAGGACACACAGGAGATACCAGATAATATTGAGTGTATTGCATTTAAAGTAAATAAACAGGAGTCTTATCAGGTATTTAGTTCCTTCATAATTAGCAAGCCACGAGGTATCAAACCAGGCACATTGTACATGACCCCATCCTGATTACATTTGACTCCATAGGAATTTTTAAGCTCTAAATGCAAAACACAGTGTATGGTGGTTAAAGATTTTGCTACTGTTTCTTCGGGAAGGTAAGATTGCAATGAAGAGGCCTAGCGTTGATGTGGAGCAGTGCAAGCTGGGAATCTGACCCACAAGCATTCATTCTGGGGGGCATGTCACCAGTTCATCCCAGGGCAAGTTTTAGGTTAAGCGCCCTTTTATTGTGGTCTTAGAGGAAAAAGAGTTGTTCAGTTATTCACAGTGGTAACACAATGCTCTTGTCACGGGTCTCGTCAATTTGGCTGTAGCTTTCTAGATTCACTCAGTGGTATTAGCTTGGCCTCCATCTTACCAGGCTCAAAATGTATCAACTTCAGATGCTTCATGCTCAGCCTGTCAAGTAAGAGGAGCACAAAAACAAAATAAGAGCTTTACCTATAACTTTCAAAGGGGAATGCTGTCAGCTAATGACATTTTCTCAGTAGTGTTAAGAGGCTAAGAGAGCTTCACATCTTTCTGAGACAAGTGCGTAATTTGTTGGGTAGCCCTTCTATCAGAGTCATGCTTTAGATTTATTGAAGATTTAAAGTGATTAAGTTATATTTTTGAGATATAGAGGAACTTATGGGTAATCATAGACTGAATAAGGTCAAACTGTAAATTCAGACTTTGAATTTTTATTTCTGCTCATTGAGTTTCAATACAGACTTTTCTGTAGTCTAATCTGCATATGTTAAACAGTATAATTATAAAGCAATCCTTTATCCAGTGAGTTCAAATGCAAATATTGGCTCTTTCCGGAGTGCAGGCATTGGTTTGTGCAAGTGAATTGCAGTTTAACTGAAGCTACTATGCTCTTTCTGGTTTATTTAAATTAATGTAATTATTATCTGGCTAATTAGCTTGCAAAGTGACTTGTTCTGTGATTCATTAACTGGGAAATTTCTTTGTGGATATAGAAGAATATGTGAACAGCCATCTATTTGCAGCACAAAATACTGATTAGGAACAGATCGTATCATCCAAGGAGACAGTAATAATTTCTTCTAAAAACATCTTTTATAAGAAAACTCTTGAGTCAGTAGAAATGAGTCTATTGTAAGGACTGTGAATTACTTGTCATCCTTGGAAAAGGCAGCTAGTTTTATAGTAGGAACAGTAGACGGATACAAGGCAGCCTTCACAGTTAGTATCTGGTGCTGTCCCCTTTCCATAAACCTGTGTTTCTATTTCTAGCACTGCCCTCTGTTTTACAATCTCTAATGGTGTTACATATCCAAGCAAGGAAGATATGTGGGAAGAATATTTTCACGGTTACCAAACACATTCCCAAGCACTGATATTAAGTCAATCCCCAGCATGAAATTATAAAAATGAGTCAATAAATTTTGAATCATCTTGTGCAGAAGAGATAGCAAGAAGAAAGTCCAGAGTATCCTCACTGTAGCAAAGCAACACATTTGCAGTGGCTATTTTATAACGGCAGTAGCTAATTGAGGAGGTACACACACATACACAGTTACTTTTACTTTCCAAAGGTTCTGTTGCCATTCCTATTATGCTTTGCTATAAATTAAATATTTGCTATTGCAAAGTCTCAGTATAAATGAGCATGGAGGCAAACCTGATATATACTCAACAATGATCTGTGCAGAGCTAAAGAAAACCTTACCTTTTTCACTGCCTGTAAACAAAATCATTTTCACGTTAGAGCACTTTTTATTTCTCTGTAATCAGAAGTGCTGATTTTATAACCTCACAGACTCCTGTGCACAGAACAACTCCCATCAATTCTGGGCTCAGTTCTAATCCTGGCAAGAATATCCAGGAAATAGGTTGGATTTCCAACAGGAATGCTAAGGTCCCAAAACACCACTAAATGATGTAAAGCTTTCTGGACCCTTAAGTCCTTTTCCCCATTTGCACTCAGGTCCTCTAGGTCTTGCTAAAGTTTCCCAAGAAGTTGGATTTAGAGTCCAAAGGCATTATCTCCAGACAATTGTTCAAAGTAGGGTTGGATGTGTAAGGAGATAAAAATTCAGATGAAAAAAAAGACATTCACAAGCTGACACATGGGCAAAGTATGAATAAAAAGAAAATTCTGAGAAGATAATCCTATGAATTCTTCTATCCTTGTGTATTGGGTTTCTGTGGCAAGGTTTGGGGGGGGGGGGGGGGGTTACAGGGGCAGCTTCTGTGAGAAGCTGCTGGAAGCTTCCCCTTTGTCCAACAGAGCCAATACCAGCTGGCTTTAAGATGGACCCGCTGCCAGCCAAGGCTGAGCCAATCAGTGATAGTGGTAACGCCTCTGGGAGAACAGTTTTAAGAAGGGAAAAAGTTGGGGAACGGGGCAGAAACAGCAGCCAGAGAGTCAGAACATGTAAGAGAAACAACTCCACAGACACCAAGGTCAGTGAAGAAGGAGGGGGAGGAGATGCTCCA
>JANZLQ010000052.1:3495179-3535018 GCA_026212715.1 Elanus axillaris
TGCTGTGCCAGCACTGCTCAGCAGTAGCCAAAACACTGGTGTGTTATCAACACCTTTCCAGCTACCAGTGCAGAACAGAGCACTATGAGGGCTGCTATGGGGAGAATTAATTCCACCTCAGCCAGACCCAATACAATCATCCTTGGTGTTCATTTGCAAAGACTTGCAGAACCAAATTCCCTAAAGCCAGACTGACTCCCTTAAGAACCACTCTTATCCCTGTCCCAGTGGCATTTAGTGTTCTTATTCCAGGACTCTGAACAAGAATGGGGAGCTGTGTTCCACCAAACTCCCTGTGGAATGAAGGGGCATAAGCACAGCATGGCTCCTCTCCTGCTCTGGAGTAAGGAAAAATGGCATGTTTCCAGGCATTCATTGCTACTGTAAACGAGGGGAGGAGGTGTGAAGGGGAACATATCCTCGAAGAACAGTAGGGGAATGTTTCCAGTGGCACAAATGGAAATTGGGCAGCTTCCTCCAATTTCTTTTAAATGACAGGCAAGCACGTAGTTGCCTCTTGTAATACCCTGAACATGGAAAACACCCTTTTAGACCAGAGATGCTGCTAAACATGACTTTGTGTACATGGGCTCTCTCAGGGGACAGAGTAGAGGGTGGAGAAGTGGAGTCAAGGGCCAAGAAATGTGATTTTTAATAATGGACTTAGTAATACAGCCACATTTTTGTACCAAAGTTCTAAAACAGGCAGGGTACTTCAGATCAGAGCCATCTTTTTGTTTCCAAATGAGTATATATTCATTCGAGCCTTATTTTTTTTTCCTCTAGTGCAGCTACAAAGGCATTGTTTGAAGATTATTAATTTTTCAAAGGCTCTAAATCCTAATGTATGGAGCTGAGCAGTCTGAAATACATTTGGAGAAATATATACACAGTCTGAGTATGTTTGTAAAGGAACAGCAATTGTAGAAAATGCCCTCTGTGTTCCACATATGCTGCATTGCCACACCAAATCCTGCCCACTGCTGATATTTGCTACTGGTTTTAGGAGTTGTCATTCTAGCTGATAGAGAAATGGGCTGAGAAACAAAAATTGCTTTGGTAATTAACATTTTAATTATTCTGGTAACAAACACATTTGGTAACAGTTGATTGATGAACTATAATACAATACACTGTCATATAATATTTAAATCTATTACATTTTAAAATTATTGCTTCTTATGTAGTGTCTAAAATGTCATTTCCCTGTGGATCATTCCAGTTCTGAAGAATCATCATTTCAGATAGGAAACTTTGCACTGAAAGGAGCTGATCTGCTTTAATTTTAACAGACTTCCCATGTCGGAAAGGGCAATCCACACAGCAGCTGAGGTAAAGGGAATGCCTTTTTTCTGGCATCTTTCACAGTAGGAGTATAGACATTCAAGAGCAAGCGGAGCTTTACACTTGCCCTCACTTAGAACTTGCAAATATTCCAGTTCTATTCCTGATATGCCTTTTCTTGGGAGTTAACATGAAAAGAGTAGAAAATTTTATTGTTTTTTAACAGACTTTGAAATGAAAGTTAAGGTGATACATTCCAGTTTTTACACAATCTCTTTTGCAGTATCTTTCACCACATTTCCAGACAAAGGTACCGTAAGCTTACTGGATTTCAGATTTCTAAGAGAAGTTTAGACATGGCACAAATGTGTTCACTGTAATCACTGTATGAATGTTTGTACCATTTTTCCCCAGAGCAGTATCTTTTTGAGGTTCTTTAGCTTTGTTTGAAGAATATCCTCTGTAAAGGGAGCTCTCACTTAAATCTATCTGGTTTACCATTTACTCCGCAATAACATAAAAATGTACATTATCACAGTGAAGAAGATATTTTTCTTTTAAATCTTAACTCAGAAGAGTCTAGATAGAAAGAAATAACTTTTTTTCTGCAAATTTAGGGAGATATGAACAATTAATTATCACAGCTGAGCTATTTTCAGTGCGGTGGGAAAGCAATGAATATTGTGATCTTGAAACACAGCTTTTGTTTCTTTAATCAAAACCCAGATAAAGCCTTTTATGAGAAGAAGTTGAAGAAATATCAAGAACAACTGCCTTTCTTTTATCACAGGGTCTTGCTTCATCAGGTCAAATCCCAGCTAAGTTTTTTTTCTGTGTGTAAATCAAAGATACTAATTTAAATGCTTACATGTCTTACCTAGATCCTAAGCTTCACAGAGACCTCCCTGGTGATTCAGAAGCTAAGTTTGATTCTGTAATGAACTGCACCAAAGATTTTTGGCTAATCATGTCAACCCCTGCAGGAAAAATACAAATTAACAAGAGTCCTAACTTCAAAGGTAAAATGTCCATAGTTTCTCTAGTCTCTGCACACAAATAGAGTATGAAAGTCTTCATCCAATGAGAAACTAGTTCCTTTCAAACAAGACTGAGGCAGATAGCTGCAAAATATCTTCTAATGCCCTCACAAGACCTGACAGAGGAGATGATCATAGAGACAGAAGTTGTGGGGAGTTGTATGATTACCTACCTAAGAAAGTAGGCAATAGACTAAATTTCAGTCTTGGTAAGCCAGCAAAGTTGGGCTATAAGCAAAAGATAAAGGCAAAGGTAATATCTATCCTTCAGGGAAGCATAGCAGTTGTGATCATTCAAAGTACCTGACCTGATAAAAGTGTCTCCAGAAATAGAGTCCCTACAAAAGACTTATATTTTGTAGGACATGATAGGAGGTCCTGAGGGGAAATAAGTAAGCTTTTGTTATACTTTTATAGGAATTACTATTGTTATTTTAACATTATGGTCTCAGAACTACAGGGCAATGACAAAATTACATCAAATTTCAAAAATTAGTGACATTTCACAGAGTTACAGTGAGCCCCATGAGACACTGGAAATGTACCAGCTGCAGTACATAAATTTATTACTACATTTGTACTTCTTCCCTTTCTAAGTATAGCTAATACCAGAAATACTGCAGGAAAGGTGTCAGTTCTGTTTAATGTCTTGACTGGAAGCAATCCTCTGCCACAATCTTGCATCCACAATTTCCAACCAGAAGGCAAAAGTGAACACTACTGTTTATGCAGATGTATGGAGCCATGATTTAAGATAAATGCTTAGCAGGGCTTGATAAAAGGACAACTTTGAAAAACTAATTGTATAGTAAGCACTTACTTGAGCCCGCCGCCAGTAGAATTCTAGCTAATTACCATAGAGACAGTGCTTAGGGTTTTATGAGTCCACTATTATTTTTTAATGAAAAAACGTGGTGGCTCTGGCCCTCTTCTACATTTCTTCATCATTCCATTTAGATTTATGCAATATATGGAAGTTGGCAGTTAAAACAATTAATTAGTGACCCCAGAGATCTACTGCACATTTTAGGAATATACAGCAATACTCTACGTACTCAACAAGTTCCTGTTCTGGCAGGAATTTTCCATGAGGGACTGAATTAACAGCCAGTAACACACAATTCTGTTCTTTGCTTAATGCATTTTAAAGGCTACATCTTCCTCCTTCCTATGGGTAAATCTAAAATAATTAGAATGAATGGACTTCTGTGTCTATTATCTATTCAATACAGCCCATGGAATTTTTATATTGACTTTCATCCCTGAAAATCTTTGTTGTCACTATTTAATTACTGTCTGCCCAGTCCTTCTCTGAATACTCCGTTAAGTAATAATAACTTGGGAAAACCTATGCAGCTTGTATTGCCAAAGGCCAAAGACTATCTGAAAAGAAGAATGGAGAATAACTGTAGCTAATAATACATAATGGCACAGTAATTATCAGAATGGGTGCAGAAGAAAAATAAATAATTTAAACAGAAAGGTGTTGTCATGTACCAAGTTCCAACAGCAGAGAGCAATTAGCCTCCTACCAAATGTAAACCAAACTAGTGACAAACATTGCTAGCTTCACCCAGCTAGATTTAAGAGACATACTCCTTGTCATGTACAGAAATACATGGAGCTAGAACAATCCTACTGGAGAAGACCCTGGAGGAAAGTTACTGCATCTGGTTGTTACAGATTCCATTTGACCTGTTCTTACAATGGCTTTGAATTTCCTGCCCTGCTCCTGGGTAATTATCCATTCACTGAAACATAGTAAGAAACTCATTATATTATCTGTTAATTTATATTATGAATAGTAATTTGCATAATAGGGCCCTAAAACACTGAATGGCCATCTAATGGAAATTGTATAGATCAAAATAAATCTCTAAAATTATGCAGGGTTATGTAGATTTTTGCATAATAATAGGTTTAGCATACGTATACACTGCAATCACAGAGGTGACTGCAGCACAGCATAGCAATGGGCTCCTACAGTATTCCAGCCAGCACAGGTTACCATACTTCACACCTGTGACTGTATTTGTGGGTACCTTGAAGTAGTGTCTTTCTAGACTTTTCCCTCAAGGAAGCTTTACCCCGTCAGGTAGTTATCAACAGAAAATTGGGTTTCAGATAACTGAAAAGCTCCATGAAAAATACCTACTTTTAAAATACCTTTTCTTCCCCCTCAAAATATTTCAGATTAGACTTGTTGCCATGCTGAATGATGGGAGTTGCAGCTAGATATATGTTACACTCATTCTGTAGTGTCACTTAGATTGCATACTTCTGCCAGAGGCATTACACCCTCCATTTTAGTGAAGAGAGACAGTACATCTTGGCACTCACTTGGTCACTGAGATGAAATACAGTTCTGGTCACTGAGATGAAATACAGCGCTGGACCATGCCCGCTGAAGAGATTAAGAGCAAGAAACCCACCAACAAAACCACACAATTCACTGGCATTAGAGAATCCAAATATTTCCACTGGCTACCAATATCTGAATGTTCTATCTTTGACCCTGAAATTCCTTAGTTTTCTCTATACATCATTGAAAAAAAATGTGCTTAATCAAAGGCCCATCTTGAGCTCCCAAACTAGTTTCAAGTGAATGGTTTTGCCAACTCCTTGTAATGACTTACATGACTAAAGACCCTGCACCGGGCAAGACACTGTATGTTCATAAGTGAAGCAGCCAACAGCCTTTCACATTCAGTATACCACAACGTTATCTGAAAAACTCGGTAATCTTAAATTCTAGGACAACACTGGGAATTCATTTGGGCTCCTTGGGTGACCCTCCCTGTCATAACTTCATTGTCTAAAAAGTCACAAGTGGACAAATCTTACAGGCCACAGACAGTGCTGCAGTTATGAAATTGCTATTTGTGTGTATATTATTCTTCACCAGTTAGATATGGGAACCTTTGTCACCTTGACCTGCCTTAGAATATTTTATGTATCCTTATGTTGTGCTCAGTCATGAAACATTGACTTTTATTTGCCATCTTAGAGAATGAGCACTCTGCATTATACACTATCAACACTATAATCTTAATATTGACTCCACAACAGATTAGATTCTGTGTGTGTGTATATATACACACAATACCCGCCAGAATACATTCTGATACCATCACTGTGAGCAAGTTGAGTTAATGCTGGGTCTGATGGGCTGATAAGTAAACATGACCTCTGCTTTTCCAGTTTATGGTATGGAACATATTAAAAAAACATTAGTTTAATCAGATCAGCTTAAGCAGTTTGCTAATTAGCTTCTTTTTGTGTTATGATATTAATCCACTTAATTTTATGTGGTTTTGCATATTTAATTTATGTTGTTAGATCATTTGATCCTTGCTAACAAAATACACAAAATAGGAAACCTGCATATTGAGGCTTTTCTGCCTTGATAACAAGGTTTTAGATCTAAAGAGTCACATGGAAGGTGAATGTTCAAGTTTTTGAGTTGCTTAGTGTTGTCCCTATAATATAAAACCTGTCCCCCATAATACACTTTTGGCTCCAGATATGGCTAGAAAACCATCTGACCCTTCCTCACAAGTTTTGAGAAGTGACTACAACTACATCTCCACAGAAACCTGTGTTTCCCGTAGTCCGCTCTCCTCTCAAAGCAGATTGGAGCCAGCTGCCTCAGGTGCTCCTCTCCAACTCATCTCCATTTGATCCCTCCACAAGCAACTCACTGGCAACTTCACATCATGTCCTCATCCCAGAGCTACCTACACCCAGTTGGATACTCGGCACTTTCAGGCTTCCAAGCCTTATCCAGAAAGCCACTGTAACTAGCCTTGTCTTTTTTTTTTTTTTTTCTCATATCCCATATTCAATTCAGTAAGTGCATTTAAACAAGAAAGATAACACAGATATATAGTGACAATGCCTTACATGGTTTATAAATAAAATTATTACATAGAGCAACCCCACATCTCTGAGAGCCTCAAAAATCTGTCACCAGAGCTGGAGACATATTAAATAAAAAGCAGCTAGCCTATGACCCTCCTTTGCTTTGATTAGTTCCTTTGCATACTAGGGGAACATGAAATGACACAAGAGCTGCTGCAGTTCTGACACCACCACCTATTTCCCCCATGGTGATAGGCCAAAGCGGAGGGGATAGATCCAACAGTTACCTACTGCCGCAATTCCTCCCCCAGAAGACCTCCATTTCATATCAGAAAATACAAAGGTACAGGATGAGGGCAATATACTGTGTGTGTCTTTTTTTAAAAAAAAAACTCTGATGACTAGGTACGTCTTTTTGTCCTGAAAAAGTAGCCAGGTTAAAACTTACATAAATAGAGCTGGGATTCACATAACCATCTCTGATCACATTAAGACAGCTTGCTATGTATTTTAATTGTAGGCCAACCTCAACCTCCAGCTAATAGGACTGTGTCCACCGAGAGTCCCTGTTTCAGTAGAGAAAAGGAGACAAAACACTGACAGATATGAGGCAGAAGGTGTTCCTTCATATCCTTCACTGATTTCAATGTCAGCTCTTGGTAAGGCAGAACTGAGATGGGACTCCTCAAGTCATTCAATTCCCTGGTCTTCATCAATCCCTGAGTAGTTTGTATGAAATAATTTCATGATTAGACTTCCGGTTAAATTTTTCAAAAAGTGATTATGTTAATTACTTCTAGAAGCTAATTTTCCTACATAATTAATGTCCCATTGAAATCCATAATGTAGCTGTTTAAGAAATATTGGACTATATCTGCCAAAATCTTGCAAACGCCTGTTCAGTTTCTTGCTTTCTAACCAAATAGGGGTTTAATTGGGTCTTAGTGGATCTATGTAATAGATATAGGGAAAACTAATGCAAAGTTAGCCTTTTTTCTTTTTCACTGTTGTAAATTATAAATGGATGCTTATTGCAAATTCAGCAGCTCAGTCAGCTTGCAAGCAGCTACAAACAATTCTCACCATGTAGCATGACAGCATAGAACTGCATCAAATAAATTATTTTAAAATCTTTTTAAAGTTTATTATTGTCAGACTCAAGCAAGATATCTTCTGCCATCAACACCTCAGAAATAGAATTAGTTCTCTTAGGATTTTTCATTGGATGCTTCCCTTACCTTTGCTACAATCCAGGGCAGCATCTTTGTATTAAGATTTGGCTCTTTAAAACAAAAGATGCCCATTAATGGCATTTTGGTAAATTTTTCATATATGTGAACTAAGCAAGAAGGTTGGCAAAGTAAAGTCAACACATGTCCTCTGACAGGATTTTTCAGTACTTGGATTCTAGAGCTTAAATCAGCAAACCCATGTCCCCGATGGCTTTAATGGGCTTACATGTTATATTGAAGCTATGACGGAAACTCTGTGTGGCTCCTTTCCCCTCTCCGTGAGGGTATACGACACAAACAGCAGTACAGCCTCAGGCATTCCCAGTGTGCAGCAGAACCATTATCGGAAGGATCTTTCATCTCTCATTCATTACAGATATAATCTGCAGAATACTCATTTGCTTTCCCATCTGCCTCTTTTGCCATTTTCTAGACTGAGCATCACTTTGTCCAAAACCGTGTGATCACTGTGTAGGCACAGAAATAACACAACTGGTTCTGGGCTCAGTCCTGCAGCTTTTTCTACAGATCAGAATCATTAGTCAAACTTGGTGGATGGATGTATTTAAAGAAGAAAAAAAACCCAAATATTGCCAACGACACACCTTCCTTCTACATCTCTGAAACATGTTTTCCTCCCTTTGTTACAGAAAATTTGTATCACTTCTTATTGTTTAAAGGAGTAGCTTCTCCCATTCCTTCTTGTAACTTGTAATAGCAGAAACATTTCTGCATTTTTCTGCTCAATGTTGACTGACACCTTTGTAAGCACCACTGCCTTATCAATGATACTTCCTAGTCTCCAGAGGGAAATATGCAGAGCACAGTCTTGGAGGATTATATTACAGACATTAAAACTTCCAGCTGTTTATAATGTGACTACTCAGACACCTTTGTGTCTGTTGTATTTCCCTGAAAAAAATTGTAGGTTTTTGAGGTCCCAATAACTGAAATTTGGGTGGAGGAATATTCCTCAAGCTTTCAAAATAAACTCTTCACCATGACCTTTGACATCTCATGGGAACCTGTGCTCCAGAGGCTGGAGTCCTGCAGAGCTAAAGGCCATGATGCCAGAGCTGAATTATCCCCCTTCCTAGTATAGGTATATATATCCGTGTGCTCATACATGAGCAAGCAAACACCCTGTGCGTGGGCCACAGCACGTGAGCATCTGTATGTTACTGATACTTCTCTTGCTTCAATGATAGAAAATTATACACCTAGGGCAGAGCTCATTTTCCACTTCCAAAAGCAGTACAATAGATCACCTTATTATTCTGCCACAAATTGAGTATAGTTTTCACTGTGATTCCTCGAAATGCAGACAGCCTCTTTCACTCACAAATGAAACAGCCCACAATGCCTGCCAGAGCCAATACTCCCACGTACTAGCGCAATGCTTCAGTAAGTTGAAAGAAGCTTGCCAGCCTTTCCTAGTTGTGATTAAGCTAAATGAAAGGCTCAGAGATACTTGTTTAGCAGGCTGTTGGTCTTTGAATACCAAATGTTTTTCCCTTCTAAAAGTTTCCTTTTCTTTTTCCTCACTAGAAGTGCAGGTGGATGTTTGGCAGCTTCTCCTTTGGATGTGGTGCATTTCAGGTTTCTGCTCACTCTGTCTCAGCTCTCCCATGACACAGGTGGCCAGAAGCTTGGACCACAACCTCCTCAGCCATTCTGAGCTGCTCATGCAGTACATCCCTACTGGGAACTCCAACAGAGCATATGAGCAGGCTAAAGCAAGGCTACCTGGCTGTTACACAGCACATCTCTTTAGTGCTGAGGTAAGGCATGTGCTGGGGGAATAGCTGCAGTAGTACTCTGACAACGACCCACTGGCTGATGCACATACAGTATGCACACCTAGCCCTAGTTGCTGTACTTTCTGGGCCACAGGATACTTTAAATTATGCCAGACACTGAACTGGCATTCAGCTGGCTTCCAAAGCAGGGAGGTGAAAATGGCTCCTCTGCTCCATGTTCCCACACAGAGAACATGGCCCTGATTTTGGCTTGTTTTCTAATGCCATCCTTCCTGATCCAGCAACCTCCAGCTCCTACTTCCAGCTTGAGGTATCCCATTAACCATAACCCCTCTCTGCTTTCCGTCTTGAAAGAGGTGATCATACACCATCTGAAAAGCCCTCTTTGTGGGAGGATTTCAAGGCTGTCCTGTGCACTGGGAGGAGATGGAGATGAGCCAGTCAGCTCAGCAACAGTTAGCAGCTGCAGGAAACCAGCCAGCAGTCCTCTGAAGAGAGGGAGAAAAAAGTGCAGTACCCAGGCCACATATTATTGCTGTGTATTAGGTTTAATATGGAGGTGGAGAGCAGACAAAATATCCCTGTCCACAGGCTCAGGGAGCGTCCTTTTCACAGGGGCTGTGGAGGGCAGCCCCATGAGTGATGGCATTGTGCACCTTTGCCCTGCAGAGCTTTTTAAATCAGCTCCCAACAGCAGTGCTGTGCTCCTCTTCCCCCACTCACTGCCTGCCCAGCTCACCTCTGCCATCACCACCCCAACACCTCAGTCCTGCGCTCGCTTCCTGACTGCACTTTTATAATCAAATAGCGTCAATTGCAAGTCCCTGGCATGCACTGGCTGCTTCTCTAAGCCAGAATTTGTAATTGTATTTGCAAATTTTGGGACAGCTTTTAACTGCAAACAATCCATATGCAATTGCTGGTGTGAAGAAGCAAACAGCAACTGTTCTTATTGCCAGCTTTGTGACTGCAATGTTTATGATTTTACTTTCAAATGCAGAAAAGAGTATGTCCAACATTTCAAGGCCCAAGTTAAACTGCAAGAGATCTTCTTTTGGAGTAGAATTATTTCTGTGGATTAGGTGAGCAGGATTCAGGACCTGAAGGTTAATATTTTAGAAACAGGTACCCATGACAAATTGCTAGTGTCCTGGACAAAACCACATATCACAAAATACCATGTCTAACATCTAGGGATGATCATCTTACTTCTACCCACTGTTTTTTCTTCTTGTTTATCCACCACTCAGATATGCTCTTCCAAGGCCTTTCTACCTCATTTTTCAAATATTTCAAATATTGCCATTGCGAAAAGTAGTCAGGTTTTTTCTTCTATTTCAAAGAGAAATATACAGTACATCAAAGCCTTACTTTTGTTACAATGGCATTTTCATATGTAGAGCAATAGATGTGTCTGTGGCTCTATATTCAAGTTCAGACAGAAAGAGAGATGCCTCTCTCCCTGCCTCGCTGTATTCAATTCTCATTCATATATGCTCAACAGAATAAAGCACATTTTAAGGTATTGTAATATAGCTTTTCTACCTATCTTTATAGCAGCACATTCTTTTTATTTGGTATTAATACCGCTAGAGGCTTTAAATAAAACCCATCATGTGTAAGTCAGTAAAAGGATGACAAAATGAAAATATGTAAATAAAACAGGACAAATTATTTATTGCCAGAGCATGCCAGCTGTTGAAAATAACCTGTTGCCCCTTCAAGCTAGCTGATTTGACAGTAATCTAGAAAAAATATTCAAGTGCTAAGAGATTCACTGTGTGAGTGAATGTTTATGTCAAGATAGGTATATTATCACCTAAGCAAGTGAAAAATGCCTTTGGCATGTGGCAATGAGAAGTACCCAGACCAGCAAAGAAGGTCTTTAAATTAGAACTAACGACTTTATTAGGGTGTTTAAATAGATTTTAAAATGTACTACAATAAAGGCACTCTGGCCAAGAAGGTCCGTTGTAAGCGGTTTTTTTATTAATCCTGATGGCAGGAGTAGTTCAATATTGCACTGTGAGTTTCACAAGAGTGTTATATAAAGGGATCATTGATTATGACTGCTAAAAGTCACCTAACATAACTATCTTACTGCTCCCTTTCAGGATAGCTCAGACTTCAGCTAGATTACCTCATTAAAAATGCATAATGTGTGGTAACATTTCTTATCTCTACTTTTTCTCAATGTGGAATTCTTCAAGATTCTTTTACACCCATGGTGCCTTCTGTGTTCTGAGTTTGGGCCTCTATAAGTGTCTTTTGAGCATTTAGCCTTAAAGTCTCATGATTCTTGCTCCTTGAGGTGTTTCAGTACATCTCCACCACAGGCTTAACTGAATAATGAATCTGGCTATGCTGAAGCATACCAGAGGTGCCTGGTACAATCTCTGAGCCTACTGAAGTGACCACAGTGGCTATGTATTGGCTATGGCCAAGAGAAAATTGAGGAGTTTAGCAGCCTAGAGCTTCAAGGCCACAGCCATCCACAACCTATGGGGGAGGGAGGGGAACCCACAGCCTACAAAAAGCTATCTGCTCACACAAGACCCCTTTCCTTACAGTCTTAGGCTCTTCCCATGAAGGATTTTGCCACATTTGGATATCACAGTCTTTGATAAACATGTACATTTCTTCAGTTCATTCTGATTTAACTGTCTGGTTCCTGTTTTCTTCTTACATTATTACTACCACAAGGAGACTCCCTTGCAGGCAATGCTGCACAGCAGCGCTTTCTCAAATCAAGAGCTTATGAGTTCTTAAGTCAAGAGCTTGGTTGAGCTATCTAATCATAAGAATTCTGGGGACCATACAATCACTTCCCTACTCTAAGGTCTCGCTGCTGACCACCCAGCATTTCTTGATTTACAGGGCTGCCACTGATGTGTTTGTAAAGTAATCAAGGGTCTTGATTGCAAGAATTGTTTTGTTTGCTCATGTTCATTCTCCCTCTTATACTCTTTCTAGCTCTGGCACGTTTCACTCCGCATAGGTATATATGGCACATATCTGCTGAGTTCTTCTAAGAACTTGTCACTTATCTTACCTAACTTTCTGTTTCAAAAATTCATGAACCTGCAGATACAACTCCATATCTAGGGCATGACTGAGTGAAGATGGCTCAGTGGGCTACAGATTATACTTCCCAGCTCTAGCACAGCTCCTTTGTGCTGCAGGGAAAATACTTTCCTAGGAAGCTAGAATGTATACCAGCATTGCCTTCCCTTAGGGCAATGCACTGGAAACAGACACTGCCAGTTGCTGCTCTGAGCTCTACATGCTCTCCATGGGCAATAGTTGCTGTGGGAGATACAGGCTTCTGAGCTGCAGTTTAATAGGATCTAGCAGCATCTGAAATAAAAAAAAAGAATAAATTAAAAAAAAACCTGTAACAACAATAATAATTACAAAACAAACTTCTTTCTGGACTGTTGTGACCTAAAAACATTGGTTCCAATTCCCAGCTGGAGTCATACTGAGCTGAGCAAAATACAGGTGCAAGAACAGGGCACAACAAACAATCTTAGCCCTTGGAAACTGATGAATCAGGACAAAAGCTAGTGTGTTCTTAAATAGAATATAAGGACCACTTTGTTTGGTACCTGTTCTCAGAGGCTTGGCACCTCAGGAAGTTCCCATGGGAATACTTCCTAACCTCCTTTCTTGTCTCTGCCCATCTAACCAACCCCAAAATTTATCAGCAGATTGAGTCCTCAAATAGGTCACCCAGCCGGTTTTGTGGCTAATTTATAGGAGTTAGAGAGGTTTCCTTACTGTCTGTGCTCTCTCCTTAACTTGACCTAGCTTTTGCATACGCTTCACTTGGTTAGTTTAATTTGAGGTAAAACCACACTTTTTTCTTGCCCTGTTAAGCACCTTTGCAGTTGCTTCCCTGTGTTCTCTTCAGTTTGAAGTCTTTGCAATTACAGTATAAATGGCAGCTGCATAACTGGGGTTAAAGAAAAGCCATCAAGTCTGATTCATTGGTGGAAATTTAGAACAACCTCCTGAAACTAATGGGCACAGTAGAGGCAACAGGTGCAATTGAAGTGAGAGCTCTGGTGCTTTCTGTTCTCCTCTTAAAAGGAAGAAGAGTGGGAGGTCAGGCAGAAGAATGAACATTAGGATGCCTGGATGTGATAAGATTATTTCATAGATGATTTGCTACTTTGCTCTAACTGTAATAGTTCTGCTGCCTTTAGCATTCTGAAAATAGGGATCAGGAGGCTGAAAGGTAAGAAAAAAAGAAACCATGCTCAATGGGAAAAATGAGAAGGAATGGGGCAAAGAAGGTCAAAAATAGAAATTAGTTTTGTGGTTTATATTATGTATTTTTTCATTACAAAGTTTATTCCTCTGTTACATGTGCTGGCACCTTTGCAGTTAATGCATTTCTTTCAGCAGTTATTTCTTTACAATGATATTCAAGCTGTGGTTTATGAATCCGGTATTAACTCACAATTATTCAAATTGTGCATTAAGAAACTGGTGCTGAGGTCTTCCATTTGTACCAAAATGAATCTATTTCTGAATGTAAAAAAATGAAAAGCAAAGAAGGGTATTCAAATGGGTTTGGGAAGGCACATTCTGTTCTGCAGAGCCCCCTGTGTGGAGACTTTATGAGACAATAATGCTGGCTGTTCAGCATTCTGCCGTAGAATCTGTAATTATATCATTATCCACTTGCTAAATGATGGTGGATTTTGAGGGCTTTCACTATTTTCTGTCTGCTTTTATCTGAAGTTGCTCCCAGGCTGATAAAATATCTAAACATATTATGGAGCTGCCTGTTGACTTTTGTGAGGTTGTGACTCTTAATAAATGGCATTGAAACTACAACTCTTCAAATCCAAATAAGTCTTATAAGCAGCACAGGTAAATAACAAACAAATCAGATCTACTGTGAACCAAACCTAACACAATAACCCAGTGTTCCTTGCAATTGGAAAACCCTTCTCTTTGGCCAGTCATAGTCCTGAAGTCTCTAGGAAATTCTCTCATCTTTTCTTTCTACGCTACTTCCCGAACAATATAAAAGGCAAATTTCTTTAGGTGTCTTGTTACCATTATCTCTCCACTAATGAAAAGTGGCAGTTGTCACAGAAATTGTACTCAGCTCCCACTTGGCCACAGAAAGCTGCAGATTGCACATCAGCTTGGAGCATTGCCTGTGGCACTCTCATGGCCCAAGCAGGGAATAAAATGTCCTCTAGGGACAACACCTATCTTTTGTCATTTGTGGCATTCCCTGTAAACCTGGGGGATGCTTGACCGTAATATCTGTGGCTGCAGGACAAGGTGGCCCTGAAAGATAAGTAATGACATTTTTCCTATTTACCAGGTACAGCTGGCATTCATTTTCCTTCAATCACTCAGCGTGTCACTGAGTGAGAGTTGACATGGATAATAGTGTTTAAATGCAAGCTGAAAAGATGGTTTTGTGGAAGTGACAGTTACCTATAACTAATGGCAACCAGATTACTGCTGTGATAAAAGCAGCAGTATGCCTTCAAGAAGTCTTTTCCTTTTCAACAAATATAGAAAAAGATTTCCTTTGTCACTAGATTTCATAGATCACTAAACATACAGCTGAGAATATTTCTCTATATAGTGTGATAATTCCAGTTATTTGCTTACCAGCTGCACCTTATGTCACCTAATTTAAAAAGAAAAAAGGTTTCCTTCTCTTGTGGGGTCCTGTTTTTTCTGCATCCTGGGAGACATAAATGTCCCTTGTTTACAGAAAGGTGATAGAAGTGGCAATAAATAGGTGAACTGTAGCAGGAACATTAGGAGTTGGCAATGGCTGAAATGGCCAGTTAGTCTCTGCTTCTTCCAGAACGACCCTATTCTAATATGCCACTATTCTAGAGCTTGGTTAGACAGGGAACTTCACAGGCTGTAACCTTGCAAGGCAGACTTAGTTTTACTGAGCAGAAGCACCAGGAGAAAGAAATGTGAAATCTGCTTTGGGAGATACTTGCTAGGTCTCCATTTTTCATTCCAAGGTTGCCACAGCATGTGCAAAATCCTGATATTTTGTTCTTGTCTCTATGTCACGGTTCCAAAGACAGGTTACAGCAGCACTCTGTAGCAAAGTTGTTAATGCAAGTAATTACTTTTAGATGATAAAATCTCTATTCTTTCACTATACCTTGAGAAATGCCTATTAAAAAGCTCAGAAGATTCAGAAATTAAAATATATTAATAGGAACATAATTAAGTACTTATTGCTTTTGTCATTTAAAACAAGGTAACCAGATGGCAAGGAAAAATCTCAGAAAGAGCCTCTCAATGAGCTATTTAGATTTAATTAATGTACAGTAACTAGCTCATTAAAGCTAAGTTAAATGTTTATTTGAGACAAATAGTAACGTCTTTTGTATTATAGTTTCCATTTTCTGTAGCCAGCAGAGCAACAAATTACAGTTCAGAAAACTAGCAAACAAAATGTTTTAGATGTTTATTCTCTCTGATGACCTCTGTGGTGAAGAAAATGAAAGTGAATTGGGTAGTATTATCCCAAAGCAGTATAACAAGCAAATTATTTAAACCAGAAGAAATCCCATCAGTGTCAAGTTAGGTGAGTATGGGAAGTAGCCAGTTTCTGCAGCCGGAACCCTCATGACCTGCGGAGGGAGCATCCCAGCAGCTTATTCACAAAATGAGCACTGCCTCTAATGCAGCTTCCAGTCCTGTCTACCCTGACAGAAAGGTGGTGGGGAGAAAGAATCAGACCAAAGACAGTGAGAAAGTGGGACTTCAGGCAGAGTACAAAGAAGAGGCCAAATTCTTCAGTCTGTGCTGCTGTCCATGAGGATTTCGGACACACATTTCTTCCCCATCTCACCAGATTTCCTCTACAGGACATATTTCTTTAAAAAGCTCCCTAGAAGGATCCTCATAGGTAGGTTTGTACCCTGTTACCTTCCTGAGGCTTTATCACAGCAAGGAGAGACATAAGCTAGAATATAGAAGCCAAAAGATTTTCCTGGAGAGCAGGGATTTTAATTTGTTTTAATTTGTGACTCTCTAAACATTTTCTACAGAGGCTGACTTCATGTTGCTTGTATTTAGGAGCCTGATTTTCTCAATCACATCTCAAGAACCCATTGAAAGTAGCTCATATACCCCTTAACTAAAAGATGCTGCCCTACAATAAACTAATATATAATAAATATCACAGGAGAGTATCTAATAAAAGGCTACTCTTTCTTCTTTAACTCCACTGAGCATAACGTCTGCCAAGAGCAGCTGTGTCCAAAAGTTGTAACTATAAGGCCAGTTCTTATTTCCAGAAAAGTCTTGGCTGCACTATTTTGTCCAGAAAGTCCTTCTGATATTCTTACAAAAGAGATTTATTCTAGAGTATGTTTACTTTTCATTGTCATCTTCCCATAAGTATTTCCAAATATTGTATTATTTAGACCTTTGTATTTTTTACAGCTGTATTTTGTAAAGATTCTTTATGAGTCTCTGAGCTAAGAGCTGATAAAAAAAGTGTTGGTGTCTAAGCTCAGGTCAATATTTAGAACTTTTGCCAGTAAAGTTGACAAGAAGCAAAATTTATTTACATTTCTATATTAGAAATTTAGATGCATTAATACTGGGAAATAAACCTTACATATACCTTAATATACCTTTCATTCATGGAATTATTATGATTTATACTAGAAAAAACAATATCCCTCTTTGACATGTTTTGCTTCTCTTACAGGAAAGTTTCCAGATGTAGGAATTCCAGCCAGTTGTGCCAAGCTTAGACAAGGTATGCATTTGCTGCTTTGCTCCTGGTGATGTATATTTACCTCTTTTAGCATAGGATTACCAATAGCTATTCTGATTATGTTAAGGACATAGGAAGAACATCGGTGATGTTATTATTTTTCCCTTAATTTGTGGGTTTAAAAAAAAAGGGGGGGGGGGTGTCTGCATTTCAGATTTTGAGCTCATACCAAAAGTAGACATAACAAAATTCCAAGAATGTTTTTTTTCCTACCTCCACAAAAGTATGGGAAATGGTACGAACAGATGCATTTTGATGTGATTACCAAACAAATTTTGACATTGGTATGCTTCAGACAGCATGCTTGGCTGATTGTTTGAATCAGGTTGGCGGCACATTGTATGCCAACACAAAGTATGATAGATTTTGGCTGGTAGTGCTTAAATGCCATGTGTGGGGAAGGGAGGAGAAGGAGTGGCCAAATTCAGCAAGAGAGAGATGGAGAAAGAGCTAGCAGTGATATCCTGACACTGATATCTACAGCCTCCAGGTCCCACCAAGTCACTCAGGCATTTACTCAAAATAAAAATTTGCACTGTCAGTCAGTAGCTCACGCTATATCTCTCTGCTCATAACTTGGAAGATGTCCCCAAGCTCCCATGGAGGAGCTGGGTTTACATAGACTCCAGACCAGCCTTGGTTAAAAACCCTGGAGGAATCCCTCTGTGTTCCAGCCCCACATGCGCTGACAGCAGAGCCTTGTTTCAGCCAGCAGCTGGATTAACAGCCACAGATATAACATGCTGTTGCCCCTGCTGTGTCCCTGGGATGGATGTTCTTGCAGAAGCCACAGTCAGATCAAACAGTCATCTCTGCTCCTTCCACAGAGCTGCATTTTGCTTATTGTAGTTCACCGCAGAACCTTGAGAAAGACAGAAAGCAACAGTGATATGCAAACTGATGTGTAGCTGTTCCACAAGCTAAAGCTCTAAGAACAGGCTTTACTGGTATGATTGTACCCTGTATTTTTGTAATTTACCAAGAACATACTGTTTCTTTGCTTTCACAACTCCGTTGATTTCCTTGACAGCCACTTGGGAAGTACAAACCTAAGACACAGGTATATGTACTCCATCTTCTTTTGACCTGTCAGTAAAACACTGAGCACCCTACAGGCATGTGGTGGCTGAAGGAGCTCTATGGAAATAGCCCCATTTTTAAAAAAAAACTGCCTTATGGAAATTCTTACTTACATCTTCAGGTGACACAATATCATTAGCAACATCTTAAATACCAAGTATGGGGTGGAAAAAAAAAGCTTCCTCACTGACAAAAAAAAAAGTGTCAAGGCACTATATTATGGGTATGTTTAATTATAACATACTTGTATAGCATTCACACTGTTGGTAACCCTCCTAACTTTCCTTCCTTCATTCAGGACTTCAGTGTTTTAATAAGGTACGTAGAATCTGAGAATCCTTTTACATTATTTCACCCAAATTAAATCTACTGTCTTGATCTAAATCTTGATCTAAATCTACTTGTCTTCCTTTTTAAAAACATGGCATAAAAAATGCTGCAGGTTTTCTTTCAAAAGCCAGTTTAAACAAATCCCTCAGAACTAACTTCTAAGCATTGTAATGATGTTCATCTAAAGCAATTACTGCTTCAATTAACTGCAATTTAATTTGAGAAGTGTTCATGCTGGAAAAAAGTGAAAAATTCTTTTTATTTCAAAAAGAAACATCTGAGTACATTGTAAACAAAACTAAATGTTTGGCATTACCCACTTGAATGCTGACAATAGAATAATTGACCTTTGACACTTCCTCTACTATACATCAGTGTTAATACAATGCAAGTCAAATCTGTACATTTTTTCTTATAAGTCTAAATAAATAGTATCTTCAAGAAAAGTTTCCCTTTTTCCATTAAGGTGACAAGATGAAGTCTGAAGATAAATTAATGGAAATAAGATGCTGTTATGCAGCCAACAAATGCATCTGGTATACCCGAGGCAAAATAATAACCATTACAGGAGACATCTACAGCCTGAACTTAAAGGCTACCAGGTTGTCAAGAATGAAAGCAATTTGTAACAACATGAATGTCATCTAGCACTTCTGCAGGTAACCCACCTGCCAGGCAAACAAGTTATGCTGTCTCAGGTATGACCATCTTCACAACAAAGTTTTGTTATTCATTCACCACTGTTTCTGTAAAGCATCTTTGATATAAGTGTCCAACATGATCATATTTATTTACTCTCCTACCTCTCCTCACATCTGATCCAGTAATAGGAGCAAAAGCAGTCTCTCAGCTCATTTAGATTTTCCTAACTAATATCCCTCATTCACCATGAACCTTGGCTCAAACCTGAAGTTTTTCTAAATTATCTCCTCTCCAGTGAACAAGGAGAACATTGTAGACTCCAGGGTCATATATGTTCCAATTATTATGGCAAAGGTCATTGCTACATGCACTGCAGCAATGCAGGAAATACCATGCTGGGGTCACCTTGTATCTTGCCTTTGTCAGTGACATATACCTGTAGTTCAGAGAAATGAGGAAATAATTTTACCGTTAAGAAAAACTGGAAGACTAGTACCTCAAGAAATAAATTTTTCACTTGTTCCTAGTCAAGCCCTTACAAAAACATTGGATCAAACAAGTAGGTCTTCTACTAGACATCTGTTTGCAAATTAATGAAAGAGTTCCTGATGTAAGCCTACTGGCTAACACTTCAACGTTCACACAAACATGGCAAGTGACAAAGCACCTAGATGCGCACATATCTACATTTTTTTCATGTATTCACTCAGCTGTAGCTATTACACATTTTCTACCAAATATCTGCTCTGCAGGACTGATTGAGACCTGATGTAAATCAATGTGGCTTGAATTAAGTCAATGCAGCTGTCCTAATTTACACTGGTCTCAGATCTGGAGCATTGATTCTTTTGCTAGATGGTAGAATATCCCATTCTGGGTAGATTCATGAGCCATTGATTAGCAATTTTTTATGTCTACTTTCTCAAAGAGAAGCAACAAATTAATTTTCCCTATTTTATGGTAAGAAATTATTATATTCCTGATTTTTTCAAACCGCTGTATTTTTTATTCACCCCCCAACTCCAGTGCATTCAGATTTGCAGGTCAATGTATATTTACAGTGACAAGCAATCCTTTATAAGCTCTTTAATCGTCCTTTAATCTTGGCTTCTCTAACTGTTTTCCTTAATATTTTTTTCTGATTTCTGCGTTAAGATTTGCTGATGACCTCTTTTCTTTTATATTGAAAACTGAGGAGAAATAACTACTCTGAATTTCTCCTGCTTGAGATTTCTTACAAACTTACCTTTTTTATCTCATGGGACTGTTATAATTTCTTCTAATGTTTATATAACTGGTTTTGCAAAAATTTTCATTTTTCCTGGTTTGTTCCTGAATGTCTTTCAATTCTTTTTTTTTTGTTGTTCCTCTTGTTTTGAGGCTAAAGCTTACATGAGTAAACTTGTGCTATTCCTATCTATGTCTTTCTTTCCTGCTTTTGTTTTTGTTTTCATCAAGCTTACTTCGTCTTCAATAGATTTTTAAATAATTCTTCTATAATTTTTATAATAAAAAATGTCAATCGTTACTGTAACCTGTGTCCAGTAAGAAGGTAAAGTGAGGTGGGGGGAAATTAAACTTTCCTATTCTTATTCTAGCAGCTTTCGAGTCAATGTTCCCAGGCAGTATAAATGTTTTAAGAACAATTTTAAAAGATACTGATCCTAGAAATATATTTTCCAGCTTGGCATAGTGACTGTATGTTATGACTGTATGATTATGGCTACCTTTTGCATTTCTTCAAGTAATAAAATTAACATGTGTTTCATATTTTTTTAATGATTTTCATATCAAGCTCCTATATGCATTTCTTATTTGTGTAGGGATTCCTGCAAATCTTCAGGAGAAATTATCTTTTTCACACTTTGTAGCTGGTAGCACAGTAAAAACACCCAACAAGACAGCTGACTGGAATCATCTGTAGAGAAGTCTGACACTGGGTGGATTTATAAATATTGTTGCTCAAATTTTAAAAAATAAACAAAGATTTCCCACAAAAGGAAACTGTTGTGGTTTTTGGTTTTCCCCTGGCCTTTTTTTTCCCCATAATCTTGGTATCTCATAAACTTCTTTGTGGTCAGCCAGCTCCCCTGGCTTCTAATGCATCAGTATCCAAATAGCCTATTCACAAGCTACAGCAGCAGATGGATGGCCCTAGGCCCTACCAGTTGGCAAACTCATGAGCCTGGCTAGCCCCAGGACAATCACTTTGAGAACGGAGGAGCAGCCTGACCAAAGAGACAGTCTGGCTCACAAGACTTAAGGACCAGGGCAATTAGGCAGCCTATCTAATGAGCCATTTGGGCATAAGGACATCCCAAGGAGAAAAGGACTCCAGAGTTACGGACATGGTAAGTCAGGAGGATTGAATACAGTTGTCCTATATCCCTGGCAGGCAGAGAACCAGGCTGGCTGGAGAAAGAGCAGGAAAATGGAAAACAAAACAACAGAAACGCTAGGAAGCAGCATCACTGGCAGCATCTCCCCTGAGTGTTGAAGGAAATGACAGGCCCTTTTAAAATGTTTCAATCCATCAAAACACCATTTTTTGACATACAGATGTTCTGTGAGAAAATTGTCTTTGAGCTCAAAACTTTAGATTTCTGTTACAAATAGCAGAAAACTGTATCTATACTTTGTTCTTAATGCAGTGCTGAGGAACCTTCTAGGTGGATATAATTCTATGTATCAGCATGTGTTTTAAAAAGAATAAAAGCAGAAAGAGATGCAAATATTCTTCAAGGTTTGATTAAGGAGTCATGAATGATCAGATATTTCAAAAAGGGACTCGGGAGTTCCACAGGAAAATCAGTTAAAAATCCTCCCACGCATGTCAGTGTGGATGTCCCTGCAATGAGGATGTACCTCATAGCTGATAATTTACACGCTCATGAAAAACTGTGAAACTGTGGAGACTAGATACCAGAGACAGTGAATCATAATCAATTCATGCCTTAAGAAGCAAAGAGAAAAACTCTAAAATCAGTATGGAATTTCACAGCAAAACAGTGCTGGGACTAAGTAGGACTGATACATATGAGGAGTTAAATTTATACTATCAGCTCTTGCCTAGAGAAGGAAGAATCATAGATGAGCTGCCTTTTGGACTTGATGGGAATGTTGTAAATAAAGCACAAGATCCTAGCCAGTCAGTGGAGCAGGAGTGCTCAAGAAGCTTCCCATGTACACTTGAGCTGTGTCTCAGAGTTTCAGTACTGAGACAAGGCATCTTTTTCAAACACTTTCTGTCTGAAAAAGAGGAAGAGTCTGAGTAGAATACAATGAGCCAGGTTAAAGTCTCAGTAGGTCTATAATCACATTGCAGTCCACATATTTCCTTCACTGCTGAGGCTTCAAATTATCCAAGCAGCCAAATAACTAGTGGCAAAAATTTTCAGAAATAACCAAGGCTCATTTATGGATTTGCAGTTGAAATAATTCAACAGGGCCTGCTGTGGGACTTATGACGATTCAAGTTTCTTTGGAGCTACTCAAATATGAAAACTCAAAAACCCTGTAGATGCATAGTTCAAGAATTAATTCTAGAAAAAACAAACCTTAAGGCTGCAAAGGCAAGAATTACCATCTGTGTTACCACCCCTGCTAACTAAGGACCAGATCTTCAGCATAGTTTCAGTTCATTTAGTGGGTTTGTCTTGATGGAAAGCATGCCAGGCTTTTGCTAGCCCTCTGAATGATGAAGGACAGCTGTGGCTGAGGCTGTGCAATACATGCAGCTAAGAACAGTAAAAAAGGAATGTACTTGTTTTTCCAGGACAGCAGATTCTAATGTCTTGGGACCCATGCACACCCAAGCACTTCGGTCTCCCAATTAATCTCTGCATATGAAAGTTAATTTCCAAACTGTTTTCACTTAAGGACTTACTTAAAAAATAGATGGCCTTTTAGTGAACTGACCTCAAGCTCTAATCCTTATTTTAATCAGTGTATTGTTAGTGTGGTACAGCCTTCATAACAATGAGAATTGATATGATCAACAATTTAATATTTGGTTTGCAGCTTTGGTGATTGGGGATTACATTTGCCCTGATAATGTTTTCAAAGATACAATGTTTTCAAAATGAATAATTTTAGGTCACACTTCCTCTCAAGTCTTACTGGTGACCTACATTACATAAATACATTCTATAAATACAATAATTATATATATGTGCTACATATTATTGTATACAACTAAATTATATAAATACCTCACAGAATGAGATTTCTCTTACCTTTTATGAGGAACCATCCCTAGATGGGACCACCAGGTGTATTAATGAACTTCAAAGTGGTGAAGCTCAACAGTCAGTGACCAGACTGCAAGGATGGCCCGAGCGATTTCCTTGCCCAACTCTCATCCTGGTGCAACAGCTCCTTGCAGGAATGTTCTTCTCATGTCGTGTTAGAGAAGCACAAGGATCTTCTTAATTTGTACAGGGCTGCAACAAACACAACAGGACAACAATAAAACCAAGAAACAACAGTCCTGACCTTCCCTGCAAGCACTCCTCCTCCTTGCCTAGGCTGTCACCAACAGAGAGGAGAGCCCTGCAGTAACGTTGGTTGTTCTCTCCAGGCTGGTCAGACCACATGCAAGGACATTTAGGGCGATGGTGCAAAACACCTCTGCAATGGAAGGCTTCTTCTAGAGATCTGCTTTGTATAAGCACTTATTTTCAACTTCTTTTTTCTTCACATCCATTGTGACTGTGGTCCTCAACCACTGTAAACTGACACACATTCATAAAAATCAGTAGTTCATACCTGCTGAAATTCTGTCTGCCTGGGTTGGGTTTGTCTTTTTATTCTGAATTTGGAGACCAGGTACAGTAGAGGTCTGTTCCATAGCCAGGGCATCTGGATGCCAAACATAATGTGTCTTCACATAAATTAAAAGATTTCATTCAAACCCACTCTACTATAGAGAACATAGTTAACAGATTGAGATAATAGATCTGATGATCGGAAAGAATAGCTGTGATCATCTTATCTGTCCCCCTGCAGCTTATAGGCCATAAAATTTCCTTCTTGTGTCGGCTATTACTTCTGTAATAAACTTGGTGTTGAGAACACTGATTATAATGTTCTTGCTTAATTCTTTAGACATAAAAAGTTTGCTTTCAGTTATTGTCAGACTGGCCCAAATATTTGTAGGGTTTCTTGCAGTCTGTGCTCAGAAATAGTCAACAAGATGACACACATTTTGATATCTTCTCTTTTCTACTAATAGCTTCATCAGGGCCTAGAACGATGAACTGAAATTGAAGAACACTAGAACACACAGAGATTTATGCTAGCATTAAGGAGTTGGTTTGGAGTTAAAGATTTAGGAGCCCTTGCATATATGGACATGACATACGTGAGAAGAGTTTCTACACAGCACAGGCAAAACACAGATGTTTAAACTGTGACTTGTTCTTACAGAAATCTATGTGGGCATAGTGAGAGAGACCTCATAAAGAAATAGCATAAACAAACAAGAAGAAACCTCAAGCTAATTCACAGTGTGTCCACAGGTGGGGACCAGACAAATCTGTGACTGAACCTCAAAAGACATGTGCCCAGAGTCTTCAAGAAGGCAGTTACCATGTTTGCACTGAATGAACTTTGTAAAGCCATACCACTTAATTTTTATTGGTTTTTTTTTATAGGGCCACAGTATTCTTTACATGCAGAATTGACATGATCTTTTAGTTCCTCAACTCTCCGTAATTACTGTGTTTACTTTTCTGATAGGGTTACCCAGATGTCACTGCAGCTATATTTTGAAGGCAGTGGATATGCACATATAAAACTGAAGGACAATGAACTCACTGATAAAAAAGGCAGCCAATGAGAGTTTTAATTGGTGGTTGTGACTGGCAAAAAAGGGAGAATCCACCAGAAATACAATAGGAGAAAAGACCCAGACAGAAAAAAAAAATAATAATGTAAGGGAACATGTAATAAGAATGAAAAAATTGTTGTAGGCATATTAAACCTTAGTCACAGTAAAAAAAATACCTATGTTACCTTAGAAGTTCTCCAAGAAATGTGGTCTTCCAAGGTGTTGTAACCCGCCCCAGGCACTGGCAGTCAGTTGAGACATGTGAAGTGGTACATGTGGTGGTACATCCTTTCCATGCTGCACAGCACAGGCTTTGCCCTGACCTCTGGAAGTCACCTTGATGCTGGACACCAGAAAGTACATCTTAATTCCAGGATAATTAAAAGCATTTAGGAAGTGATGGATAGCTTAGAGCAGGCAAGATGTGATTTAGCCTGGAATTTTACCCCTAACAGCTATGATAAAGGGATACAGTTACACAGAAAAATACTTAGCAGCAAACTCGTCAAGAATTAACATATACCAGCCTAATGTCAAAACACTGTTGAGGTTAATATGCTATGCAATTGTTTGGGTTTTAACTGTGTGCTTTTAAGGACAATTGTTAACTAAGTGTGTATCTCTGGACTGTGGTACATTTAACTTATTTATTTTTATTACTTATATTTCTGATCTTTTACAGACAATCTTTCTGATATCTTGCTCTTTTTGCTTAAACTTGATTACTTTTTTAAAAAGGAAACTATTTTTCTAAGCTTTTTCTCTTCTCCTGACCATGAGGCCACTTTGCCATTCAGTAGGGAGAAATGCACCATCACAACACAAAAATAATTGAGATGTTTCATAAGCAGTAGTTATAACTTGCATTTCTGCAGCAATCTGCTGAGTTTGGACTCCTAATTAAAGTAATCTGGACTCAAATTTCCAGGTACTGTTTAATGTACAGTAAAATTAGTCTCTTCAAACAGATTTATGGATGAAATTTGCAGAGTATCTGGGACCTACATCCATTAGTTGGGTAAAGTATCATAATTTTCGAAAGATGAAAGGGTTTTCTCTACCTTTTCTCCTGAAGTTTTCACCCTTGGTATAAAACAATTAAAGACAAGGGAATGAGAAGAGAGGGAAAGGTTGCACAAGTGAAATTCAGGCCTCTGCCTCCCAGGTGACTCACAAAGATGAAGAACCATCTGCTCCCTCATACCCGGTGAATATTTAGTACTGTTATGTAGAGTGTAAGAACTTCATCTTATAACTTGAATTCAGAGCACTATCCTGAGAAGTGATCACCCTCAAACAAATGGAAGACCTAAAGCTTATACTTGAAAGCACTGAATAAGGGCCCTAACCATGGTGCTAAGGGAAAAAAGGAGGAAGTGACCATTGCTCAAGTTTTTCAGAAAACTGTTGTAGGCACCTGCCTCCTTTAGCAGGCTCTGGGGAGGGAATTTGAGTAGGTGGAGAATGGGATTTAGGACACATGCTGGTCCTCAGTATTCCACTGTCAGATGGAGTATGCACCTCCCTTCTCAAAGATCTAATTTGGGCAAGCTCTCACTAAACATACTGGTAGTGTTCCAAGGTATTTAATCTTTTGTATGCCCACTGCAGGCCTCCCTGCCACATATCCCAGCTTCTGCAGCTCAGTGACTAAAGGTTTTGTTCTCTGACACTCAGCATTGAGACACTTAAGCCCTAATGCAGATCTCAGCCTTAGAGTTTAAATCACAGTTTCCAAAGCAAATTTGGCATTATAAGGTTAATCCTCCCTGAAAACAGATTTGCAGAAAAGGACCTGAGGGTCTTGGTGGACAACAAGCTGACCATGTGCCAGCAATGTGTACCCTTGCAGCAAAGGAGGCCAGCAGCATCCTAGACTGCATTAGGATAAGCTTTGCCAGCAGGTTGGGGGTGATGATCTTTCCTCTCTACTCATCCCTGGTGAGACACATCTGGAGTGCTGAGTCGTTTCGTACTCCCCACCCTAAGAAAGGGCCTGTATAGGGCCTGTATAGCAGTAGTTATCAAAACAGATAAGCAAGCTCCACTTTGCCAACATGTAATAAAGCCTACATTTTTTCAGTTGTACTTAGCAAATGTTAAGGAAGGATGAAAACTGGATTATGTTGTTCTGCAAACCGTAAGGTGCTTTTCTCCCAGGCTAGACTTAATAATACTATAAAAAAAAAAACAAAATGCTTTGCTCAAAGAAGAAAATGTTTATACATCCAAAGCAATAAAGCTATCCCTCCTAATGCAGCAAAACTGCATTAACTTAATGATTTGCTAAGAAGTCTGAAAATCTCTGTTGTATCACTGAAAAGGACACAGCTTTCCATGAAAAAGTCCCCAGTTCCAACTGACCTATATGAGGTCTATTAGATAAAGTGAATCCTTATCCACAGTTCCAATTCCTTTTAATTAAGTTCAAAAGCATTGACACATAAATGGTGAGTCAAATCTGAATGACCCTGAAGGGAAATTACTCTTATGCATCTATTTTTACTGGAGTTACTATTTCTTATTTTACTGCAACCTGAGTCCAGTGTTGACCTTTATCTATGGTTAGTTGTTACAGATATTTATTTAAAAGTAAATGATTGCAAGGCATACTGTAACAGTCTAAGAAACTGCATTGCTGCTGACATAAATAAAGTTACTCAGGCACAAATGTTTGTAAGTTTAACAAAGAAATCATATTTTCTCTTCTGCTTCTTTTTCACCTCCCTTGCCTAAGCTGACTGTGCCAAGACTGGGCAGGAGAGAGCAATAACCACAAAATCTAATTAGGATTTCATAGGTCAAGGTTTCTGTCTACAGAAACATCAAGTTTGTCATTCCCCAAGTCAGATTATAAAGGACGAGCAGAGACATGCCATTCTTATAAACAATTTTTAGGAAGATCTAAGAGGCAGGGTTTGTCTCTTGAAAGAGATTTTTAAAATAGTAGTCCCAAATGCTTTCAATAGATCATTTACTAATACCTGATAGAAGCAGATTCAACCATTCAGGATGCTTTATGCCTGCTTCTAAGCAGGTAATATGGTTATCACTAAAAGTACTTAAAAAGAAGGCACAGAAAAGATCTCTTTATGTCACTTGCCTTTAGAACAGACAGATGCTGGAATTCAGGATATCTAACAGCTAATAGAAGAAGACTGCAAAACCTTTTCTTGGATATTTTTTACAAATGGCAAAAAAGCAGTATCTGAGTCACAGAAGAATACAAATTAATTTCCATTCATGTGACAGATTTAGATAAATAAATAACAAGTGCAGCACTAGCCACAAATAATCTTGTTGTTGATGACCCTCTGAATGTTGCTAGCTCCATTCAGCTAATTAGCAAGCAGTGTCCAAAGTTAAAAACATCAGGTAAGTAGACTTCTTGGTGAGGTGCCCACATGGCAAGTTAATAGTACTGTAATAATACCATACAGAAACTATTGGATTGATGGATCTTAAAACTCCTACAAGAGTTATGAAATACACTTGCACATGAAAATACTCTTCCACAATAGTTACAAAATATAAAATGCTGCCATTGCACTGTTCTTTATCTTAAAGATGTTATCAGGAGAGCTAACAAGTTGGAGATGACATAAAGCAGTTTCAGCTCTACAGGTTCATCAGAAAATACACATTTTTCTTATATATAAATGGAATGGTTTGACCATGGCTGGAAGCCAGGTGCCCACCAAAGCCATTCTATCACTCCCCGCTCCTTCGCTGGACAGGGGAGAGAAAAATTTAACAAAGAGCTTGTGGGTTGAAATAAGGACAGGAGAGATCATTCACTAATCACTGTCACAGGCAAAACAGATTCAGCTTGGGGAAAATTAACTCGATTTATTAAAAATCAAAACGGAGTAGGGAAGTGAGAAATAAAACCAGATCTCACAACACCTTGCTTCCACCCCTTCCTTCTTCCTGGGCACAACTTCACTCCTGGCCTCTCCACCTACCCCCCCCAGCAGCACAGGGGGATGGGGAATGGGGTTTACGGTCAGTTAATCACAGGTTGTCTCTGCTGCTTCATCCTCCTCAGGGGCAGGACTCATCACACTCTTTCACTGCTCCAGCGTGGGGTCCCTCCCACGGGAGACAGTCCTCCATGAACTTCTTCAATGTGAATCCTTCCCACAGGCTGCAGTTCTTCATAAACTGCTCCAGTGTGGGTCCCTTCCATGGGCTGCAGTCCTTCAGGAGCACACTGCTCCAGCGTGGGTCCCCCACAGATCCACAGGTCCTGCCAGGATCCTGCTCCAGCATGGGCTTCCCACGAGGTCACAACCTCCTTCAGGGACCCACCTGCTCTGGCTTGGTGTCCTCCACAGGCTGCAGGTGGAGATCTGCTCCACCGTGGAACTCCCTGGGCTGCAGGGGGACAGCCTGCCTCACCATGGTCTTCCCCATGGGCTGCAAGGGAATCTCTGCTCCAGCACCTGGAGCACCTCCTTCCCCTCCTGCACTGACCTGGGGGTCTGCAGGGATGTTTCTCTCACATGTTCTCACTCTCTGGCTGCCATTTCTCTCTGTCCCACTTTTTTTTCCTCCTTAAAAAATGTTATTACAAAGGGGTTACCACTATCACTACCACTATCACAAGGCTCAGCCTTGGCTGGCAATGGGTCCATCTTAGAGCCGGCTGGCATTGGCTTTGTTGGACACAGGGGAAGCTTCCAGCAGCTTCTTACAGAAGCCAGCCCTGTAAACATCCCCCCCACCCCCACCAAAACCTTGCCACACAAATCCAATGCAATAAAAAAAAGAAAAAAAAACACAGTCTATCTTAAAATAATAAGAAGGAAAATGGTTTTGTTTGCCTAAAAATATCTGAGTGTTGAAAGAAGGATCACTTCCCTCAAGCACAAAAGTTGTTAGAAATGTCAGCAGAGGTCCATGAGTAAAGTGACAAATGTCACAGATGCAGCAGACACTGCAAGTTTTTTTATTTTCCTCCCTCCCTAGTCATTTCATGGACAAAAAGGACATCATCAGAATGCCACAGCCAGTGGTAGCAGCAGCTCCTTTTTTACTCGTCAGGTATAAAGTGATCATAAAAAGTCCAATGGTCAGGCTTTTAACCCACTCTCACCTTCCAGCCTTAGAATGTCTCCACGTGTCTTGCATTAAGTTTAACAAAATGACACTTGCTACAATCTAGGTTAATGTTCTGAGGACTTGTTTAACAGCAAAACACCCAAATATAGTTCTAATAGACATGATAAGTTCACTAGTATTACTCTGCTTATTCAGCATTTCAATCTTTGGTATATTGCCATTAGCACTTACAGATCTCTAATATTCTTATGACAATGCTTGTAAAACACTGAATGCATTAGTTGGACATAATTTCCTCACTGAAGATCCTTTGAGCAATGCTGGTAACACCTGGGGATATCTGCTAGTTATATAGCTGTTTTGCAGTGGCTGGGTCCCATTGTGCTCCCACTGGAGCCCTCATAAGAATATGAAGTAATTAAATAATAATGATAATGATAATGATAATGATGATGATGATGAAGATGAAGATGATGATGATGATGATGATGATAATAATAATAATAATAATAATTAATAATAATAATAATGAAGAACTATTAAATAGCACCACTGGCTTAAGTGCAAATGACCAAAACTTGTTATCAAACTAAGACAACTTGAGTAGCTTACCCAGAAGCCCAGACTGTGTCAGAATAAATTACTGTAAATCTTGAGGACATCAAGGTGTTTTGGGTTCCCGGTACAAGAGAGACATAGACATAGGGGAGAGTCTAGTGAAAGGCCACTAAAATGATTAAGGGACTGGGGCATCTCTCCTGTGAGGAAAAGTTGAGAGAGCTTGGACTGTTCAGCCTGGAGAAGATAAGGCTCACGGAGGATCTCATCAATGTATACAAATATCTGAAGGAAGGGTGTAAAGAAGATAGAGCCTGGCTATTTCCAGTGGTGTTCAGTGACATGAGTAGAGGCAATGGGCACAAACTGAAATGCAGAAGGCTCCACCTGAACATCAGCAAACATTTTTTCACTGTGAAGGTGACTGAGCACTGGCACAGGTTGACCAAAGAAATGATGGAGTCTCCATCTTTGGAGCTGTTCAAAAGCCATTTGGACACGGTCCTGGGCAACTGACTGTAGGTGGCCCTGCTTGAGCAGGGCCTTGGACCAGATGATCTCCAGAGGTCCCTTCCAAACTCAACCCTTCTGTGATTCTATGATGTTACAATCAAAATGACTTAGCTCTTGATCTGCCCATCTTTGGGGACAAAGATGGTGTTGCATATGGTCATTTGAGGAATTACCAGACTGACACCTCTGAATTCCCTGCTTCCCTCCACGGTCAAGTGACTATTCACAAACTGCAAAGGCAGAAAGGATCATTGCAATTCTTTCAGAAAAGTCACACAGAGAAATGCAGAGGAAAGCCCAGCACACCAGTCTGACACCAGCAATGACTCCATGAAAACAAAACTCTGGAGGCCTGTTCTAGGGGAAGAAGGTATGGGGAATGTCTCTAAAGATGCTGGCATAAATGAGAAATGCTATCCTTCATTTATTTAGCATCACTCCTTGATCGTGACATATTAATTTTCTCTTCTGCTTTTGTTATTAGCATCAAGTATACCCTAAGTCCAAGGGTAATAGGAAGCCAAAATGACAAGTTTCTGCATGAGAATAACTGAGGTTTGGAGGTCCAGAGGGGAGAGAGATGGGAATCCAAATATTTCTCCTGGCCATTTTTTATGAATTCTTACAAGTCATGAGGAAAACTTCTAATCCACCCACCTTCAATTAGAGTCTCATTGATCTCTGCTGTTGCTCAGCATAACATAAACACTGGGGGAAAGCATCTAGTGAGACAGAGATACCTGTTTCTGAGTTAGTCACCCCAACTCCTTTTATAATCACTGGAGTGAAACAAGGACTTTTGGATTCAATTTCATCCTGAAAAGGATGTCTAAAATAAGTCAGATGAATCTTATCCTAAAAGTACCACAATGCTTGAAGAGAGATGATAGCAGTTGATGTAGGCAGACACCTACATGAAGATGAATGGAAGACTGTGATGCTGATTTTTGTACAGACAGTCATGATCCGACCTCACACAAAGGTTGCAGACGAAGTAGGAATTCTACTTTTATTGACAGGCCTCTATGCTGACATCACTGAGAATTAGGCACCTCAGGAGGATCATACCTCTAGCCTTTAGCTCCCAAGTGGCCATCCAGATGGGGCAGAATGGGGAAAGCAATGGTGACAGCTGCCCCTGCCTTGCTTAGTCTGCTACAGGACATCTTTTTCCTGTTAGAGAGGGCTGCCACTAGAGCTACTATTACTGCACATTTAGTTATGAGGAGTTGCTGCAATGCCAGGCTCAGAAAATGCCTTTCTAAACCATTCACTGTGTCTTTTGCAGGTACCTATGATCAATAGCCTGTCATCTTCCTCCAAGACCTCCCTCATGCTTTCAGTAGATTTTCAGACCAGGAATTCATGGGATAGTAGTGGGTACTAGTACTCCTGCTGTCCTGTAGGACCACAGACATAGTGGGAGAAAAGTATTGCTGGAAGTCATGTGGATAGAGGTTCAGGACTTGGGCATTCATCATGCCACGCTAATTTACAGAGTTCCTTTAAAACTGTCAATAAACCAGCTCCTGTTGTTGTGCGGCAAGGTATTTATGCCCCCAAACTGTTAATTTTCTTCTTGACTATGACCTCCACAGGACAAGGGTCATAAGACACATGTGAGTGAGTACCGCTGTGAAATACATGGATTTGAGGGTGCTTCCTTCCTCCCCTTACTTAGCTTGTCAGCTTTTCTGGGCACTGATATTCTTGGAAAAGACAGGCTGTTGGCTCACAAGAGTTATTTCAGTGCCCTCCAGTATAGTAAAACAAACACAAATGCCTTCACCACATCCCAGAGATGCTTAGCCCTACCGAGCACAGAGAGAAGCAGTTTGAATTCTTACTGAAAGGCAGTCTGCTGGCTCTGGCTGGCAGCCTAGTCGCCAAAATCAAACTACTCTTCTGGGGACTGCAGTGAAAAGACATGGCAAAGCAGACCAAGTGGAAACAGCCCTTTCAGGTCTCCTAACATCATCCTATAGGCCCCTGCTAAGTAAATTCATTCTGAAAACTGAAATCTTTTTGACATTCTATCACTGCATATTTAATATAAACATACTTTGAGATCTATTTACTTTTTTCCTGTATTCAGAACTACTCCTCACTATGGAAGTTATGTCTGCAGTGTTCCAAAAGTCACAGATTTGTCTAATTATCTTCAATGCATATATGTTTGTCAGAGGCTCAGAAAATCTGTACCATTCAAAGACATTATGGGAAGACACCATTTCAATTATTTGAAGGGTCATACAAACTGTATCATAGTCATTTCAAAGGAATACAGCACAAAATAATAGTGTTGGGATGTGGGGGCTGGTAGCTTTTTATTCACCTTTTCTCTTTACACAGCAATAACCAATATAAGAACAAAAATAGAAAAATCCTTCCTTTCTCAACATATCAATAAACGTCACATGAATCATTTTTGCAATGTGTGCCAGTCATGTTCAGGTCTGTAATCACTTCTATTTTATTTTACTTTTTCAAAGCAAGAAATACCTGCTTGTTCCACATGTTGGAGTTTATGCATTAAGTCCCTAGGAAAACCTACCCTATCAAAATAAACAGGAAAAACCCTGCTGAATTTTGTGAAGGCCAAGACTTCATACCAAATCTTTGGGTTTCAGATAAATCTTCAGGGTTGTGAATCTTCTTTGGTCTTGTGAAGACCCAAAGCCATAGTCTCCCTCATCCTTATCCATTATCTTTCAAATTATTTATGCTGCAAATGCTCACAGCTGCCTCAATTCACTGTTTAAGTATTCTTTGTGCAGGTAAAGGCAACATGAATCTGGATTCAAAGCAGAATCTGTGCTCAGTGATAGTTGCTGTTTTTCATCATTTTATCAAGCACTGGAAAACACATATACTCTCTCTCCAAAATAAAAAATATCAGATAATGGCATGCAGAAAAGACCACTTCTGTGCATGAGACTTTCCTTTTTGCTAGGTGTTGTAGTAACATTATCTCCCTGTTGTTTGTGTCTGAAAGTCTGATGCACTGGTTCACCTTCTACCTTTGCTTGATCTATCCCCACTTATTCCCCAATTTCCTTCCTTTCCTTTATGTTTATATCAGTTCTACTGATATAAAATGCACTGGTTTATGTGTTATGCCAGCAAGCCTGTGTGACTTCATTTTCCCTCTAAACATAAGCAAGCCATCTCTCTTTTTCTGTGCACTCCTTTTATAAAAGTGAGCATTCTGAAAAATAAAATATATAGTACTGCTTTCAATTAAACATGTCACAGTATCTTTTAAAAGCTCATCTAAATTGGAAAGTGCTTTCCCTATGGCACGTAGTAGGAAAAAAGTTTATTTTTATGTAATTAAGAAATCATTTACGCATTTGCCCTTATTT
This sequence comes from Elanus axillaris, assembly GCA_026212715.1. Classification (NCBI taxonomy): domain Eukaryota; kingdom Metazoa; phylum Chordata; class Aves; order Accipitriformes; family Accipitridae; genus Elanus; species Elanus axillaris. Next base: position 3,529,528 of record JANZLQ010000052.1, read on the forward strand.
TGTATGCTACTTCTAGTGTACAACAATTTCTTTCCCCATGAGATTTCTTAATACTCCCAGTGGTCAGGAAATAAAATTGAATGTTCAAAGATTTTGCCATCTGGTGCCTACAGATATGACACTTGTGATGCTGAATTTTGGTTGCCAGCCCCAAATGCGTAGCAAGTGATTGAAAGTACTTTGGTCATGCAAGAGATGAGGAAAAAAAGCTCAGTGTGAAGTGTGACAGATGTGAGTTCTTGGAAACATGTGAACTTCAAAGCTTATTATGCAGGGAGATATGGCAAGCATTGTGGACACACAGAATATTCAGAAAGTCTTTTGGATCAATACTATAAACATTATGCACATATGTGTTCCTGCTTCCCTGATGCAAAACCACAGGAATACCAAACAAGTCTAGAGAAAGCCTCACTCTCCAGAGAAAATTTGTTTATACCAGCTTACTCTGGTACCAACCAAGAAGGCATAAGATGAAAGAAACATCTCTGCTCAAAGCATGTATACAAAGCCAAAAATTGGAAATCTGACAAACTTGCACCTGCACGTCCCAGGATTCCAAACAACCATAGGTAATGTCTGATTATCCCAGAAAGCAGGGCAACAGTTTGCAAGGCTTTTCCTTTCTGATGTTTGATCTGTAATGCTTTGTCCCAGAGGATGAATATGTTGCTTTCTGAAACCTAGTTTGAAAGTCTCTAGTTCACTCCTTTCTTGCCCCAAATGGAATTAATGTGCATGCAGAACTAAAGCCAGTGCTGTATTTGGAGATATCTCATTTTCCCTGATTAGGCTACTAGTGTTCCTCCATATATCATAGCTCTCTGATCCTCATGGAGCCCTTGTGTTCTCCATGATTATCCTTTAATCACATAACCTCACATTCCTAAACTCCTATGTGTGTGCCACAGCAATATGATTAATCTTGGCTTAAAGCTTATAAGGCCATTACCAATGGAACACAAGAGCATTGTTTTTCAGAAAGAGAATTGTCACCTTCCACATCAACTTTCTTATGAAAAGTTTTTCTCACACAAACATCTTTTTTCTACTTGCTTGTTCACATGAAACAGCAGAATAAACTCAGTGGATTATATTTATGCAATATCTATACCACTGGTGGGTGTGGTGGTCTTCATTTCACATTGCGGTTGCCATCTGCATAAGTATCACTCTTGTGTCCTTACCATATCTGGTAAACTAAATTAAATATAAACTAAAGCTGAGTAAGTCACAACAGATAACTTACTCGGCAAATCCTACCTCTTGTTTCATGTGAGGCAGGTTTATAATTTCCTTTAATTTTATACTCACATTTAGGTAAGGAGGTTTCATTTGGGTTTTATCCCTCAAAATCTGTGGACTGAATATGAAGAGTTCAATGTCAATGTTCTATATAAATGCAATAGTGGATTCAAAATTCAAGCTGTGTTACATACCCTTCAATCAGTCAGTTACTATGATTTCTGTTCCTTGAATACCGATCTATATTTACAGTAACTAAAACACATAGAGGGTTTATCTGGTGCAATACAGACTTATACACTAGCTAGAAAATTAATGTTCAGGTTTAAATTGCCCCAATATTTAAGTAAGAATATAAGAAACAGCAGCATCCCTCTTTCCTGAGAGGTACTAGATCAGAGTACATGACTGAACGTACATAGTGAACATTGCTTTACCCTATGGTCATTGATGTGCATCTCCTCAAGCACTTAGCATTACTGCACATCTGCAAACTGCAGATTATAGTGAAAAGGAAAACATCCTACTGACTGATAGACATTTAGTAAACTGAAGACACTGTATACTCCTGCTTGAGTAGGAATATCATAGACACGTGGCACTTAGGAACTTGTGGTGGGTTGACCCTGGCTGGATGCCAGGTACCCACCAAATCCATTCTATCACCCCCCTCCTCAGCTGGACAGGGGGGAGAAAATATAACAAAGACCTTGTGGGTCGAGATAAGGACAGGAGAGACCCCTCACCAGTTACCACCACAGGCAAAACAGACTCGACTTGGGGAAATAAGTTCAATTTATTACCAATTAAATCAGAATGGGGCAATGAGAAATAAAACCAAATCTTAAAACCGCTTCTCTCCATCTCTCCCTTCTTCCTGGGCACAGCTTCACTCCTGGATTCTTTACCTACACACCACCACCACCACCCCCCACCAGTGCAGGGGGATGGGGAAAGGGGGTTGGGGTCAGCTCATCCCACAATGGCTCCACCGCTCCTTCCTCCTCAGGGGCAGGACTCATCGCACTCTTCCCCCATTCCAGTGTAGGGTCCCTCCCATGGGAGACAGTCCTCCATGAATTTTTCTAACATGGGTCCTTCCCACAGGCTGCAGTTCTTCATAAACTGCTCCAGCATGGGTCCCTTCCATGGGCTGCAGCCCTTCAGGAGCACACTGCTCCAGCGTGGGTCCTCCATGGGGTCACAAGTCCTGCCAGAAAACCTGCTCCAGCATGGGCTCCTTTCTCCACAGGGCCGCAGGTCCTGCCAGGATTCTGCTCCAGCGCGGTCTTCCCACAGGATCACAGCCTCCTTTGGGCACCCACCTGCTCCAGCTTGGTGTCCTCCACGGGCTGCAGGTGGAGATCTGCTCCACCGTGGACCTCCCTGGGCTGCAGGGGGACAACAATGGTCTTCCCCACGGGCTGCAGGGGAATCTCTGCTCCAGCGCCTGGAGCACGTCCTCCCCTTCCTTCTGCACTGACCTGGGGGTCTACAGGGCTGTTTCTCTTACATGTTATCACTCCTCTCTCCATCTGCAATTGCATAGAATTTTTTTCCTCTTCTTAAATGTGTTATCCCAGAGGAACTACCACCATCACTTATCGGCTTGGCCTTGGCTAGCAGCGGGTCCATCTTAGACCCAGCTGATAATGGCTCTGTTGGACACGGGAAGCTTCTACCACCTTCTCACAGAAGTCATCCCCGTATCCCCCCCTGCTACGAAAACCTTGCCATGCAAACCCAATACAGAACTGAAGGCAAGTACAGTGACAAAATGCAAACTGTGACAAATGGGCCTGGAAAGAGGGTGTGTATCCATCTGCTTTAAGTGTTGTTCTGATCTGAAGTCTGTTGCTTTCAGTAGCAGCTCCTATGCTGCATATGCATGAATATGGCATTTTCTAATAGAAAAGGTAAGCCAAACATTAATAAGGGAGTAACTTCAAACTATGCTACAGGCAGCTTCCGCCTGCTGGCAAAGCTTTACCAGGCTTACTGATATTGGTATCCTGTAAGACTGTGTCTCAGACAGCCATGAACCTGCACTAGTGGGAAATTCCAGGTTAATATTGCTCTCAGACACACAGTCATCTCACTTTTAACTGTTACACCAAGTATACATAGGGGCTGGGTAGTGGAGAAGCCAGGTCTGTTCTGCCTCATTGAGCAGAGGTGTCCAAGGAGCTTGCATGGCTCCGCAAAATGAGATCCTTAGAGATAGTATCAGTTTACCTCTGTTTTGGGATACTTGCTATCAATAAGTGTCCTAAGAGCTTTCAACAGTGATGTAAATATGTCTCTGTTGGCAGTTAGACATCATTGGCCACTGTAGTTCACACATCTGCTTCCAGGGGTAATTCAGGCATGATGAGTTCATCTTCTTACTACAAAACATAAGGAGAGTTTCTGCACTGCTGAATGCACACAGGCTTTGAGCTCAAAGAACTTCAAGCTGCCAATGCATCTCATACTCTTATCTTTCCACAATCCCTCCTGGCTAGATTTGACCATCTGTCATTTTTATTGAAAAAGTATGATTATATATACTTTATTAAACATCTTTATCCAAAAATCCCTTTTTTTCTGTTCTATTCCCTTGTCCTAATTTTCTCTGCTGGTCCAATTATGCAGCACTATTCCTTTGGCTAAAGACCTTTTTATCATAGTTATATAGACACTGTAATTTGAAAGGCCAGCAAATTCCCCTCATTCACTTTATAATGTTTGCTGTCATGGAATTATGCATTATTAATATAATAAGAATAGGCAAACATTACACTGCAGGGAAATTGGCACACCTCCAGGTAAAATACACAATGAAAAGGTTGTCCTTTACAGAAGAGTATTTAGGCTAGTAAAGGGCACTTGCAGATTTGAGCTGCCAGCCAAGTGTCTGAGGAGTTGTCTGCTTTCAGTCCAGCACATTCAGGAACTAAATCCCATTCCCCCATGCATCCAGTCTTTTCAGAAGATGCTGTGACTGCCCCATGGTTGTCACTGTCTCTCTGTCTTTTAGCCACTCCTGGAAATAATGTTTTAAATACAAGTGATGAACAAAACATTTTTCCAGCCAATAGATAACCTTCCCTCCTCATCATTTCCATTAATTTAAATGTTCCTTTTTCTGCTACTGCTATTTTTCCTGGAGTCTTCCCACTAGTGTCTTCACATCAAAAAAGTCTAGCAGGGATGTGACTGTATATAAGTACCTCAATGAGTTAAGGTTATTCCATTCTTTTCTAAATAATAATAACAATAATAATAATAAGAAGAAGAAGAAGAAGAAGAAGAAGAAGAAGAAGAAGAAGAAGAAGAAGAAGAAGCATTAGGAGAAATTCAGAAAATTCTATGAAATTCACAGACTTCACATGACTGCAAGGGTGGATCACAGAAAAAGAGGAAATTAGACTGGAAAGATTTTGTCTTATTTCTATGACAAAGTAAGCAATTCCCTCAGGATATCCTGAAGATATTTTATACACTTGATAAATCCCTGCCTGTCAATGTTTGTGTGTGGTGCAATTAAGTTTAGCAGAACAGTAGTGTCACTCTTCCATGGAAAATAAATAGATTACATGCAAACTCTGGTGCCAAAGAAATGACGGATGGTTAATCTACATATTATAAATATGAAATGTGCAAATAATTGTTTTTTACAAGAACTAGCTCATTGCAGGTATCCCCGCTTTTCTTTGTTTTGCCCATCCTTAACATCTTGTTACAGAGGTGTTTGGCCATGCTTAACTTCAGTGGCCTGAGAAATTCTCCAGAAAGTAAGTTTGTATTTCTTTAAATTATGTGTTTGTACTGATCTGAGGGTCGTGGCATTACAAAAGGGCATTGGAAATATTACGCTTTCAACATCTTTATCTACAGCTGAAACTAAGCCAAAGGAATATAACTCTTTTTTTTTAATTACGCAAATACCAGCATCTCTCTATCAACACATAGACAGAAATTTTATTTCATTAGCCCTTGATGAGGGCAGTTGGGTAATTTGGGGCTAACCAAGAAGGGAAATTTCTTCTATCAAAGCATATCTTAATTGCAGACTGACTCCTTACAAAGCCATCATTTGCAAAAATGCAAAACAGGTATCTTAAAAAAGTCCATCAGTTTTGCAGTTCATTTTCGCACAGTCCTTTACTAGCCTTCTACTACTACAGTGTATTGGGTTTCTGTGGCAAGGTTTTGGGAGTGGGGGGGGGTTACAGGGGTGGCTTCTGTGAGAAGCTGCTGGAAG
>JANZLQ010000052.1:3540558-3566883 GCA_026212715.1 Elanus axillaris
GAGGCAGGTTGTCCCCCTGCAGCCCAGGGAGGTCCATGGTGGAGCAGATCTCCACCTGCAGCCCATGGAGGACCCCAAGCCGGAGCAGGTGGGTCCCCGAAGGAGGTTGTGACCCCATGAGAAGCCCATGCTGGAGCAGGATCCTGGCAGGACCTGCGGATCTGTGGAAAGAGGAGCCTACGCTGGAGCAGGTTTTCTGGCAGGACTTGTGACTCTGCAGGGGGCCCACACTGGAGCAGTCTGTGCCTGAAGGACTGCAGCCCATGGAAGGGACCCACGCTGGAGCACTTTGTGAAGAACTGCAGCCCGTGGGAGGACCCACGTTGGAGAAGTTCATGGAGGACTGTCTCCCATGGGAGGGACGCCACGCTGGAGCAGGGGAATAGTGTGATGAGTTCTGCCCCTGAGGAGGATGAAGCAGCTGAACTACCATGTTATTAACTGACCATAAACCCCATCCCCCTGCACTGCTGGGGGGGGGTAGGTAGAGTGAAGTTGTGTGCAGTAAGAAGGGAGGGTTTGGGCAAGGTGTTTTTAAGATTTGGTTTTATTTCTCATTACCCTACTATGGTTGATTGGTAACAAATTAAGCTAATTTTCCCCAAGTTGAGTCTCTTTTGCCTGTGACAGTGATTGGTGAATTATCTCTCCTGTCCTTATCTCGGCCCACGAGCTCTTTGTTATATTTTTCTCTCCTGTCCAGCAAAGGAGGGGGGAGTGATAGAACGGCTTTGGTGGGTACCTGGCGTCCAGCCAGGGTCAACCCATCACACTATTTCTACATAAAGCATACTACAGGCTGCAGCTCAGAAAACAATAGGAAACCTACAATGAAAATGACAGAGAGCCTCTTCTATCACATACATGCAGTCCCTAGCACTCTGGTCAGGTAGAGGAGTATCCTTAACAGTGTCAGATAGAAGGAAACACATTCAAGATTGTCTTCCTTCGAGATGTTAATCTAATTTCCACCTGCTAGCAAGGGCTGATGAGAATTCACTGACCTGGAAAAGTGAGTGGATGCAAGGGGAAAAGATAAAAGTCATAGTCCCTGTTTCAACTCAACTATATTTCTTCTTATACATTTCATTGTTCATTTTAAACCACATTTATCTGGACTAATATAAAAAATATTCTTGAATTTCCACATGTGATATAATGTACTCTGAGTTAACAATACATATAATCTTTTCCTCACCCCAGTATAGTTTCTGAATGATTTCATACTATGAGGAATTTCTTGAATGCTAATTTCCGAGCAATTGCCTCAACACAGGTTGTGATAGAGATCTTCTGCATTTATTTATTCGATACTGCATAGAATGCTGTTGGACTACATAAATGCCTGACAGGTTGTAGCCTTATATCTTGCCTACAATAGGCCCAATTTAAATTTCTCTTACACTGATTTAACTGCACTGGAATCAATAGAATTTCTTTTGATTTTCATTAGTGTACTGTAAGAGACAGGGATTAGGCTCAGTATCTTGAATACAGAAACTTTTGTTGTTGTTTAAAAGGATTGCAAGTAAAATCCAGTGAAAAGAGTGTAATTATTGTCACTCCAGGCTGACATTCCCTTTTGTTTTGTTCTCAATTTTTTTTGTTTCAGACCAGCCTATAGCTGAGGGCTATGGATCAGATTTTTCTGTAGTGCAAAACAGCCAAAGAGAGGAAAGCAAGCAAAATTAACTCTGTAAAAATCCCTGCAACAGCACTGAAATTAACTGAGCTGCATAACTGTGAGGGAGGTTAGAATTTACTTTCAGGATGCTGGAAAAAATACAATGACATTAAGTTTACAGCTTCAAGAAGACAAAAAAAATGAAATTCAAATTTTTTATAGAGAGGCAATCCAAATGTTTTAGATTCCTCCTTATTTCTGATTGAGGTTTATGTCTCCTACTGAAATCAGATTTGACCAATACCCATGAAGGATCATCAGAATTATGCCCTCAAAGCTCAGGCTGGAGATAGTCTATGGGTGAAGATTAAAGACGTCAGCTTATTAAGAAAGGCTATATCTTGCCTAAGGCAGAAGGAATAAATTAATAAGGGTCAACTGTACTCTTAATGATGCTTGTTGAATAGACAAACCCATCTTTAAGCCCTTGGAAATGCATGAGGTCAGACTGCTGTAATTAGGCTGCAGAAAAAATGCAAATACATCCAGGACATATTTTCCAATTCCAACAATTTCTTTCTCATTGTTCTTTGGCATCCCTTTGAGCCTTGCATTGATTAGGATTTGAAATCCTTGCATTTCAGTGTATTTGCTGGTCTGTGCTCAATGCATGGTGACTAGTCTTTTTTGCTTCTGTAAAACTGGTAGAAGTTTTTTGAAAATATCTCCAAGACTCCTGGTCAGCTGCAATCTCCCTTAGAACACTCTTTGTGTTAACCAGGGTGAAATCCCAGCTCAGCACTATCCCATCACTGCTCTTTTTGGCTTTCTATCTTCAAACTTCCCAGCTGCCTTCATGCAACAGTCAAAGTATGCAGCATAATTTCAGGTTCCTGATATAGAAACACTGTTCTGAGAGGCTGCTACATAATCCCTACACTATTTCAAACACTTTAAACTGAAAGGAAACACAAACAAAGTAACAATTTTGCCTTACAGCCCTATGGGGCCCAGTGGAGGCACAAGGTCAAGTGCCTTGGAGTTTGGATGTAGTTTGTGTCATTTGGCCTGACAGCCAAAAAAGTGGTCCCTGGCCTAATGTTACTTAGCAGCAGTGATGTAGCCATTGGGGCCAGGATTTTATTCCAACTAATGTTAATCAGGGATAGAAACATAAAGAAAAGCATTTCTGAGATCCTCCAAAAACCTCACAAAAGATCTGCTTTAGCTGCTATAGTAAGATAAGACAGAAGCCTGGAAGAGAGAAGGTATACGGTAATGTCTTAGATAGCATTTCTTCCCTAGCTTCAAAGAGAATAAAATATTATTTAAATGAATGTGCAATGCATCTGCCTGGGAATGCAAAGCATGTATATCAGAGAGGTAGAAAGCAGAGCTGTTCAGGAAATACCAGGATTTCTTCTGTTTGGGGGAGGGGGTCCAAAGGGATCCGAGCTTTTCTTGCTTGGGATTTTTTAATCTGTTTCACAATCTTTTTCCAAACAACCATCCAAAACAAAACCATAGAAGAGAAACATGGGGATTTTGAAAAAAGGGGGATGTAGGGGGCAGAATTCTGGTACTTTATGGACTGAAAAGGAATGTTTTTTAAACAGAAAACCCCCTTCACAAGAGTCAGCTGCATCTGTCACTTTGATTGCAGTAAATCTAATGTGAATCTTCAGTAAGAAAGGTATAATGAACATTTGTCATCTATACACTCACCAGTAGAAAAGCAGCAAAGCTAAAACTTATCATTACAAATTTTTTACCTTTGTGGTGCAATACAGTGCTGTGAGAAGCTATGGACCATTTCCTGCACATTGTGAGTCTGAGACACACAGAGAAATATCTGTGTAGAGGACAGCTGCTTTTCACTGTGTACTGCAAAGATGGAAAAGCCCTTAGCAACCTCTTCCAGGCACTTGGGGACAGAATAAACTTTGGAGGCAAGTCAACTCTTCTGAGCAAGCAGTTTACTGGTATCTCAAGAATTGTCACCTCAAGTGAGCCTACAAAGTATTATTCTGAGTTGCAAAGTTATTTCACCTTAGGGAGAGCACCAGGTGTCATTCTGTCCTCACTATGCCATAGGCTCTGCAAATGTCATCTAGGTCCTGAAAAAAAAAAAAAGAAGCTTGAAGCTCATTCAAGGCTCACTTTTGTAATGATTTTGCCACTGTCAACACTTATTCACTGAAAGGAAGGTGAGAATCCTCTGAAAGTAAAGACTGCAGGAACATAATAGGATGAAGGAAGCAGTCTTTCTTTCTTTCTTTTGAAATCTGTTTCAAAACTCTTAACTTGTACAATTTAAAAACTTTAATTTGAAGCTTATCTTCAACAAAATCAATTCTTGGAAGGCTTGGTGAATTGTACTGTGTTAGACAAGGAAGAAATTTTCCCCACTGCTCATTACAAGGTGGGAAAGGACTTAATAAATTCTGTGAGTTTTAAAAGGACTGTGAGAACTAAGATTTGGAGGTAGACCATTAGACTACTAGTACTTCTGAAGCAAGTGCAGATGCTGTACTGAGTCTTTTACTAAACAATAATTCTTAGCAAAGAGTACTATATCTAGCTTGTTGATCATTGAAAATGCTTGCAATTTCCTGAAAAGTCAACATTTTTCAAAGAAAGTGACTGAATCAAATAAAGGTAATCTTCTTCAGTGAAGGCAAAATCATGAGGTCAAGTCACTGAAGCTGATGTATACCACTGAGAAACCTATTTCTATCTTCTGTGCTTTGCCATGATATCTTTTTAGATAGATAAGAATTAACTTTTAGGTATTTTTCACCATTTTTTTTACTGTAACTGACTCTTCAATGAATGCATTATGTAATAAATGTCAGGTCATACAAAATCAGACTATTCTAATTTTAAGTCTGTACCACAAAGCAGATTGTGGAAGAAATATAACTAGTCTTCAGACACTGAAAATGAGTCTCTATCATCCCTGTCTTTATCATCTTTGAATAACTTAAAAATTGCCACCAGGCAGTTCCCATGCAATGTATAAATGTCATCAATCATGGGAAAACCAAAGCTGTAACTTTCTTCCCACTAGTACACTAGTCAACATATTTTTGACAATGTATGAAGCTTCTGAACTAGTAGGATATATTTTACTTAATGGTGAATCTTGGAACAAAATACTATTCAATCTGCTGATATAATCTAGTGATCTGTTTCACTGACTACAACTGATAAAATCAAGTTATCTATTTCAGTGAGTACCTTTACTACACTGTTGCAGCTCCTGCAAGTCACCTTGTCATTTTCTGTATTTGTGCATTTGTTATTGACTAAAAAGTTTCAAGAGTTTTGTTCTTAGAAGCTGAACTAGAATTTGTTTTTACACATTGTCCTCTACCTGACGGTCCAACATAAGCATTTGGGAAACTTCTGCATAAATTACTAGAAGCCCTATGGCAACCGTTGCTATCTTTACTAGTCCATGTAAAATCATTTCTCCACTCATGACAGAAAGTGCAAAGCTTTTTCTTCTCTTGAGGGCATGTAGCTAACTTGTTGATAGAATGTAACCATCACAGTCACTGTCATGCTCATAGTCCCTGCAGGGATATAATCTGAGACACTAAAAACAAATTAATAGTTAGATTCAGCTTGAGACCATGATAACACTGTTTCACAGCCCCTGCTGCTGGCCAATAAATTCTAGATATCACACATAATACAATCAATGTGTAGCTAACTATAAATTTATGGGGTATTATCATCATTAAATACACAGATCGTTGACTATATATAGCAATCCTGGCTGCATTTCTTTTAGATATAGAAAAGCTTCACTGAAAATACATTTCAGATAAGGTTTGTGATTTTTTAAGTGGCAGTTAAAAGTTACTCTATATGCAGTTTGCAAATAGATATAGGTGCCTTGCTTTAGAAGGTACTGTACAAGTGTAACACACTTATTTGCATACACAACACTCAATCTTAGACAGGAAGGTGATGAAAAATAAACAGATTTCTGTAAAAATATTTCCAGCTTCATTACTCAGAAGTCTTTCCTGGGAAGGTGAGTGCACACAAGCTTTAACCTGGGTTCTTCTGTCTGCATGCACCAGTGTAGGGATTTTTCCAAGGAAGACAGATGAAATCTTCACCTCTCATTCCCTGTTTTTATGTATCTTTCCACCTCACTACTTCTCTGAAACCCTCACCCAAGCTTTGTCATAACCTGACTGGAAACCTATCTTATTCCCTCTAGGCCCATCACACACCCCTAAGCTTCAGATGGACTAGAGGATCTTTAAAATTCACTTCCAACCCAAACCATTCTATTATTTGCTGTTTAAATCAGCGTGGTGGGTTGACCCTGGCTAGACGCCAGGTGCCCACCAAAGCCTCTCTATCACTTCCCTGCCTCACCTGGACAGGGGAGAGAAAATGTAACAAAGGGCTTGTGGGTCAAGATAACAACAGGGAGACATCACTCACCAGTTACCGTCACAGGCAAAAGAGACTCAACTTGGGGAAAATTAGCTTAATTTATTACCAATCAACCATAGTAGGGTAATGAGAAATAAAACCAAATCTTAAAAACACCTCTCCCAACCCTCCCTTCTTTCTGGGCACAGTTTCACTCCTGAATTCTCTACTTGCTCCCTGCCAGCGATGCAGGGGAATGGGGATGAGAGTCAGTTCATCCCACATTGGCCCTGCTGCTCCTTCCTCCTCAGGGGCAGGACTCATCACACTCTTTCACTGCTCCAGCGTGGGGTCCTTTCCACGGGAGACAGTCCTCCACGAACTTCTCCAACATGGGTCCTTCCGACAGGCTGCAGTTCTTCATGAACTGCTCCAGCATGGGTCCCTTCCACGGTGTGCAGTCCTTCAGGAGCACACTGCTCCAGCATGGGTCCCCCACAGGGTCACAAGTCCTGCCAGAAAACCTGCTCCAGTGTGGGCTCCTCTTTCCACAGATCCGCAGGTCCTGCCAGGATCCTGCTCCAGCGTGGGCTTCCCACGGGGTCACAACCTCCTTTGGGCACCCACCTGCTCCAGCTTGGGGTCCTCCATGGGCTGCAGGTAGAGATCTGCTCCACCGTGGACCCCCTGGGCTGCAGGGGGACAACCTGCCTCACCATGGTCTTCCCCACGGGCTGCTGGGGAATCTCGGCTCCGGCACCTGGAGCATCTCCTCCCCCTCCTTCTGCACTGACCTGGGGGTCTGCAGGGCTGTTTCTCTTACATGTTGTCACTCTGCTTTTCGGCTGCCATTTCTGTGTGTCCTGCAAGTTTTTTTTCTTCTTAAAAACGTTATCCCAGAGGCACTACTACTATTGCTGATTGGCTTGGCCTTGGCTGGCGGTGGGTCCATCTTAGAGCCGGCTGGTATTGTCTCTGTTGGACACAGGGGAATCTTCCAGCAGCTTCTCACAGAAGCCACCCCTGTAACCTCCCCACTACCTAATGTTTGCCACAGAAACCCAATACAATCAGACACTTTCCAAAAGCTTCCTCAAGTGCCATTATCTTACCTGTGTTAAAAGTGCAAAAAGTAGAAATGTGGTATAATATCACGTTTTAATAAGTATAGACATAAGCTTGCAGGCACAGCCACAACTTCTATTTCATGTGTGATGTGTAGTGCAGTAGGTTAACTCTTCTTTCCTCAGCTTTGCAGTTAGCCTTTTTGTTTAAGCTTCTCCAGCTTGAATTCTGAAGCAAGTCTAATTAGCAGTAACATTGTTTTTTGTTGCTCTGCAAATGTCTTGATTGAGGTCTCCGCTTATTCATAAGAATGAAATAAAGGAAAGCCCTTAAAATACATGATGGCTTACAAATCAAAGATCTGAAGGACAGTCCCCTAACATAATGCACTTGGCATCCAGTCTGCTCAAAGCTCTTCTGTGTATAGGCATTAAATTGAGCAGTGCCGGCTTTCCTTAAAAAAAATAAAAAAAAAAAAAAAGAGGATGACAACATCAGCACATCTTTTCCCTGCATCCTCTCCTCATCCACACATAGGTGCACTTCTGCATTACAATATACATACCTATCATAACTCCTGGCAAGGAGATGAGAGACACATCTCTCAGGGGGCTGACCATATCCCCATCTCTTCTCCTCTACCCTGCCTCTAGAAAGGACTCTAACCAGCACCTCAGCAGATATAAGGGGAAGGACGAAGGGGGAAAAGGGAAGAGGGAATAGGATGGTTGTTCTCTGCCCTTCTTCTGGGGATAGGCCATTGTGCATCCAAGGAGTGCAGAAATCATGGAGCGAGAGGGACAGCAATTACTGGGGATAGAACTGGCATGTACATGCATTTGACATGAGACCATTACTGGGTTAAAAATAAACACATAAATGAGAACCTTGGGTCACCTTCCTGCCAGGGAAACACCCTAACCATTAAGCTATAGTCGGTTTGCCTCACTTCCTCCTGTCCCCATGCCTGCATTTGACAGTGCTACCCCAGGCACCAGCACAGCCCCAGCACACTGCTGGCTGTGTCTAGAGCCTGCATTTTCCTGAGGGACCCAGAGAGGCTCCCTGGCACAGGGCAGGCTTCCAGGCAGACTTTGGTCCCCCCTTTCTCTCCATGGCAGGAGCACCAGTCCACAGCAGAGGAAATAGGAGGGGCTGGCACATTGCCTTCCATCTATTCCTGTCTTGTAGACATCCAGCACATCTGGTAAGAAACAGCATTTGATGCCTCATGAACATTTTGTTCCAGTTTTTGAGGAAACCGGTGAATGTGACCTGACCAAGGACTATACAATTTTCAAGTTATGTACACAGTAAAAAGATACAGGTCTGAAATCTAAGAAAATGAAGGTCTGTGGAAAAATATCAGAGTAGCCAACAGAGGCAGTGAGATTCCAGGAAAGGCTAATGATTGCCTTGTGCCATACATGCCTTTCACTTTACATCTAAAAGCATCTCAGTTTTGAGCTGGAAGCACTTCCTCCCTCCTCCATGTGATAGTCACTGTCATGGTCAGACTCAGGCTTCTATCAGGCTCCTGGAGAGGGAAAGGAGACAAGCCTCTGTGCTCATGAGTGGTCAGGAAGACATGCTGTCAAGCACAGGGCGTGGGCTGGCCCCTAAGTCACCTCTTTGCAAAACATGGGAAATTGGAGAATGGACCCCAGTTGTATAAAAAATTAATGAGAGTCCTGGGAAGAGCAGAATTTTAGTCATTCTGCTGTAAAATCTAAAAGAGCAGGAGAAATACAGCCAAGACACACTGAGGGAGCCAGTCTGGATTTACTGAGTGTTTTTCCAAGTTAAATAATCTCTTTTAAATTTTAAAATGGAACACTTTTAAGCTAGGTTGTTTTCCAGAAGTTATCGAAGCTTTAATGATAATAAGAGATTGACGGAAAAAAAGATGGTTTATGTTTTTTACCTTTGAAAGTCAACAGCTATTAATAAATATACTGTACTGCCCTGATTAGAAATATTTGAACAAAGTTTTCAGCTTCCAGTTTGTTCTGCAAAAAGGCCCTTGTTGACAGTGCTTCGCTGTGAGCACTGGTGGAAGACAGGAACAAAGTGAGGTTGACTGAAAATTTGAAAGTATTGCCTGGCAATTGATTGATTGTGCTGGATTGATAATATCTCAAGGTGATTCTGCGAACCAGAAAATCCTGGTACTGGTCCCACACTGACCGATTACTGAGGTGTATGAGGTAGACAAATTGCTTGCCTGTGTTTACAGACTAATAGTTGAAACCCACCCTTCAGATAAAAATGTCGAGGAGTGGAAAAACAAACATATTGCCTTGGTAAAGTATATTGCTAGGTATGTATTCCAGCAATTGAAATTTATGGTTTTGTGTAAGACTAAATATTAAATTGAGCACAAAATGTTTAAAAGTATACTTATGATCTTTAATAGGTTTTAGGAAAAATTTACTACAAGTTTATTTGCTGTTGTTATCGGTGGAGGTGGTGCTACTGTTTTGTTTTTATTGTTATTGCTATACTGGAAGTTCTTTTCTCCATGGGTCAAAAGAACTTTATATTTGAGTCATTGGCTCAGCTATTAGATTCTATAAAATTCATTCATTTGCTCTAGTCAAATATGATATATACTTATTTAATAAAATATAAAGGGATATATTCACTCTTCTGAAGAAAGAGCTTAGAAAAGGGCTTTTTGTTTCTGGTTATCTTATGGCACAAAGTGTCTAAGAAAACTTTTTAAAAAAATAATAGATGAGGATTAAGTGTCAATAACAAGGACAGTGCAGCTCCAATGGCCCCGAGAGCTTGTTAGAGCAGTAGTTTTTTCAGTGCGTTAACACATTGTGATGCTCCAGGGACTGCTGTGTGCACAGTGACCTCTGTGTGAAGGGCAGCCAGCTCGAAATGTGCATAGGCTAGCATTGAAAAGCCTGCACTGAACTCTGGCAGCACACTGAGTTCAGCACAAAACTCTGAGGCAACCCGAGTCCACTGGCTGCAGAGTGACCTTTGCCTCACCATTACCCAAATGACCACAGGCTCAGTTCCTCCTGTGAGACTCAGCTTTGGAACTGCAGAGCTCTATTATCCCTGGGAAGCAGAGAGAGTCATGACTTGATATATATAGAAAACTTTGCTTGGGTGAATTCCAGGGATGCCTTGAAACTCATTAGAGGCTCAGCTCTCATGGCTTCTGAGCACCTGGAGCACCTCGCAACAAGAGAGGCGATAACGACATGGGCTTAATAAAGCAAGACCAAAAGTACCTTTCACAGAAGGAATAGATTTGTTAGAAAAATTAATTCTATTCTGCTCTCTTATTAAAATTGGTTAGTAAATATGATGAAGCAGCATATCTGGCTAATTGTTATGGCAGGAAGATATTAAAAAATCAGATTTAATGAAGACAGATTTAGCCTCATAGTCCATTTAAATGTCAGACAGAAAGGTATGATTTCAAACATGAATCAACCACCAACATGAAAGATCTTCTGGTTGCCTCAAAAGAAACAGCTAAGAAGATGTCTGAAGTTCAGTAAGTGGTTTCAGGCAGCAAGGAGATGGTTTCAGGTTCAAGAAATAATGTCCTAGGAGTTTCTCTCTTTATTCCAGTTTTCCTACTGGGAAACTTAAAATTTGGATAGACATCCTCTTGGAAAAAATCCCACGAATTACAATAAGTACATTGCCCCAATTTACAGCATCACCAGTGAGTTCTGTAAGCATACACTGTCATTATTTGAAGGCAACATAAGGATAGGTGGGGTTTCCTGAACTGGAAACTATTCCAGCCTAATAACAAAATGGCAACAATAAGCTCTGGTTGTTGTACAGTTATAATTTGATGCTTATATTTTTGTCTCAGAGGCAATCTTTAAAAGCCCATATGAGGATTACATGAGAATTCAGTTACTGGACCCTGATTTCTTGGTCCACTGGACTGCCACTTGAGGATTAAGCCTGCCAGATACTGAATACTCTGGAGTGCATAATCACACAACAGCATCCAATCCTGGGCATTTTTTGAGTCTTTGAAATGGCATATTCCATCACTGTGTTTTCAAATAGCTGTTTGCTTACTTTTTCCTTTTTTTCTTCCTTCCTCTCATGTTATAAAATGGAGAAAAAAGGTGAATTTAGATAATAAAACATTTTATGTATCTCTTGGAATAAAAACAAACCATATGTTTGGGGAAAAAAAGCTTTATTATTACTTCACAGTGATTTTATTTACTTGTTTTCATTACTTTATAGTTTCTTATCACATAATGAAGAATATAGCTTATTTTCTTTTTTCTTATACACTCATTTCCTTTACTCCCTGAAAAGTATTTTCATACATAATAAATTCCTCTTCCAGATGCATCCCTTTTGCAACTATGAACAGACAGTTTTTAAGGTTCAAAATCCATTTTGAATGTCAGAAAAAGCAGCCTGCTCAGCCTTAAAAGTAAGCAGGTTCTTAAGGGTTCATAGAACCAGTAGGATGACAAAATGAAAGCAGAGACCTGGAGTGCATGTGGCATTAATAATGAAATATGGTGCTTTTCACGTCTGTATTACTGATTGAAAATGAAAGTTGCTACCCTGTGATCATTATTCAGTGACCCATATGAAATGTGTGGATGACCTCCATCTAGTTTCTAGTAGATATTTGTCTGTCTCATAAAAGCAAACACAAAGGTTAGTGCCCCAGTTAGGAATTTCAAAAGAGAAGCTGATAACTGCTCTGCCACTGCTATTGTAATTTTTTTGGTCTGTGTAGTTTCACTTTTTGGCTTTGTTAGTCTGGAACTTCGTGGGAGCAGGAGATTGATTTTAAAAACAACAAAATGATGTAAAGCCACAGGCTAACTTGGATGGCACAAGGAAATCTGCTCAGCACAAATGACTGTGGAAGCAAAGCTTCTGGGATGTGATTTTTTCTTGCTTTAGTCTGATGTTCTTATCCCTCACAACACCTGCTTCAGTAACTTTGAAAGACTTTAGAAGCCTCTCATTACACAGTCAGCAGCTCACCTGGGATTAGCACTTCAGTTCCTTTGATATAATCAGTAAATTGCAGTATGCAGCCCATGATAGAACTACCAAGATTTGTGAAAATTGGAGGAACAAGCCCCTGAGACCTTATGGATTTTCTGCATTTGGCTGAGTAAAGAACCAAAAATCACATCCAAGATTCTCTGGTATTAGAGCCTGAGGAAATTTCTGCCAGAATGTCTTTAGGGGATGGATATTCATGAGCATCTACATATACCCATTACACTCAAAAGCACGTGGAAAAATGTGTTCAAAATACCACTGAAGTCTTCAGAAAGTCTCCCATTAGATTCAATGGGCTTTGAGGCAGAGTGAGAGATACAGCACAGAATTGCTGTAATTCCCTTTTACACGAATGCTTTACATGGCCCCAGACAGATGACACCTGCAATGGCAGAGGAGAGAGCTAGTCTGTTGGGGAGGCCACTTACACATGGCATAGTAGATTAATTATTTTCGTTCATGTGATGTTAGGATATTTCTTTGTTTTCCTCTTGGAAAACAGTGCAGTAAATCTCAAAAAAAAAAAAAAAAAAAAGTGTGGTGATAAAAGGGTGGCTGTGTTTCAATGAATGCTAAAAGAAAAACATCAGTGATGAGACTAGAGGTCTGATCAATCATTATATTCATTTTTCCCAACAAAACCAGGATGATCCTACTACAGGAGTACTCATATCAACCCACTGCTGGTAACAGTCTTGGACACACCACATTAACTCAAGATTGGACTGGTGCTTGCTTCTTTGACATTCACCTCGACTATAGTCACAGGCAATTTGCATCCCCAGTGAAATGCAAATCCTTAAACCATCACTCAGACCTCTCCCATTTAGTCTCAAGCCCTTTAGCCAGAAGATGGAGAGTAGGTTATTAGTGACAAGCAAAAGGAAGAAATCAAGCAGCTGCAAAAGTGAAACATTAACAGGATTTTAGAGAGGATTTTGGAGAGTACAGAAGTAGCTGAGAAACTGTGAAGAACACCAAGTTATACAGAAACACAGTTTAGAAACAACGAATTCACCAAACAAATCTCATGAATAATTAAATCTCATGAACTGATGACATCTGTTAAAAGTGACTTTCCTTTTGTGATAAGAGATGATTTCTCACATTTCACCAAGATTATAGTGCTTTTATTCTGTTATTTGAGGAATAATTTTTTACTCTCTTTCATATCTGAACTTATTTAAAATTTGTGAGACTCAGTAAATCCACTTTAAGGCTGATTTATTACTTCAGTCTTTCAAGCCTAGCAAACTCAAACTACTATTAACAAAAAAAAAAAAAAAAAAAAAGACCTCCAACAAAATTGCTTTGCATGCATCAGCTTTACCTTGGCTCACCCAGCTCTAAGAGCTTTCTACAGACTTGGGTTTTTTCCTTAGCCTAGGGTAGGGATCTTGTTTTGGTGAAGTTATATCTGTCACATGGTCACTGTATTGAAGATATAATAGCTTTTCTTCCCCAATGTTGTCTCCAGGAAAGGGGGAAGCTTGGAAAAGTCACTTTTACAAGCAGAACTTTTTTTTTTTAAGTTTATACTTATTTTCTTCTCCCATTCTTGGATGACAGTACTGAGTCTAGCGCTTTGTATTAATTTTTGACAAGGAACTAATTCATTGTGTGTTGGTTTATTCCCCTGTTTTTTTAAGGCTGTTCATAGATTATCCTCAGTCATGCTTTTTGCATGTTTCTAGTGTAACTGTCTTGTTATGGATGTGAAAATCATACACGGACTCCAGAGACAAATAAATTAATGAGAGAAAAAAATCCACTGGTTTTGAACTAACAATGACCATGAGAATTTCTTACCTAGCAAGCTGTAAGGGGACAAGCTCCCCTGCAGCCCATGCTGAAGCCATCCTCATTTTTATGCCCCATGTCAATAACCATACAGGGGCAGTCAGAGGATATAGATGGAAAAATAAGCACAAGAAAGACTGAATTACTGTGGTGAATTCAGCTCCAGTTTTGACTCCACTGAATACTTCCAAATATTCAGCATGACCCGAACTGAAATTTTTGCTTGTGGGTGCTTTAACTATTAATTTTGATTACCTGTGGGCACATCCTTTTGCCCAATTAATATTTAATTAGAATGATTTCAGCAAGAGGGAAGGTGAATTTCCTCCTCCTATCAAAATAGAAAACATCATCAGGCAGAGGGTGCAGACAAAATTAGATTTGCTGCAGGCTGAGCATTACAGTTAGAGAGCGACTATCTGCTGCTCTTACCACCTTCTTCTAAAGGCATGTTTTGAAAGACAAGGACTGCAAGGAGAAGGACTTAAAACACTGTACATTTTAGGTCGAGCCTTCTCCAAGAATTGTTGGTGAAGCTCAATAGGAAGGTGACCATAGGGTCAGTGACATTAAAAAAATTGGTCTATATTTTATGTGGTGTGCCTGTCCTACTGAGCAGAGGACCCAAATGCTTCCAGGGATATGGTGGCACTATTGTGTAAAACATGGTTAAAGATTTTCTATTTCCTCATTTTTCACACAACAAATCATGAATGTCTTGTCAGGACTGCAGACTTGTGTCACTGTTTACAGGAATATGTTATAATTTTTGTTTTAAAGCTGGCTGAAGAAATACACATCTGTGAAGGAAAGCTAAAAGAGATATCTACTATGGCTGCAGAGCAAAATAATAAATGTAATCCTGGCAAGCTGTTCAATGTATATATTATCATGATTAACAGACATTACATTTACAACTATTTGTTCTTTTCCCAGGAAAGGTAATCCAACCCTGGAAAAGAGAGATAGTACATTTCTTTGAACTACAAATTAATTTGAGCATAATCATGGTAATTGATGTATTCCAAAATGTTATCTTGAAAATAGGACTGAGTATATTTCTAAAAAAAAATTAAGCAAGACAGTCTGAGTAGAACATATCAGCTAGAAAATGATATTTTAAACACTGTGTAATATCCTAATTGTATCTACAAGTCTTAATGTTTCACCAAACCTTCGTGCTCTAGCCTGAAGGCAAAGTACTTTGGGGTCATTAAAGGCCTGTCATGGTACCTGGTCAACCAAAACTCAAAAGCAGCATTTGCTTTACATGTTGCCTTCAATGTCACGGAAAAGTATCATTATCATACTTCAGCTACCCATAATATGGAAAGATGCTTTGAGGATAGGATGGACATCTTTGGAGAATAAAATGGGTGAGTCACCTGGCAAGATGCAGGCCAGCAGGACTCTATGAAGAGGACAATAATTCCTTAACTAAGTTCCTGTGACCAAAAATGACAACACTGCTGACTCTTTAGCTGTGATATTGAGATGGCAGGATTTCAGTGGTATGGTGGGGTATTAAAAAATTAAAATAGAAATGGCCTATTTTTCTTATTATTTGAAATAATAAAAGACTTTTTTAACCTCTGACTTAAGAGAAAGAATTCCATAGAGACTGAAATCATGGAGTGCTCATTCACTTATCTAGTGGAAAATAAAAAATTCATTTTTGAATCAGGCAAGTTCCCTTTGGCTTCAATGAGTTCTCTACTTAGGCAGGAACTGAGTAAAGACCCAAGCCCCGCAATGTCTATTTTCCTCCAGTGTCCACACTCTTCTGTCTAAGCTATTGATAACATTGAAGATATGCACGAACACTGTTGAAGAATGGAGTTACATTTGATTGGTGTCACTTTTTTGAAACAAATGCTCACAAACTTTGAATGTCAGGTTTTATATATATATAAAATTATATATACATTGATTGAATAATACACAGTATTTTTAACTCTCTTTTTTTTCTGTTTGAATGTTTTCTAGAATAATTCACCATTAAGGCAGTTATGCAATAATTTTCCAGCTCTTCTTTTATATAGCTATCAAATCTACTTTTCCAAGAGTGATAAACAACTCTCTTGGCTCCCATGAATTTTAAAAATATAATTTCTGAAATTTCTGACCTCTTCTCATTATTTTCATATTCTCCCTGTATATTGTATGAATCTGTATGTTTAGCATTTGTTTTGTAACATGCTCACCAAACATCACTTCGTTTACTCTTTGCTCTTTCTCATCTAATTTTTGTTGCTAGTTATTTTCTTGCTTCCAGGAGAACTCTTCTAATTTCATTTCTATGCCCTCATTAGACACTTTTATTGAAAATGAACACAAAGCTGCTTAGAACTTCTTCCACCATTTGGAATCTTCATTTGCTTTCTCTTTATCACTTGTCTTTCTCATTTCATAGTGCTCATATTTTTGCTTTAAGGTTGGGGTTTTTTTCTGTGACCATCTACAGAGTATGCATATCTCCTTTTACTTTTCTTTTTTCCTCTGTCTTAAATACTTGATAGTTTAAATTTTCATCTCAGAGTTGACTCATCCCAGCTGACTCAACTCATTGAGAATCAAGCATGCTCATAATACTAGTAATAGTGGAAATTCCACAGTTCAGCTGCCTAGTGGTATGTCATAGAGAAGAGCCAGACTCTTCTTGGAGGTGTAAAATAATAGAACAAGAGGCAACAGATACAAGTTGCAACATAGGAAATTCCAGTAAGATACAAGGAAAAAGAATTCCACCATGTGGGTGTTGAAACACCTGTACAGGTTCCCAGACAGTCTGTGGTATCTCCTTCGCTGGAAATAACCAGAACTTCACTGGACTTTCTCTCGGGCAACCTGCTCTTGTTTGATCTGATTTAAGTGGGGAGTTCGAACAAATGGCCTCCTAAGGACTCTTCCCACCTGAATTATTATGTGACTCAATGAATCTCTGAATATTACAATGTATCTCATCCCAATTCTTCATCCTCCATAATCATCCCTGAAGATTTTCTTAATATCCAATGTAAATCTGATTTGATGAAAATGAATATACTTCTAGGTTTTCTGAATTTTTTGAATCTTACCCGTTTTCTCTTTTTAAAGATAGTGTATTGTCCTTTACTCATATGTCAGGGAATTCATGAGTTCCCAAAGGTTCTTGAAAAGCAGTCAGTCAGAAATCCCAGATACTTCTCCTAATGACAGTGTACTCTATAAAGCTAGCTATGGACCCTGCAATCCTCTGAAAAGTGGCCATAAGTACATTCAGGATATGATGCAGTCAGGATGGCATCCTCTGTTCCAAACTATGATTTCTCAATGAGTTGAGTACTGCTCTACTCGCCACAAGATTCATGCATAATTAATTCTAATTCATTTTGCCAAATACTTGCCTTCCTAATGTTTGCATAGTTAGTGGAAACAATCTTGTTTGCTTCCATCAGGAATTCCGTCTTCAATGCTTGTTTTAGCCTCATTGCTTATCACATCATTCTGTATTAGATCAATATACTATGTTTACTGTAGGTTATAAGTCATTATAGTATTGCAACCTTACTCTATTATTAATGTGTGCAAAACTGCAATGTAATGCTGTATTGAACAGAAATGAAAAAGCAGTCGTCATGTATATTTGAGGAAAAGGGTGGCCTTTATTTTTAACATTTTCAAGGTGATGAAAGTATTTTAGGTCACTGGAGTTCTGAATACATGCTCTTTTATATTGGTAATACAGGTGTTTGGACACCCATTCAAAATTTCTTATATACTCAACTCTTTTTTTGGCCACCCAGTTATTTGAGGGCTAATCTTGATTGCTCAATAATTTCTCTATTATTTATAAGTACTTGAGGATTAGCCTAGCAAGGTATACATTTAACTTCAAGAATACCAGTAAACCTATCACCATTTCTTATTTTAGGACAGAATAAAGTTCTTTGCTGGGCTGGGTCATGCCTAAATGATGTGGATTTTAGTATTTGTGGCCAGAAATTGCATTCTTTGACATTCAGTACTTTGAACTGCATTCTAGTGCAATCGGCTTGGTCATGTAAGTCATGGGGTTTTACTTCCATTCCCTGAATGAATAACTACATCTAGATCAAAACTGTGTGCTTGCATAATAATTACAGGGATGATTTGTGACTTCACTCAGTCACATCTGAGGAACTCTATGAAGACTGGCCTTCAGTAAATGGCAAATCTCCCAATGGCTTCACTGTAGTTAGGGTTTCACCTCCCTTCCCGGAGAGACTTAACTTGTTAAAAAGTTTAAAAAAAAAAAAAAGAAAAATTATTTTGGAATTAGAGAAAATTTATCAGATCAAGTTTTCCCTTCTGAGAGGATGAAGATGTTATGAGTTCCTTATCAAGGATTGATCAGAAGTAAAGATTGTTATTCTGGTTTTTATTTCTTGGGAGTAATGTTTTTGTTTAACACAAAAATTAAAGTGGTTGGGTGTGATTTTGCAGTAGAGAATCAGCTAGCAGAAACTAAAAAAATTTTTAGCACAAGACTTTAATTTCTTCTTTATAATCAATGACTTTAAACTCTGAGTTGCAACAAAATTAGGGTCTTTAACGTGTCCATTCCATAAGGAGGAAAAAACACCAGAAACCTCTATACAGAATGCTAATTGCTGAGAATACTGTGTCCCTATTGATATTTCATTTAATAAATTGGCATGCTAGACACATGTATTTTAAAGTTCAGGTTTAATTAAAAGATAAGACTAAGTAGCAGTTTGGCAAGAGGATAAGGGAAAGTGTTGAAATTCTTTGTTTATGATGGCAAAGCAGGTGCTTTTATTTTTTAACTAATCTCAACTTAATGTCAAATCAAGAGACTACTTTCATATTTTTAGTACATTTAATGAGTTACTCAAGTTTTTGCTCATGCAATTATCCTTCCTCATCTGATACTTTCATATAGTGAAACATTTGCAGGTCCCAGTCTGCTTGGATTTTTAAAAAGCTGTTTTCCCCATATACATCATAGTAGAAAAAACTTATCTTCCAGACTAAAACTATCTTCATCACTCATGAAGAAGAGGTTAAAAGCAAAAGTGTAGGAAGCTGAGCAAGTGATTAGCTGCTTAGAGGGTAACACTTGGAAACATTATATTTCTACAGCAAGGATTAGAATGCAGGAAAATGCTTTCAAATATATTAGTTCATAGGGCAAAAACATTTATGGCATGCCATGAGATTGTAAAATGGCATAACTCTACTGGTGGCAATAAAGCTCTGCCTATTTACATCAGAAGAACAGCTGGCTATGGTTACTTCTTGTTTATCTCTTTGTAAAACAAGTGTCAAGGGCAAAGAGAACAGATTCTCTTTATTACATGAATGCAGTAGTGTGTAGAAGTCCAATGAAAGATGAAAATCCCATTGTTATTGGTGCTGAAAAGGTGACCGAGAAAAAAGATGTTATTGAAAGGAGCAGAAACAACTATGAATTTAACAGTTAAACAAAGAAACAAAAACATGAGACTGCACTGGTGAATACAGGAATGAACACACATCAAAGCTGCTGTCTTGCTATTTTGATCACTATGTGGAAAAAATCAGAGCAGTCATTTAGGTGTCAGGGAGAAGCTATGAAGCCTGCCAACCTAGTTTCATACAGCATAAGCTGATATAATTATGTTTCCATCTTTAATAATCTCTAGGCTAGCCACAGCTGGTCAGAAAGCAACCAAGACATTTCACTGAAAGTGGGAAGAGCAGAAGCAGACAGAGAAGTCAAGTTGTTGCAGGGTGTGTCTTGATTTAGCGTGAAATGCAAAATGCATTTTCTTTTGAAAAAAATATAAGCTTTTACAGCAAAGGGTGATACCTCCCTACTACATGAAAGTGACATGGACAACATTCCTACTTCACATCAATAACAGCACTTCCTTGAACTTAGACTATCTGCATCTGAAGTGGTGACTCAAGACGCAAAGTAATTTTAAGCTGCCCTGTTGACGTGTGTGGTCAGAAATCTCTCCTAGACCTGAGCGTACTTCATAATAAAAGCATCCTCAAAAATTATGTTGATGTATTTAAAAAAAAAAAGTGATTTTAAGTTTTTTCAACTAGCTCAAAGTCAGATTTGCTGCACAGACCAAATTCTTTGAAGTCCAAGAACCACTGATACCCATAAGCCACAGCAAGGTGAGCATATGCAGTTGTTTTCCAGTTTCCTACTCTGTTGCATCAGAAGAACCAAAATATACAAAATATATAAGTTTGATCCTTCTCTTTCCTTTTCTTTTTACAGAGTCTTGTCCTCATAACAGGTTTATGAGGTTGCTGTGTGTAAGTGAGTTCACGTGTATCAGTTTCATCTATGGAGATAGGACTCAGCTCTCCTTCTCTAATTCATTATGCTTGAAAACTAACTCCTAGTACCTGCACAAAACTTTGACTCTGGTAAAAGCAACTTTGCCTTCGATGTCACTCTCTTCAGTTGTGATATGCAGAGCCAGAGCAGGGAAAGATTAACAATTGCAGTAGAAGGAGTAGATTTCTTAAAAACACAAGAATGGTGAGACTGAACTTGCCTTCCTCCAATAGCAGTGATAAACAGATGACTTGGAAAGAGTACAAACAGGGGAAATTTGTACTATATTGCTTTCCCTGAATACACTTCTGGGCTCCAATTATTTTCACCTCAGGGACTTCCTGGTCTAGAACTTACCAAAGAACTTCAGTAGAACCTCTTCCATATCTGACCTTCACTGGGAAGTACATTCACCTTTTGCTAATAAGTGCTCATAATTAGCAGAAATTAGGTATTAAAGCTACACCCAGTTCCTGAAGTTGGCCAAAATACTAAGGATTATCTTCATCTTTGCACTGCTCAAGTTGTAATTCAAAACTGTAGTGTGTTTGCTAAAACTGCTTGGCAACACTACCAATGTGCAGATGCTCACATGGGCCATTCCATTGAGGCTAAAAGTAATTATATTCTATAAACAGCTTCAGTCTTCCAGGTTTTCCCTGGAAGTCTTGAGGACTAAAAGAATCCTTTTTGCTTTACTATTAACATTCACAAACAAACCAACACAAACTATGTCCAGATTGGAAGTATCAAAAAAGATCAAAAACCTTAGGCACAGTAAATCAGCTGATTTATTTCAAAGTCAGTCAAGCAGCACTAATATACCCCCTTGAGTGTCTGGCCTAAAACATCAAGTGCGACCAGCCACCTCTTTATGGACTCTTCTTTCTCTTTGGTGTTCTGCTATTGCTGAAGAAGTACCAGCTACTCTACAAGAGGGACAGCTGTCAGACTACATTCCCCTCCCTCTTCTCAACTGATACCACTCTGGCAGAAAAAAAATATTCATGGGGAAACCATTAAGTAGAAGTTAATGGATAGTATCCCTGGTAGTAAGGCACTTACCAAAAAGAGAAAGAGTGCAATAATCAGAACACATCTACTATAACATTAATCAAGTAAGCAACTTAGTAGCCCTAGGCCATATTATGCCACTCCATGTTCAACATATATCCCCACTGACTTCAAAATGGAGTTGTTTTGAAAAACTGACAGCAAGACAGATCCCCTGATACACTTGTGCTAAGTTTTAATGTTGAAACTTTTTTTAAAAGTTGAAGGAAACATCCTATCACACTGCAGCATGTTAAAGAACTCACTCTGAAGGGAAAGACAATAAATATAGAAGAAAATTTTTAAATAGCAGCATAAAGCTATACTAGAATTTTTTTTTTTTTTTTAACTTGAAGGCTAGTTTTAGCACTGTTTTGCTTCCTGCTTTCAAGTTTGCTCAACAGCTTGGTTGTGTGGATTTTTTGTGGAGGAACATATTGGGAAGGGAAACTTGTCCTCCTCAGATCAAAACATTTTGCATAATAAAAAAGAAGTCTTTGTCCTTCTGAAAAGTTTTGTTGATTAGCAAGTTGTCCAGTTTCACTATGGAAGATGAGACTTCTCAGGGCTTATATATTACAAAAAAATAATTATTTTCATAGAGGCTTTGGCAATATGAACTATACTGATTTACTGACAGTTACTCACAAATTAATAGAGCACTCAAACTTTTTTTCATCTTCTTCTTGACAGTGGTACTTATGAAATGTTTAAGTGAAGTAGTCTTAACAGCAACCACAGCACTTTTGCTTTTATGAAGGCATTAATTTTCACAGTTACTATAAATAACCCCTTATCATGGTGGGCAAAGAGGTACAATTAGTTAATTACCTACTGCTAATCTTTCTTGCTGCTGTTACTTGGTTTATTTTCAGTAGGACCTATAGCTGCTTCCTCCCCTAACCCAGGGACATCGAACACAGAACCACAACCTGCCAGTGGCATCCCTCACAAGACGAAATGTAGGCCTGGATTTGGCTTCCTCTGCCTATGTCCACACGATATAAAACTGTCCATTTCCTTTCATGTAGCTATTTCCCTAACACCTTCTTTTGCTGCAAAAAGAATGACTCTGCCCTGTTTCTGAAGAGCCCTCTAAGATAATGCCTTGTCCTTTTCCCCTTTGGGCTCCTGCCCTGAGAGGTGTTTGAGATCATTGCATTTATTACACCAGATCCAAAATAGAGCATCCCTTAAACCCCAAATGCCTCAGGCTGCCACCAAAAGTGACCAGCAGACATGTTGGGGCTTCCCCAGCCATTTCAGAGCAATGGGCAGCAGACCTCAGCAGTGTACTCTCTGTCAAGGGGCCTCCACTCTGACCCTGGGGTCTGAGGGGTTGATACTCCCCGCTACGCACAGGCACCTCTGCAGCACCCAGCACCTCTGTGGTGCCCAGCCTCATGTCAGCTGGGAACAGAACATCTCCTTTGATTTCAAGCATTTACAAATGGCATCACAAAAGGATGGAAACCCCCCCCTCCAGCTTTCCTCATCTACATTTCTTCTGTTTTCTGAGACCATGCAAATCACACAGTTTTTTTTGCTGGGGCAGTAGAGGGGTTTTGGATAAAATATTTGGATATCTTTCCTGATGTGTCTCTTAAAATGTCTCTACCACACATACTCCAATCCCTCCTCGTCCCCCAAGTTTCCAAGGTCACAAGAAGGAAGAAGAACCGATGACAAAAACATCCATGCTGCCTTTGCAGTCCTCACCACCTCCTCCTCCCTGCTGACCTGTGCAAGACTTGCCACTTCTGCAGCTCCTGTGAACTCCTTCACCAGCTGGGCTCTGCCTGGCCTGCTCTGCCCTCTCCCCTCAGTGGTGGATACTGTTCTTCTTCAGCACAAACCTGTGTCCCGCCAGCCCTTCTGCCAGCATACCACCTCCGACATCCAGCCTGCAGACATGAACCAGCACCAAGCTGCTCCATGGATGTAGACAATTTATAAATTATGAAAATGTATATTAACAAAAACAAGCCAACAACAGCAACCTCCCCCTGCACAAGGTAAATACTTCATTCCTTAGTCCTCTTATCCTGCAAGCGAGATGATTATATTTGTCTGAATCTTACATATTCATGAATTTTGTACCTAGCTGGAGTAGTCTAGAGCTGTTAGACTTCATCTTTCTAAGCAGCTGGAGTCCCTTCACTGCTTTTAATTGTGTAGAAGAGACGCATTCAGTGCATAGGAGCTATCTGAGGCCCCAGTAAAGATCAGGCCGACAAGAGGAAGCCTGCCATGATCCTAGACAGGATGAGTGCAGGCACCATGTTGATGGTGTCAGCAGGGCCACTGAAGTGAGAAGCACAACATTTTTCTTTGACGACAAGCACCATTAAATTTTTCCTCACAGGCCTCTCCCCGCTCTGTCACATAAGGGGCCGTGACAGCTCGATCAATCAGCTCCAGCAGATAGCAAGGAAACCAGACATCCACAGGGACCATGATACCCACCTCAGGGGCTCTGTTGGACAGCTATTGTTCCACTCCTCAATGCATAAGGCCCAACATATGATTTTTTTTCAGATTCCTCCTCCCAGATGCCAAAACTGCCAAGCAAAATCTCTGATGCTATTTTTACCCTCTCTGCTGTTTCCAAGGCAAATTATTCATATTCTGTCAAGCTTAATTCCTGACCCTAAGTTTAATTCTATCTCAGCATCTGGTCCCTTGATCAGCCCTGCTGCATTCAAGTCATGTTGCTCTTTTAGCTGTGCCCTGCCTACAGATCAACAGAGGAAGTTTAGAGTTGCATCTACTCATTTTTGACTTCAGTGTTCGTCATGATTAGATGCTCCAAGAAAAAAGACATGGAGCAGCTCGCATGACACAGTGAGACGTGACAACATGTGCCCTGGGTCTGATGGGACCAGCAAGCAGGAAGTCAAAGTTTTCCTGGTTCTGGGTAATGCTTTTAGACAAATGCAAGGGAACATATTTTTGCTTTCAAAAATAAAATGCAGCTGACCTTTACTCAAGAAACCAGACCGCCACTAATATTTTTTGACCTAAAGTAACTATTCTCCTGTGTACAGTGGTCTTGTAATACCACTGAAATATGGTATAAATGAATTTATCAAGGCAAAGGAATTTGTTGTAAAGATTGATACAACAGCTCCTGTGCAAGGCTCAGAGAGTACTTATATAAATATACATTATACTGAGATTAAGTCATAGCTTATTAATATGCCCTCATTTGTCTGGGGAAGTAAAAATATATAGCATGCAGTTTTTTTGCTTTTGTCAACACTTCACAGTTGTCTTTTTTAGCTCTACTGTCTGTGCATAAATAATGAATATACTCTCACAGTTGATGCCACAGGAACAAAACTCTTTATAGGTAAATCCAATAACATTTTTTAAATCTGTAAAGCATTGCTCACAGAAACAAGATAATCTACTAAAAGGACATAGTTTTTTACATGCTACAATACTAATCTAGGAAAAGCATTGCCACAAGACATCATTATGTCAGTAAGTCTAGGAGAGCTATATGAAGCATTCAACATACGTAATAAAATTACTATCTCCACCTTTACTTAGAAAAAATACAGACATTTTTGTCCTAGAGATAAGTGATAGAAAAACTAAATAAACTATTGTCAAGGCTCAGATCAGAAGGACTAGCCAGAAGCAGAAGGTTAGGGGTGAAATTCTTGGGGTTTATTTTGTTTTCTTCAAGGTTTAGTGAATTTTTTCATCTAAGTAACTTATTCATAAGGCATATACCCTACCAGATCTGACATGACCAGTTGATGTGACTAGATATTCACAAGTTCAAGTGTAACTGGGTGACATTTCCAGTTGGAAAAAAAATGCATTCCTGAAAAAGATTAAAGCACTTCATTCTCATATTTTCAAAATGCCCTTTTGTTTCAGTGATAAAAACCACCACCTTTTCTTTGAATTTCATTTGGTTTTGAAGATAAACCGCAAAAAAAGAAGTTCTATTTTTTTAAATTTGTCAGCAATCAAAAATCAGTTACTTAACTATAATAAACTTTTATGGTATTTCACTTTGAAGTATTGATACTGATCAGGGTGGTATTACACTAGGCACACTCAATGCAGCAATTCCCATGTTCCTCCAGGAATAAGGACACTTCATCAAGTTTTATTTGCTAGATGTATATATCATACCAATCATAACTATTGCAGGCAGAATACATAAACGAGTGCAATCATCTCACATTTGTTTCATGACATTGTAACTTTAAAGAGAATGGAACATGCAACAGTTTGCCACTGTATTTGTGCATAAATACAATATATGTACTTATATGCAAACAAAAAAATTGTTGTCCTCCTTTGTTTTTTCAGAGATCATAATAAGTCTAATGTACTCAGTGCACGTTACAGAGCAGCGCTACTCCGAGTAAGAGCAGAGAGAGCTGCTGAGTACTAGGAAGTGCTGATGTAACATCAGCATTTCTGTTATCTATGGCTCTCAGAGAGCCCTGCAATTCACAAATCTTCCTCTACTCCATTGTCTGAGCACATTGAGAGCCTTTGGTGGTTTGTGGTTTTTTTGGGGGGGGCATCTGTGTTTCTTCAACGATCATGTGCTTCCAAAGTGATAGGCAATGGTATCTCCAGTGATTGTCTTGCCTATTACACTTGACTTGTAGGCTGAGAAATAACATGAACAGGTAACTCGGCATCCTTAACAAATAGGTACTTGAAAGTATTCATGTATCAGCCTTCCTTTGATAGCAAAGGGAATTTGATGACTTTGTGTTTCTGAGGTTCCATGCTTCCACGGTGCTCGAGTATTTTATTGCTACACAAAATAAGTACCAGTTCTCCACTAACAAGAGCCTAGTGGTTTTAATTCTAGCTTTTTAGGAATACACCTGTCCTGGTTTCAGGTGGGATAGAGTTAAGCATCTTCCTAGTAGCTGGTACAGTGCTATGTTTTTAGTTCAGTATGAGAAGAATGTTGATACCACTCTGATGTTTTCAGTTGCTGCTAAGTAATGTTTATACTAAGTCAAGGATTTTTCAGCTTCTCATGCCCAGCCAG
>JANZLQ010000052.1:3569416-3610947 GCA_026212715.1 Elanus axillaris
TCTTGACCCACAAGCCCTTTGTTACATTTTCTCTCCCCTGTCCAGGTGAGGCAGGGAAGTGATAGAGAGGCTTTGGTAGGCACCTGGAATCCAGCCAGCATCAACCCATCTCAAGGACACATGCAAAAGTTTTCACAAAGTTTTGGGATCAAGGACAGGGGGATACAGGTAACTTCAGATAGGTGATTAAGAATCTGCATGGCAAAAAGATGACTGAAGAATATTCTCATAAAAAAATTGAAAAGTCTATAAAGCTGTACCAACTGACAAAATGGGATTTCTTTCTTTTTAGGCTATGATATCACTTTGGCTTCTCTGGCAGTACAGTTCTCTAGTGGACCTACTGGGAGTAAAAGCAGAGCTAAGTGTTTTGCTTTTTGTGCTAATTTGCTGTTGCAATGCCCATGCAAAGCTGATATTGAAACCATCACACAGGATGGAGAAAACCACAGTCAAAATGCCCAGTGCCTGTATCACCTGGTGATTTAAGTCTAACATCCCAAGGAAGCAGAAGGACAATTCACTGAAGAAAGGAGATGGATGGGTGGTTATGTGACATGGGACACGCTTCACTAGATCTGATGCTTACCTAGAGGCCCTCTTTCTCTGTTTAAACCAACCCCAGTGACAGCCCTTGCATCTTTTTTATTAAGATATAAACAACACAAAGAAAAAAAAAATTCCAGCTTATATGGAAGAAAATAAAAACAATGTTAGCAGGAACGTAAACATTTCTAGAGTGCCTATCTGCTTAGATTTAATTTCCAATACTGATTCCCCAAAACTGTAGATTTGCATCAGTTCTGTCCTCGGGAAGATGATGCTGAATTACAAGATAATTTAATGTACTGCTCCATCTTAGTCAAGACTAAACATCCTTCAGGATCCCCCATTCTGCACTTTCCTAATCTGACAGTCCACGGTCTGCCTTCATACACAGCATGTGCAATTCCTCCTGAAGCCAGCTGGAGAAAAGTGCCTATGAGTGACACAAATGTTTAAGCAGAACTTCATTTGTGTCATTCTGACTTTTACACCCCACTGCAACAATTCAAAAGTCAGGACCCCAGAAAGTAGTCTGGACTTTTTTTATTACCCTACACAATTCTATCTATGTGCTCACACACACTGACTCTCGGTATTACAGAGGGAGTTACAGAGCTAGCTGCTCTTTGCTCCTTTGAATGTTTCCCCACAGCTGACAGTCAAAAGCTTCATTTTGAACATCTGGAACAGTAATAGCAAAAACAGCACCAGCAGCACCAAATTCTGTGTATCAGCGATGAACGCTTTGTTTCTCTCAGCAGCATTTTCTGCTGTGCAGCACTAAATGCTTCAACTGAGAGTATTGTAGTCATGTGAGTGTGTCAGCATGCCCTCTGTGAGAGTTCCCAAAAGTACCACGTACCACAGGTTATACTTGAAACAGAAAACATCTCAATCTAAGCTGTGCACCCACCTACCTAGTCAAACTAGAAACATCAGATCGAGAAGAAAGCTTTTGTCAATGTTCTATTTCTTCTAATTATCTATCATTATTATAACTACCAACCATACTTCAGAGGGAAGATATTAAAAGTTAGATTGATATCCCAGGGACCTTATAATCTAAATTAGAGAAAGCACATCAGCAGATGGCAAGCACACAAAGATGTGGAAAATGGGAAAAGACTGTGAATAGAGATGCTTCTGTCACATGCACATGAGGTTTTGTTGTTTCTCTTTTGTCTCTGCAACAGTAAGTATAAAATGACCATAAATGTAATGTCATCATTTTTAATCACACTCAACATATAAAGTAAATTGGATCTTCATCTAGCACAAAACTTGGATAATGCTGCTGCATTCAATAGAGTTGCACTGACATTCACCTTTTTTGACTCTTGTGTGTTTCCAAATTGCATTTGCAACCTGACTGTGCCCCCAGTGAAGTTAAGAGGGATTGTTCAATTGGGTTTTTTTCAAATAGAAGACAGAGCTGGGTCCAAAGAAGAATTTTTTTTTTCTTTGCAATCTTCTGAACACTACCTAATTATTGCAGAGATTGAGACTGAGCTTCATTCTTTTTCTTTTTTTGTCTATTCCCAATTTCAGCAGGTTGAATGTTGGTTGGTGAGCAAGAGCCCAAAAAAAAGTCCCGTTTAATTTATTGGTAGAAGCCAGAAAAACACAAACTACATATCTCAGAAATCCTATCCCTTCTAGGGATGAGAATCTATTTTTAGAAACAAAAACTAAAATCAATTTCCTCAGAGTTAGAGGAGAAAGGACCTGTGATGCAGAGGGAGGCAGGCTCGCACAGCTGGGGAGGTGCAATGGCAACTCCCAATGCAGCTCTCCCGGGGGTCTCTTTATGCTGAAGTCACAGGCCTCTTCTAGAAAACAGACAGTACCCGTATGGTAAAGGTCTCAATTAAAAATACATTGTGTGGAAAAATACTAATAAGAACTTTTTTCCTTTTCCAGACAGTGTAGTCAGTAACCTGAGAAGACTGGTCATCTTCTCCTGAGGTATCTGTGATGCTAAAAAACATTGATTTCCCTGCAGCTGAGGGTGTTGTTGCAAGAGATTCTGAAAGCACTGCTTAGCTTAGAAACGTAATAAACTCATAAAATCTGGAAACTTTGCTGAATCTTCCTTTCTTTACCACTTTCATATGGTTTCACTACACATACTTGCTTCATCACTGCTGCTTTAACACTTGCTTTATATATTATTGAACAGCTGCTTTTGACTTTGACTTATCGATCACCTTATCTCCAGATACAGCTATTTCTATTTAACTTAACTATGTAAATAATCTATTTTTGAAAATTTTTTCTTTCCTTCACTGTGCACTTTTCTTCCTCTGTCTATGCTGTCTGCCTCTATCACAGCTGCCTGCATTCACCGAGGACAAAATAAAGAACTTGCTCCTCTCTCCAAATTATGTATCTGAAATCTTTCCCATGGTGATCACCTACTTTGTCAGTTCTTTAAACAGTGTGTTCAGACCATCCAAAACAAAAAGCAAGATCTGCACCCATCTCCCCTCACTGTCCCTCTGTCCCAAAGACTGAGATTTCAAGAAGCCAGAAGTGGCACTGTCTCCTAGAACCGAGTCCCATCCAGCTTACCTACATATTCTTGCCAGTCAGCATTGCAGGCACATGGACTGGTAACCATCTCACACCACCTCCCACAGAAGACAGTGTGTAAACACTGAGGTTCTTGCATTGCCAAGGACACAGGTGGCACCTATCTCCTGCTGAGACTTTTGGGGAGGAAAAGAAGCCTTGTGCATGACAGCACTAGCTGTTTACAATGTGTTTGGCATTCAAAGGAGTTCGTTTCAAATATGGCAGTTAGCATTTCTTCCTGCACCTGTGTTTTCAAGCCAGTCACTGGAAAAGTTTATGAAGTGATGGTGAATTTTAAAGCAAACAAATCCACCCCAGGAGGTGCTCAAAGATGAACCTGGGGCTGCCCTGCCACCACTCCATGGGAGGAGTCTTGTGTCCTAAAGCTATCGACCATAGCAAGGGGCTTACAGCAAAACGCAACACCACTCACAGTTTTGGTTTTGCTTTGTATCAGACAAAAGGGCAGCCCTGGAGTCTACACTCAGACCGACAGAGACAAGTGAGTTATACATTGTACATGAGCCAAGATTTGATCTCTTCATGTACACACAACTGTATCCCACCCAAGCAGGGATATGTGCCAGTGACAGCCACGGCCTCACAGTTGATGTAAACTGCTTTCAAGAGTGTGCTGGGAACCACCCTCAATCTGGCCTGTGGGCACAACTGAAAGAAGGGAAAAAAATATCTGAGGAAACCAAACAGTAACTGAGCAGATGTAAGCAAAACTCTTTGAAGGAACTGGAACTAAAATGTAGCAGAAGCTAAGGTCTGAGCAGCAGCCAGGGATATGCCTTCTCAGATAAGAATGGAGCCAGGCATGGACATTCCTGTTCACCTTCCAGGAGGGACAGAAAGAGCCAGCTCAGACCTGGAAACTCTGCCAGTGAGGCGGTAGATAAACACTTGGGCACAGTATCTCACTAATGCAGCTCTACAACTTCCAGAGCAGAGCTGGCTTGCTTTTAGCTGGCTCGCAGACTGGACAGGGAAGCTCGCAGCTGGCTGTGCCCATCTGTGTAGACATGTCTTAAGAGCCCTAGTGAAGCTTTGCCCATCAACACCAGCTGAGAAGCCTGTCCTAAATTTAGAGAACTAAAACAATTTGGCAAAATAAATAAAACTGAGGCACCAACACAGATTCTGAATCAAAATTGTGGAAACACCTCCAGTTTTTGACATGTTAAATTACAGGCTAACTTGTCAAATTAGTTTTAAAGTCTCAGGGGAACAAATTCTGACAAGAAAAATAAACAAACAGAAAAACAGATTGCCAGAACTAAAGAAACCTTCAGCACCAAGCTGGGTTCAACAGCCATGGGAAAGCAGTGTTACTATGACTACTGACAGCCAAGTAATAATACCTCACCCTCAAAACCATAGCAAACAGCATCTGTGTTTCTGCCTAGACTATTCAGGAGTAGAGGGACAAAACCTAAACATCCTCAGGTTCCTGTGCTTCCATTAAGACATTAACTGCAATAGGAGAACAAGATGTAATCTGTAAAAAATATTCTCCTACATGAAATGCTCATCAAAATCAAGCATCTACCCATTCCTTGATTTTTTTCCTCCCTCCCCCCCCACCTCTCTCCCACTGTATAAGTAAACCAGAACAAGTAACCAGAACATCTTTAATAGAGATGATTTCATGCCTCCCTTCTCACTCCTGCTACTGAGCTGCACTCATAGGGAAGGTCTGGAAGGAGCAAAGAGAATGGCGTGTTGTACTGTGCCAGAGCTTGTATCATGCAATGGTGAGCAGTTAAAGAGAAGTCAGGCTACCTGCCACTCCCAATGCTGAACACCACGGTTCTAGGCACCTGTGCACATGACCAGCCAAGATCCAAACCTTAGTATAGACTTGGCAAATTTTGTGACAGCCAAGTGACAGCTTGAAGTAAGAGTTCAGATTACCTGATAACAGCAAAGTCAACCATATGGAGGGCTTGACATGTAAATATTATTCATGTGCAGGCTCCAGTGAAATCAGCAGAACTATTTTTCAGGAGTAAACATGCTGTGGTGACTTCAGTCTCAAACCTAAACTGTGGTGTTTCAAGATCCTGCATTTCTTCCTGTGAGTCTCAGCATTTCTCTTCACTATCCCTGCCTAGAAACTGAGAGTTGCTTCTTTACCTTAAAGGATATTAATCAAAATCCACAGTAAATGGAATTACCCATACCTCCAGATGTACCCACAGCCTCTATATTTTGGCACCATGTAGATATTGCAAGTATAGCAGGATTAAATCGGTTAAAGAAGTAGTTCAATAGCTTGAACAAGCAATCAATAGGGAAAAGAAAAGAACAAAAGAAAAAAAACCTCTCTCCACCCCTAAGTGTGTTACATGGATCAGCAGTTATCATGTTAGCTAAAATTCCTCCTACACTCCTTTAACCTTGTCTTAACTTCCACGAAGCTTTTAATGTTGTATGCCCAGGTTTGCACCTCCCTTGTTCCTTGGGGAAGAAATAAGACTAAATCAGTTTTATTGTTGTTACATTGAGACAACTTATATATTTACCACTACTCCCTTTTTATTTCCAAAGTGAATTGTAAACAGTTTAAAACTAAGCTTATCCAGAAATCAGCAGAAGTAAGAATTGTATAGTCCAGGGACCCTGAGGTATGCTCAACTAACTCTAAGGCAAGGGAGGGCTCACCTTTTGTGGGGTGATGTTTCTCTGCTCTGGGGTGGACGGCCTGGTGCCACGGAAGGTGGTGGGGTGCAGCCAATGGCTATGTGGCAGCTGGATTATTCCCACTCCACAATACCACAGCACACAACAAACAACACTTCTAGAAACACCCAGCAAAGTCTGTCTCTCTCCAGTGATTAAAGAGAGACCCCATAATGAGTGGATCCCTAATCTAATTGCTTTAATTAAGTGAATACTCATGTAAAGTTAGTTAGGCAATATGAATATAGAGCCAGAACTGCCTTAGAATTATGCATTTCTGAGCAAAACCAAGACTCTCAGGGACTCTTCCATGTTGTTACTTGCAAAGCACGAACTACCTGTATATTTAGTACCTGAAGAAGGACTTGTGTGCCAAAAAGCTTGTGGGTTCTTCCCAGAGAAATTGTTTCTCCATGACTTATAAGGAGGAAAGAGCATGTGGGATTAAAACAAATTTAGTCAGGCTCAAATTTCTGTTCTGGAGTCCAGCTAAAATCTGGTTTCCCAAATGACAGGGTCTGACTCGCTGTGTACTTGTGCCACTGCCATTCAAATTCATCTCAGTAGACTGTACAGGAAAGAAGTAACTGAGGATAATTGTGCCTAAATGGAAATATATGTGAAGAGGCATAGGTCTCTTTGCCCTACTTAAGGATCCGCCAGTAGAGCTTACACAGAGTACAATAGTAATTCAAACAAATTGACTGTTAGAAATATAAGTGGAAGATGATGCAGCAACTGAGAATCCTAAAGCAAAATAAAGACTGCAATCCTGTTTATGCAAGTCTACTTGCATTTATTAAGTTCATTTCTTTATCAAAAAAAAGAAGTTAATATTTTCAACCTTTTGCTTTTCTGGGTCTGTGTTTTGCCTGTTAACATGAGTAATTTTGACAATAGCCTTCAGTTCAGCATCAGCAGTAGAATTATTTTTTCTATATATGTCCTTAATGATTTGAATTCTTCCTGCAGAAAAAAATCCCATTAAACTCAGAGAAGTTCTATGAATGGAAGTATTTCAGATGCAGGACCAAAACTTATAATCCCATCACTGTGAAAGAATTTAAAGTCTTGCAAAAGGTACTTAACAGCAGTCAGGGTCTGAAAAAAATTACATTCTTTAGAATTAAAAAGTAAACATTTTGTGAAGCTACTGCCAACACATTTTGCACACAGTCTAATACCATTCTAAATCAGGTAGTGGACTGTGTGCAAATACCAGTAAAAATGTTAACAAATGTGAACTAGCAACATAGATGATGACTACAGTGTACCTTTACAAGGATTCTTGTTTAATAAATTATTTTTTTAACTAAAAAAATGCAGATTTATTAAAACCTAAAATGCCTGTGAAAAGGGGAAGGTGGAAGAAGTGGTGACAGGAAGACAAGAAAATCAGAAATTGTCAAATCATTTGTCTACTATTTATCAAATCAATTGTCTAGCATTTCAGTTTATTTGCAATTATTTGATTTAGAAATGCTATTAAATTCAGACAAATGTGTGATTAAAAAAAACAAATAGCCTCAACATAAAGCTGAAACATTTTGTAATTAATTTTAAAAATCAAAGCTGTCCTGATTAAATATTCATTTCTTGGTGATCCATCGTTGCTTTAGCCAAGTGCACCATGCAATATGAGGTCCAGTAGGAAATTTGTGCTATGAGCTTAAAAGGTATATGAAACAAATGGGGTTTGACTCCTCTAGGTTTACAGGGCTGTGTATTCAAACCGTAGTATTTCTCTCCCTGTTTAAAAACTAGACAGTTGTCTTTTGGGGGATTTTGATAATCTGTGTCATGTGGAGATTTTTAACCCCAAATTTCTGAAATAATGATTTTTTTCATAAAAAGAAATTAATTGCTTAAACCCCTAATTTTCCATCCAAAACAGGTTAACTTAAAACCTCCTGAGCAGGAAAAGTATGGATTTCACTGATAAGGTTCTTTCCTTAAGTACATGGGCTAACATGCATGCTAAAAATACTTTCATGTAAGATATGTGGATAATGCCATTGTGCATTTTCACCCTCTTGAATAACTGATATATGATGTTCTGTGAAATGCAACTTAAAACCATTCTAAAGCACTAGTTTAGAAAAAATAGATAATTCTTTGGTTAACATTTATGGCTTATTATCACCTGCATAAACATTTTTACTGTTCACTCACAAAATACACCAGTTTCTAGTACTAATATTAGCTATTCTCTTCTTTTTTCCATTTGGGAACCAGTCAAATCCTACTCAGAACTAAGTTTTTCTGACATAAAAATATGACTAAAATATTGTATATCTAATCAAACTTATAAATAGTTAATATTTCATTAATATCTCAGATTTTACTTCTTCAATTGTTTTACATAATGTCTAACACATGCAAATTTAAATACCTAGGTACTTCTCTGTTGAGCTTTTTAGACATATGACACTCATAATAAAATCTGAATTCTCCTATTTAAAGGACACTTTGCACCACGGGTAGTATAAATGTACACTAATGTAATATTCACAGCACAGCATATATAAAGGTAACAGCTGAATCTCAGTACTTTGACAGCATGTTGTTTCAAGAAGTCTCAACTTTCCATACAAAATCTCCCACTGAACAAATAAAACACTTCCCCAGGGGACCCAGGTTATTATATTTTTTTCACTGATATGAAAATCTCTGTGACTCTTTTTACATTTCGAGCTTAAAAATCAAGGATTCTTCAGTTTAGGAAAAATTCAGTAATGGTTTAAAAAACATTTAATCTGACACTGTCACAATAATGGGGACTACAAGAACAATGGCAAATTCCTCATGATATTTATATAAGCTTGTTCATTATGAATGAAAATATTATTATATCATTTGCCTTTATAACTTCTTTTTCACTTGACTTGATTAAAGAAAGCACTGCAAGTACATCTGTGATTCGTAAGGAGACCAAATCAGAAGGAGAATACTTTAAATATGGCCTTTGTGAACAGCTTAACTCTTGTTGATGTAGAGGACTTGCCATACCATAAATGCTGAACTGGAGGCAACTCCCAGTGTTTTGCTGCCAGGGCAGTGTCTTAGTTCAGGGACAAAAGAGAGCAATTAAACTTAGACTGTTCCCATTCAAGTGGAAGCACATTGCAACAGATTTTCCTGAAGCCATCAGAAAACAGCCCAGGCATGTTTTTCTGTAATGGCTGAGGGCTGAATAATGCTGGCTTCCTTCTTGTAGTCCATGTGCTCCAAGTTTTCCCCTTTTCCATGGTGGAGAGCAGCCCAGCACATCTGAACCTCAGCTAGCCAAGTACTTACATACAACCTGTTGCCAAGAGAATCCCCTTGCTTCAGAGGTCTCTGCCTGTGGCAAAGAAAGGAATATTTCTTTGAGATGGTGCTAAAGATGGTTTCTGCCAATAAGAGCAGTTAAAATATCTGTTATAAACAGCATACCTCTATGTCACAAAATATCCTATAATTTGGAATGATTGGTGGCATCTGCTCTCAAGACACTTGAGCGTGAAGCAGCGCGTGAGGAAGGTCAGAGAGCTGGGTGAGGGAAGGAAATGCCAGAGCTTTTTTCTGTGCTGTTTTTGAATCTAACCACCACAGTAACTCAGCTACTTACACAAGCACTAACATTTCCCACCCCGACACCATAGTCCTTCCCCCTACCACTACCAAAATCAACCCATTACTTGACAGCTCAGCAATCTGAGGAAGATTTAATTCACCCTGTTTCACCCCTGAATGCCTATACACCCTTCTTGTTTAATTTTACAATGTTTTATTTTTTTCTCACAGCTGTGGTAAAACCCACAGAAGGAAAAACAGTCTGATGCATAACACTTTGGAGAATTTCAATCATAAGATTTCATCCTTAAATATAGGGGTTAATACATCTAGTTATATGAAGATTAATCCCCCTAACTAATGCCAGATCTGTGATGTTCTTAGTACTACTTATGTTCCTGTGTTATTTAAAGCTTTCATCCAGAGCTTTAATATTTGCATTAGACTTTCTGAAAATGTTTAGGTTCTTTCTTCATGACTCAGTGCTCTCTGCTTACTCTTGCCTGAACTATCTTTCTTCTCTGAGTCACTACCTCTCCTATCAGCTTCCAGCCTCCTTTATTTTATTAGAATTTAGCACCATGTTGATACTTACAGGTTTTTCTGTAAACTTACCAACGGCTTTTACAGTCATAGGTGAATAAATGCTTTATCAACTGGAATATAAACCAGTTTAAAATGCAATTATATGTTGCAATAAACAACATTATTGAAGTATTTCAGGGATTTCCTGATGTTTAATGAGATACACTGTCAAGCATAGTCGGAACACAACATTGGTGATATTGTTAGTACAGACTTTGCTTTAGATTATTGGTCAAAAGTTTATAGATTTATTTAGGGAGGCTTCTGATTCATTATCCTCTTCTGTACATCCAGACAGTCAGTTCTGAGTGTCTAGGGCCTATGTGTAGATACGTAATAAAGATAAAGAAAATAGTAAGAGCACGCATCAGGGATTCTAAGCTTGAACTTGTTATGGTTTTTAACTTAAAGGAGCTCTGGGCCATGCCCAGAAAGAGAACTGTTCTTGCTTTTTTCTTCCCTGTAAGCACTGGGACCAGAGCAAGCATGCTTGAGAGGCATGGGGAAAAGTGTGAAAGGTGGGGTAAAGAGCAAGCATTGAAAGAAAAATATCAGTTCAGACTTAAGGGTAGAGACTGTGGTAAATTTAGATTTCAAAATACCTAGATAACCAGCCAAGAAACTACATCCATGTGGTTCTGGATAGACAGACTGAATTTTAGAAACAACAAAAGGATCTCTGTCAGCAGATTTAGCAGTAGGCTGTGGGCTAGACAACAAAAAAAATAATTCACACCTGAGCCACAACAACTGTGTGTACAGAAGAGGATGAAAGCTTCTATAGCTAACTCTGTATGCCTGCTCTTCCCAGGTTGTCAAACCTGGTTCTCAAGAGTTTCCAGGCTGAGAAAATGTTAAGGAAGATTCAAGAGGCTTTATTCTGTGACTACCTGATTGTACAAATCCTGGAAAGCAGATAGTTAGACATTCTGCACCCATCTTCAGTAAAAGATGATCAAAACATTTGTCTCAGAATTTATAGGTTCCTTTTATTTTTGATGGATATCTATTCTCTTTGAATAGGTGTTTCCATGTGAAGACTTCAGATTACTTTCCACACCTTCATTTAATGACTACCACAAAAAAAACCCAACCAATATTTTTTAAAATTATGTTCTTTACAGGCTCTAAATTTGGTCTGTACTGCAGGAAAAAAAAGTCATTGGTTATAACTTGAGAATTTATTAATATATATTTTGACATGTATTAATGTGTTTCAAATCCAGATTTCTGCATCCCATGTCCTGCTGCATCATCAACTGTCAGGATGAGCTTTCTGATTTTGCTATTTCTCCTTAAACCAAGATGCAAAATCAATCCTAACAAGACTAATTTTTGAAAGCTTTCCAAATACATGAATAGGTTAACTGTTCACTGAAAACGTACACACGCACACACATACACAGGAGAGAGAGTGGAAAAAAGAGAGGGAAGAAAAGGGGAGGGAGGTAAGAATAGTGCTTTTAAAGAACACTTTAGAAACATTCCTCTGGAGCACTCAAAAGCACTAAAGGAGTAAAGATTCCCATACAAATACCATATACCACTGACGCCTTGACCCATCCCACCGGGTATGCTGCAATTAACCAAGCCAGTTCGTACAAAAAGGAGATTAAAAGGCCATAATAGAGTGTTCCATTAATG
Organism: Elanus axillaris; assembly: GCA_026212715.1. Taxonomy (NCBI): domain Eukaryota; kingdom Metazoa; phylum Chordata; class Aves; order Accipitriformes; family Accipitridae; genus Elanus; species Elanus axillaris. The sequence goes on from JANZLQ010000052.1 coordinate 3,581,009, forward strand.
ATGTTTTTAGCAGCTTTTGAGGGATACTAAGAGAATAAGTCCCTTGCAAATATTAATAATAGCATAGACAGTAATGGATTAACATTTTTTTTGTATTAGGAAGAAATTATAGACTATGCTTTCTTAGACACATCTTATGAGACTAAGTTAAACATTAAAAAAATCATATTAAATTATTCATTGTTCAAAGTCCACCAGGTACACTCAGGACAACTGACCAGCAGAGACTTATTGGGCTAAAATCTATGTCAAATGCTCAGACAGATGGCTAAAAACTGAAGTGCTGCACTTAATATAATAGGTACATAAAGTTACCACCCAGAATGGTATACTTCTTGTTTGAAAACTAAGTCACTTAGACAGAAAACTTGTGCCCTCCTTGTCAAGCTCTTGGTGTTTCACATGTAATGCCACATCAGGTCATCAAGGCTGTTACCCATGACTTAACATCTTCATGGTTTTACATCAAGTTAAAATCCTTCTTTTCCTATGGAGTGCCAAATAGCAAGAAGAAATGAAGGCCAAGAGATAGTAAACATTTCTAGAAATTGCTATACCCCCTAGTTACAGCACAGTCTCCAGTACAAGTGAATTCTCCTTGTACTCTATGGCTGCAGAGTAAATACCGTGCTAATGGCTGCAGTCTATTGCCATGAAGCTGGTTTGCCATTTTGGGCCATCTCACAGTAGGCTCAGTCCAACACCTCATGCTCCCTCATCGAACACTGCCATGTCCTTCTCTTGGGGAAAGCTCCAAATGCTGTGACAGCATCTGACAGGAAAGTGGCTCCCTGGCAATGCCTCCCCATCCTGGGAGCCACAGAGCGAGTGTTGTTATATATCACAGAGCTGCTGCACAAACACACTAACAGAGTATCAGAGAATAGCTTCCCTCTAATCTTCCGTATCTTTTGAATCCCTGGTCATTTGTGTTTGATCTTCAAAAACCATATTAGAATTAGGAAAGATATAGGCACAATAATGTAATAAAATAAACACCATTGTGGATGAAAGCAAATTGGGACTGACATTTGCAAAATCTTTTTGTGATCACTGAGGTAAGCAAGGGACAGGAAAGGTTTTAAATCGACTCACAGCAATACGCAGCAGGCGTGGGTTATGCCTCCAATAGTCTCTATTACAAAAACAAGACAGAACTCTTTGGGTGAAGGTTGTGTTAAGGTGATGTAGGGTTTTTCTTCATGTCTCATCATCTCATATCAAGTGCTTATCAAGTCTGTATTAACTTTCATAACCCCTGTGAAATGAGCAACCTCAGACAAGCTACTGAGGGACAGCTCTCCATTTTGTAGCAACCACTAACACAAGTGGCCTATGTGTCAGTACAGTGACAAATGTCTGGAAGAATGAACTACTGTGATCTGCTGTGATTCCACCAAGCAGAGACAGAATGAGATCAAGAGGATGGGGTGAAGGGCCTTTAACAGCCGATGACAATCTTGTTCTGCATTACACTGCAGAGCGCCAAACAGTGACAGATTGTGTGCCGGAGCAGCTGTCTGCCACAACACTCAGACCGCTTTTTTGCTGCCACAACCTGTGTGTGTAGAGTTAAATAGGTCAGAAAATTCTGATGTTACCAGAGACAGAGGGTGACTGTGCAATGCAAATCTGAGGTGATTTGATTAAGGCCTTCCCAAGATACAACCCAGACATAAACAGTCTGCTTATCCATTTATCAGTGTCTTAGAGCATTTTTGCATGTAACGCTTGTGCTTAGTGCCTGGTTTCATTTATGTCACTCACAGGAACACCAGAAATATTGGGTTTGTTTCCTCCAAGGACCACTGAAAATTCCAATAATCAGTTATGTTGCCTTTAAATCCTATTAGAGCTCTACTTTTTTTCCCTACAACAGAGTTAACTTCATGGAGAGAAGATCAAGAGTGACAAAAATAACCATTCTTGGTCTACTGGATTATTTGATTCCTTCTCAGCTAAATAATTAAAAATGCAGAAGTCAGACACTTCTCAGCCATGGGGTGTCTTTGGACCTACCGATTGGCTTTCTTGGAATATTTATCTTCATCAGTGTATTTATTATATTAGTAGGTCCTAGGCTTATATTACCCCTCCTTTACTGTATTCATTTCATAGCTATTAATGCTAGATACATTAGCATCACCATCAACATCTAGATGAAATTCTTGAAGCTGATCTTGAATAACATCTGTCTTTCTTAGTATGCAGATCTAGCAACTGATAATGTTATTCTCACCAGAACTGAAAACGTGCTCAGAATAAATGTAGTCAGAAGCATCTTCAGTATATGACAGCAGTTATGGCCAAGGTTAAGCCCATTTCCCTTCTAAAAACTGAGTGAACAAGGGAGTCCCATTATTTTTAGCATTTCTGTGACACTATAAAAGAACATTTCTAACTGAAGTCTGTACACTAAACGTGACCTGTATTTGAAATTAATCCCTTGCATGCTTCATACAATAGAAGCACCTTTCTCAGTTGTTATGAAACTGCTGAAGTCAAGGAAAGGGAACAAGCCTTCAAAAGCTGTGTGTCTTGGGAACACTATCTCTACAGTGCCCATTATTTAGGTTTTAGAAAATACATTAAAATCACTCTTCTCATAAGAGAACATTGGGTTTGCATTGTTATGCTTACAACAGCTACAGTAAAGTGACTTCTGCTCTGTTTCTGTAGCAGGATTTACTCATGGTTTATACAGCTAGACCACATATCAGCTGTTACATGTTGCATGACACTATTAGCTGCTCTTTTCCAGTATGTCTGAGAGTCTTGATGTGCTTGTCATATACAGATGCAGATTTTTACTCAGACTTGAAGAAAATGGGCCTTGAGTATCCAAAAGCTTGTCTGGGTTTTTTTGTTTGTTTGCTTGTTTTCCCAGAGATGGCACTTGAGCCACTTCAAATCCATAGTGACAGCAAGCTTCCACAGAAATTAAGGAAAAATGGAGACTTGTCAAAATCCTGTGTCACTTCAGCACTTTGGAAATGTGATATGCTAGCCATCTGAGCAAACCTAGCCATTCAGAGCAATATGAAATTTGCAGGAGGCAGGTGCTTAAAACCTTTCAATAACTGTGACAGCAGCACCTTTGTAGTCATGATGGCCAAAGGCTATGAACAAAGCAGGGGTTTTATGCAGGTAATACTTTCTATTATTCCAAAACATAAGAAGGTCATTCAGTTTCTTTTTACCTTCCAGCTAGGTTGGCCATGGTCTAGGAAAATGGCCTTTATCTAAATACATTAAGTCCTTACTTCAGTAACAAGGTGGAACAGCAACTTCAGTGCAATGTAGAGATTCTCTCACCTCTTCACTAACAGCAGCCAAGACTGCACTCTTCCAGCAGATCCGTTCTTACATCTCATCTGATGCATGTTATTATGTATCATAAAATTAGCCAAATAACAATGACACACAGCTTAAATGAAATTTTAATGATAGTATATTATCATTTTTGTGTTGCCTCCTCCCCAGGTTAAAATACGAATGATAGTTTTAAAAATTTATGGAGCTTTAAGTGATGTGGAGGTATTACAAAAGACTTTGGTGACTGTAAGTTTGAACCAGTGAAAACAGGAACTTGCTAAAGGTGCTTATGTCAGCTCTTAAAAGTCTGCTAAGAATAACACACTGTCTAAGGACACAGAATAATGTATGTACCAAATAAAAAGCATCTTAAGACCTTCCTCAAATTCATCAAATAAATAAGTAAAAATAAAAATATATGTATCTAATTTTGTGTGTTGTGGAGCAAAGGTAAGCCAAACAAGCGATGTGACCTCAGAGGAAAGAATGAGGAAAAAAAAAAGATAGAGTATTATTCCAGTTCCTCAGCAGTGCATGGCAATTCTTTCCCATCATAGCTACATAGAGAAACACCTGGTTTTGAACTGAAGCCATAAAGCCACAAAAGACCAGATATATTAAACTTCCTATAATTGCTTTGAAATCTTATTTTCTCCAACCTGAAGGTAGTCATTTTGTGCCCACTGTTTTAATTTCTAAATGTGATTTACAAACATTTTATATTATCCTAGTCTGTCCCCACTGTGTTGCAGCAATGGTAAGCATACACAGAAATCTTAACGAAGCACTCACTACAAACTGTAAACACAGAGGATGCTAAGGTGTCATATACAGTACTGATAGTGGTTAATACCTTCCACAGTCATTAGGTTTGGATTTGGGGATATTTGCACAGCAGTCAATTCAGATAAAATTCAATTGTGTGCTAGTAGCCCATAAAAAGCTTATGCATCATTGAATCTCTCAGGTATACCTGGGTCTTAATGGGATAAAATTCATCTCTGTGTTCAACCACCTTAAATCAAGTGTTGGTCCCACTACCTTGGTTTGCTTGGGGGCGTAGGATGGTGTATATGCCCATGCACAATCTCTGCAGAGGGAATTATCATCTCCCTTAAGACAAGCTAAGAATGTGTACATTTGAAGCGCCGAACCAGAAGAAAGCTGAGGGCATACCTGTACTTCAGTGTACACAAAATGACTTCTGTGTAAGCAGAGGCTGGAAGGGGGGTTGTTGTGGATGCACAATGGTCTCAGCAAAAAAGCACACCAGTGACACACACAGTGATACATGCATACACACACACAGTTTCAAGAACCACACCAGAAGCAGGTAAACCAGCCAAAATGCCACAGATCAACTACAAGCACACAAGCTAGCAAAGTTAACACTCGGATTTGCTCAGATGTGTGGACTTGCAGTTGTGTGACACACCCTAAGATAATGCATTGCTACGAAAATTACTACTACTAGAAAATTAAAATGTAAGAAAGATAAAAATACCTCTTTTTTTCTCAACAAAATACAGTTTTGTTGCTTAACTTTCTGGGGTAGAAAATGGAAAATAAATAAATAAAAATTACTGTGGTGTTTCTACTCAATGTTTTAGAAGAAAATGCTAAATCAACATCTCAAAAATATTCCAGATTTTTCCACTTATCTGTGGAGTTTCCAGATCTTCTCTGTAGTGGAACAGCACCTGTTCTGCTCTGGCAACTGCTCCCCAGTTACAACAAAGACCTGGGTTTTTCTATAGTGTACATGGTCCTAATCACTTACACATTCCTTTAAGACCCCTCAGTATCCAACATGTGTTCTCAGTCACCCAGACCTACTCCATACTGCATCCAAGACCTGTCCTTGAACTGATCTAACTGCTCAGCCCACTCATATTTGTCTGCACACAAACCCAAAGGCCAACTTCAAAGACCTTTTTTTTTTTCTGCACTGAAAGCTACAAAGAATTTAACAGGATTTAAATTAAGTAAATGCACATATTACTGTATTAAGGTCTGCATTTAACAAGAAAAGATGTTCACAAAAGAACTGAACTTATGGGGATTTTAACTTTGCATTTCTTTTTTCTTTTCTCATTTTAACTACAAAATAAAATTATAACTTTTTAAAAGAAAATTGATACACTATGTATTTTAAAAGGAAAAAAAAAAAGCAGAATCAGTGAGAAGTTTTCAGGTCACTCTCCAGGTCACAATGATTAAAAATGCAAAAGTGCCAAGATGAGGACTTTCTGGTAGCAGTGTCAAATTCCTGCGCAGTAGTATCTTACATTATTACTAAAGCAGCTAGATGTTACAAGTGCACTGTGACTACGTTAATGTGAGGTTTAAATGCTTCACTGTATTTCCCTTTTTTGTGTCATCTAGCATACCAACTCACTTTATATTCCCATAAGATAAATGGTATATGTTCCTCTCTTGGCAAATGTTACACTAGTCAGAAGTTACAGTCTTTACTTACAATTGTACCACCAGGTAGTATTACAAAAATAGTATTCACTACTCTAAAAAATAGCATTCAAAATAAGAACACCTGCACTTTTTAGTCTTAGTTTTCATATTTTTAATAATATTTTGAAAATAATAGCCGTCTATTTTTCAGGCTATTTGCACAGCTCCTGCCTGCAAAATTGTCAATTGTTTCAAGAAGGACAGATTATAGCCTGTCAAAAAGCCTGAAACTGAGCCAGTGACAGCCTGAAAGCTATTCCAGATTCTGAAAATATATTGCAATGCCTATACATTTTTCTTTGGCAGCTGGTTACTGGAAACTCAGCTGCAGTGCAAATATCAAAATGCTATAGAGGCTGAATTATAAAGTTATTTAGAGGAAGTATCAATTTCACAGGACTGGATGCCTGACTGAGGAAGAAGGCTCTTGTTTTATCCTTAGGACAGTGTTGGTTTCATATACAGACAGCAGTGTTTTATAATCACATATACCACTCCATTCCACTCCTCTCCTTTCCCTTTGTCATCTGCCGGTAGCAGTCATGCCTTTTGATAATTAAAGTAAATGGCTAAAAGGTTGATGGGTTTCTGTAAGCCTTCTGCATACTGGAACCAGGTGGGCCCTTAAAACAGACAGAATCAGAGCAATGCTGAAAATGGCAGTAATGTGCACAAAGGATACAATTTAGGATACAATAGGATACAATATACAAACTGTATATATTACTTGATCCAGAAATTCCTCTCAAGTGACCCAATGAGTATGAAAGATCTTAAGAAATAAGTGCTTAGGACATTTTCCAAGGATACTTCCAGGAGATGTCAGCTTGAATTCAAACACCTTTTGCTTTTGCTCTGCACCCTACCTCAGTCTCACCATCTCAACACCCAGGGCCTAATCTAACACAAACACGTCTCACATAGCCTGTACGCTTGTGCAGCAAGTTAGTTCCCACCCTGAGACCTTTGTGTCTATCTTGCTGGTCAGATGTGAGTGACTACAGAAGGTAGAAAGCAGTAACTTAATGGACCCTGAATACCAAAAAATACCACTGCTGCTCCACATTTCCCAAAATCTGCAGTCTATCCCAGTACAACTATATTGCTTTCTCCTTCTCCCTCTACAAGCTCCTGTTTATAGCACAATCACCTGCTCCATTTGAGTTCAGTACAAGTCCTTGGCTTAATGTCTTGAAAATACTGGCCTTTCATGATGAGATATTCTTTTATACACCTTTACATGCTATCTCCTTTATCTGTCTGACCTCGGACAATCAGTCACAGTGCCAGAATTTCAAACAAGTTAACAGGGTGGCCTCTAAAATTTTATGACTGCTCATTTCATTTGCAGCAGCTCCCAGTAGGTACAGGCCATCCTTCCCAAAGCTAACAGATGATACTGGTTTCTTCTGGTTTTCCGATCACAAGGCAAGAGGTGAACCTGTTACAGCAGGTTAAAGGGTGGAGAGAAATGGATTTTTTTTACATAGGTTCATAGAGGGGATTGATCAAGTTAATTTAAACAGCTGGCAAAAATCCCACTGCAGCTTTAGTCATGATGAATTTTCAGATTATTATAGGACCAGATGGGCTTTGTTCTGTAAGTAATTGTGTATTCTCTGGAGTGGACAGGGGGACATTGAACCATCTGTCTTGTTGTTGCTCCAAAGAGTGTCTTATTGCTGTCTGTGTCTGCTGTTTCACTACTTGATTACCCCAGGCATGCTTTACATCAACTTGCTCAGACACAAGATTCCTTCTTGTTTTAAGTAAGAAAGAGAATTGCATTTGCCACCCTAGCCTGCCATGCTATGCCTCTAGTTTTCCTGTCTTCACAGTCTGCTGCTTTTCTTTGTTTTAGCCCCTGAAAATGTATTGGAATGGACAATAGATTTAACAGGTCTTTTAGCATTCTTGTGGTATCACTCAATGCTGACAGGAGTTAAATTTGTAAATAGTAATGCCTTGCTCTTGCATGGCATTTTTCAACAGGAGAACACCAAGCTTTTCACACAGAGCTCAGCATCACTAGCCCTATCCTACAAATGGTGAAATTTGGGTACAGAAGAACACTGTCAAGAATCATAGTCTAAAACCAGGAAATTCAGAGATACTCAGAACAGGGTCAAAATAGACAGAAGGAAAATGGTAGACATGAATCTATACAGTCATTCAGTACCAGCCTGTACATGAATGCAAGAAATACAAGAGATAAACAGGGCATAAAATTCCTTATATGTGGCGAAAACGAGAATTTAGTTGCTGTACAAGAGATTCAGTGGGATAATTCACATGGCTGAGCTATAATTACTTTTTATTAATATAAAAAGATATACAGCTTGGTCAGGAAGAACAGACTGCAAAGCAAGGGACAAGGATGTTAACCATGTACTTACTATATGTGGGACGAGACCTGCTGAACTCTCTGGTTTATATTTAAAGGCCTGATGTTTTTGTAAGAGTTGAAGTCTACCACTGAAGTCTTTTAACACTGAATCAGTATCAAATAATCTAATGGCACTTCATTCAGTGACCTGTGAACATTACACTTCTTAAGGTCCCCTCATATCCTTTATGGATTTCCATAAACACATATAAATAATTGCAAGCAGGACCTGTTCCAGGAGAATAACTGTAACCATGACTGTATACATGACCTGGTATCTGCCAAAGAATTCCGCAGAAATGGAGGACGATTTGCAAAGGATCAAATAACAAATCAGCCACTTTATTCACTAGTGACGCACTCAAATTGGGTAAAAGCTTTAGTCAGTATGATCCAGTGATATTTGCTTTATCTTTAACATATATTGTTATCCCTGACCAGGTGTACAAAACTTTTCTGGACATAATTATTCTTCCTTCTGGAAAAACAATTTTTGGACCTTTTGGACCTTCTTAGCTAATCAAAGCTGAGGAACTTTTTCATTATTAGGTGAATGACATCCTTCATTGCTCTCATCATGGTTGAGATACACCAGCGCAGATCTCTGTATCATTATAAGCTACACATTCCTGAAAGACTCACAAATGTGGAGTCAATTTTTCTTTATTAAATCTGTGAAATTAACTAATTTAAATTCTATATGGGCCAGTGATTCAGATAACATGAATAGAGGGGGTTTTTAATATTAAAACACCTTTGTTGGACGCCAGCTCAATTAATAACAAGACCTGTATTAAGTCTTTTTCTAAAGGAAATGGGGTTTGAATTTTTCACTTCTGTTTGTAACTAACTTGAGATTTGTGAGTAGTTTTCTCATTTTTATCATTAAATCCTTTAATAAAAACTTAAGGAAATATAGTGCTATTTCTCAGCCTTTTCTTGTGTTTTGGTGTCATTAGATCATTATGTATATGACTATTCTTGCTTATGGTAACCTACAATCTATTCATTTTCCTCAGAGAATGTAAAATCAAGCATCCAGTTGGCTCATATGACTCACCACAATGTCCACTGAACAGCAGAGGCACATCCATGACAGCTGATGAGGATCTAAACTGAGCCTCAGAGCTGTGCATAGGTCCCAGGCTATAACTGACATTAGCCTTCTGTTCACTGTGATTTCATCCATAATCATTTGGCATTTCATTTACAATTCTGTTTATTACCCTGCCTCAATGTATGGGAAGCAGGGGTCGTTAGTACATATCTCAAATGTTCAAATTCTAAATTAAACCTCAGCATCTTTCAGGGAAGTGGCTTTTAATTTTGTGACTGCAAAATCTTGTAATTCCTGTTTCCAAAGTACCCTCCAGAGGCTTTTCTCACTCAACAACAGTAATCAACTTGCCAGAACTTAGAAACTTTAACTGGTACCTTATGAAATTCTAAATTGCTGTAAGGTCATCTTTTCATTTTGCTAACCTTATGAAAAGCTGTATCTCTTCTCTTTCCTCATGTACCAGGTACATTTATATTACTGGCGGTCTAAACTTTATTCAGGTATAGTGTTCTTCATGTTTTCAAATATTACTGAATAATTTGATAAACTGAAAGAATGAGGGAAAGAGTTAAATACAAAAACCCCCCAAATTCACACTTTTATCTTGGTAATAAAACTCAGAAATATTCTCTGTTTTTTCCAGCTGCACGAGATGTGTTACTGTAAATACACTGCAGAAAATTATTCAAAACACATTTTTCTTAAAATTATGCTTTTTAAGGTTTATTAAGATTGCTAGGTTTTTCATGGTATTGATCTTCTGTTCACCTCTCTCTACAGCTGTTCTTAGGACAGCAGAATTGACCTCAGGATAGACACCTTCATGGATATATGCAAGAAACAGTAGGTTGCCATGGACTCAAAAACTGATTTTACACAAGTGCAGAAAGTAAGTCCAAGTCCCATTAGGAACTGGATTTCTTGATACGTGGCAAAGCCCCAACAAATTCTTTAAAAATGTGATTGATATGAGAGGCGAGAAGAAAGAAGTCTTCAGCTAGCACGTGACAGTCAAGCATATCTTAATAAACTAGTGGATAACCCTTCCTTTTTGGTAGGTAGGCCAAAGCAATAGGAAAGGAAGACCTACCAGCACATTTCTCAACAGCCTGGTGTACCAGAACACACCAGAACAGAAAAGAACATGCACCTTCAATGGATGGCAGTCATCCAGCCACTGACCAGGAAGACACAAGGCCTGAGGTGACTCAAATTCCCCAAGGCTGTGGTGACAGGTCTGGAAGTAAAGGTAAGGTCTGGGTGTCCATAACTGTGGACTAAGCAGGTTCTGGTACCAGCAGTATAGCCCACATGGAGGCCACCAGAGCTAGCATTCACATAGTTTTACCTCATATAATATTCTTAGAAAAAGGAGAACCATGGGGAAATTGCACATGCATTTGTCAACCGTAATACAAGATTGTCTCCCAAGAAAGGACATGAAAACAGACCTAGTCCAGAAACAGTGGCACATCTTGTTTATATTTAAAGCAAAGTGGTTGACCTCAGGACATACGGACAGAGCAGGTGGTATTGCTTCATACCGTGAAGCTGTAGCCACATGAGTCTATGTGGCTGTAGCCACATCAGTCTGAAGACAGCACCAGACTCAAACCAACAGCATCCTAACAAATGGGAGAGGTGTCACACCATCTTGTTTCTGGAGGTTGAACACTGTGTTACTGGTGTCTAGCAGTAATGCTTCGTATATTATTTTAAGCCTGATGCTGAAAGGCATTGAATGCATGTGAATCTAAGCAGAGGAACAGAAGTATATTTACAACAAATCCTACCACTTATCCCTATAGGTTAAGGTGCGTATACAAGGAGGCCACTGAAACATTGAGAGGTCCCTCCATCATTGCAGATATGTGATCTCCTGGGGAAACTAGTACTCCATTGCTTGCATCTCTAGCATAGTATACTCTATGATTGACAAGAAACTGAAAAATTCAGAGTTCCCAGCTGTCCTGGTTTTAGCTGGCAGAGAGTTAACTTTCTTCCTAGTAGCTGGTATAGTGCTGTGGTTTGGGTTCAGTATGAGAAGAATGTTGATAACACACTGATGTTTTCTGTTGTTGCCAAGTAATGTTTAGTCTAAAGTCAAAGATTTTTCAGCTTCTCATGCCCAGTCAGCAAAAAGACTGGAGGGGCACAAGGAGCTGGGAGGGGACACAGCCAGGACAGCTGACCCAAACTGGCCAAAGGGGTATTCCATACCATGTGACATCACATCTAGTATATAGACTGGGGGGAGTTGGCCTGGGAGGGAGATTACTGCTCAGGAACTAACTGGTCAGCAAGTGGTGAGCAATTGCACTGTACCTCACTTGTTTTGTATATTCCAATCCTTTTATTATTATTGTTGTCATTCTATTATTGTTGTTATTATCATTATTATTATTATTTCCTTCCTTTCTGTTCTATTAAACCGTTCTTATCCCAACCCACAAGTTTTACTTTTTTTTTCCAATTCTCTTCCCCATCCCAGTGCAGGGTGGGGGAGTGAGTGAGCAGCTGTGTGGTGCTTAGTCGCTGGCTGGGGTTAAACCACAATATCAGCACATATGTCTACAAAACATGAATGCATATATAGACTGTTTTCTTAAAAAGGTGACTAAGCCTTTACTAAGGTTTTGCAGGGATATCACAGAATCTGTTTCTAGTTGTCAAGTTATGAACAGGAAAAAATTATTTACATTCTGAAAACTGTATATAGTTTTCACTGGATTTCCCATACATGAAGAACAATCATAAACTTTTTTGCCTGGATTATTATTATTTATGGGAAATAAAAATAATATATCTGTTTCTTTGTATGCATACATGGAGGTAGAAAAGAAAAAGGAAAGAAGAGAAAGCATGCTGACAATGATGGTAATGAATTGCATACAGAAGGCATTAAAAAATGGTAGATCCTGAAATGACTGTGGGATGTGCATAGTTAATAAATTTCCCAAACGCTTTCCAAGTGTGAGAACTGTTCTGACACCCATCAGCTTTCATTTCCTACCTACATGATACCAGATAACAGCACACATTTTGTTTTCCACTCATCACAACTTATAAAGCCCATTAATTTATTGCCCACTCTAATTGATACTGACATCAGTAGACATCTTAGCACAGTCTTAAGATACTGAACTGCTGGGCAGTCTAGAGAGAGCTTTTAATAATTGCTTGTCACACTCAACTCACGCAGAATTTTCTTTGTTAATAACTATTTGATGCCACCAAATATAGTGTCAGTATGTATCACTTCATTAGTTAAATAACTATTCAAAAATTACGTTCTAGGGAAGCAGAAAATTCTCAGAAATCAGTGGTAAAAAGGCTAACCAGGATTTAAAACTAACTTGAATTGTTCAAGGGCTACATAATATAATACACAGACTTTCAAAACATAAATAAACAAGAATACTGTGGTTCAGTAAAGGGTTACTTGTTTACTTCAAAATCTTCTGTTTCATACAATAATATAACACATATTAGAGAATAGGGAACAAAAATATTTGGGGGTCATTTTAATTTTCTGATGAAAATAACTTCTCTGAATATACAAGTCAGTTATTAAGATACTGTGACTGAATTCTGGGTTTGTGCATGTTTGTTTCTGTTCTGGGCTTTTGATTTAATTAAAACTAGTGGCAGATGGAATATCTTCTCTGGATCTCTCTGCCAATTTTTGTAGTTCTGTAATAATATTTTCCTAATTTAAAAAATGTTTTCACCTTTCTGGTTTCAAAACATCCACATGAACAACACAGAGAATTCACTATAGAGAAGAAACAAAAAATCCAAGGTAAAATAAAGACTGGCAAAGAAAGATTTCCCCCAATTGCTCTTACTCAGTACTTTTAGGAGTTACTTGTAGTAAAAACAATTAGCAGTGCTAGTTAAAGCATGATTTTTTAAGTCACTTTAAGAAAAAGTTCAATTACTTAAGATCTGTTTTAGAGCTGTAGTCCTGTATTACTGTTTACTGACTACCCTATTAGTAATAAGGGATCAATAATTCAGAGAACAAGCTACTGAGGATGTTGGTGTATTCTCCATTTCTTGGTGTTGTCAAATCAAACTTGTTGCTGGAAGACATTCTCTAAGCAGTTACAGCTAGTGCTCAACATACAATAAACTACACGAAATCCCATGGCCTGTATTATGCAGAGTCCAGTTATGCTACTTAGTTGTCTCTTCTTGCCTTAAACCTAACTCCAGGAAGCATTCCTGTCACCTCCATCACTTCCCTGCACACACCAATTTTGAAAGTGACCTAAAAGGCAATAAACTGACTCAGAATTGGATGTATTCATAAAAGGGCCATACACAGGTTTATAAAGGATGGCAGCCACCAGAGCTCTCCTTGCATGTGCAGCTGCTTTGGGAAACATCTGAAGCGGACTTTCTTCTGGAGCTCTCAAGGCCTCCAACTCCTAAATATGAATGCTGCAAAGTCAAGAAAAATTTCATGAGTGGTTGCAGCACTAAAGGCAATTTGTCATCTTCTTAATCGATGAAAAGGTTTTTATCTGCACATTACTCATAGAATTCACATCACCTCTAGCTGTCTTGATTTACATTAGCTTTCTTTACTTTCCAACATATATTCCAGTCCTCATCCATTCAAAATTTAAGAGGTCAGAATTTCCACTAAAAGCTTGTAGTTCATAAACTGAAACAGTTTGACAATAAAACATAAGTGCTAAAAAGCTTTGAATTTGGAAAGTGCCTCAGAAATACTATTTGCCTGAAACAATCATCTCTGCTGACTTCTGGTTTTCAAAAGGCTAGATAACTATGGCAAAATCCATCACTCTCACTGCAGAGTCAGTGCAGAGAATGAGGTATCTCTAGAGGACAATCAGTGTGCCAAGACTTCAGCCTCCCCACTGGTGATGATGAATCTCTCTCAGCTGTCTCAGGTGCAGCTGATGGCCACTGCTCTGACTTGCACATATTGTAACTTCTAGGCACCTCGGCCGGGGCAGACAAACCGGCTCCAAATACGTGATCGTAGAAGATAAAGAAAACTGTATCATTTGGGAAGACTGGTAGCTAAGAGGTTGCTGGGTTACTTAGCCCGTAACAGGGCTATTGTTCTGAAGGGCTTGATTTCACCAGTGAATCATCACTGTACTTAGTCTTATCTCCAACACACTTTCCTTGTGCCAAAGTCATAACCTGACCTGATGCATTAACAGAGAGATTTCCTATCAGAGATTTCATCTCTCATCCTTAACTTCCAAGATGTCTTGCTGGTGTTGCTGCTACTGTTGTTATTAACCCATGTAACAGAACTCATTTCAGAACCTTTATTCCCAGATCTATCACTTGCTGCACAGCTTTAGATAAAGCTGTAACTACAGAGTGATTCAGCTTCACCAGCCTTAACCCAGGGATTAGAACAATAATCCCACTTCAAAGAGCATGGGATGCATAGATGAAAAGTGGTTTTATGGGAGCAAACTGTTATTTTGTCACTAGTGAAATTAATACTATTCTCTCCAGAATACAAGTGAAATATCCATCAGGATCCTTGTTCTTATTTATCTTTTAAGAAAAATGTCATTTACTAAAAGAGTATTTCAAGAGATATATAGGAGAAAGAAACAATTAGACTGTGTCTGAGAAAAATGAGTAACCTACTAGCTTGCATACAATACTGACTAGACAGCATGGTGGCTTCAGCTCTAGTGAAACCTGATGATGAATTCCAATCTTACAAGACACTCCTCCTTCAATAATTTTTAACAGTTTTCAGTTGCTATTTTATGGCCTCTCTATATATACTTTTTGAATCTTCTTTAAGTATCAATTAAGTTCATTTTTAAACCATAGATAACTAAATGCTATTGATATTTTGCAAGTGACTTAAACTATGACGACAGTGTTATTTAGACCAATACGTGATTTTCTTGAACAATACGGAACAGTGTCAGCTGTCTTTCTCTATCCCCCTGGGTCCATACTAGGCTTCATCTTTCAAATATGGCACAATTATGTCACCAAAGTTTCCTAGTATTTTTTCTGGAATTGGTCACAGAAACTTGCCCATCGGTTGGAAAAGGTATCCCAGCTGGACTTGGGCTCCACTGCTTTGGACAGGTGGGTGGGGGGTGCTAACCTCATTTTCTTCCAATGAATTTTAGACTATATATTCAAATTATTCTATGTTTCTCTCAAGATTACAGCCTTAAATTTTTTCCTCATTCTTCATTTGGAAAGCAAGTGTGGCTATAGAGCACATTACCACTCCTGTATAGTTCAAAGTCTGTCTAAATGATTGCTGCAATTCCAAAATCTTAAAAGTCATCTCTTTAAGCACCTGGGAGTAAGATTGTCTACATAGAGGTGAACAGCAAAAGGTAGTTATTGTGCTGGGCAGAAGCAGTCCCCACAAAAATCCTATTGCTCCCTCAGAGGTTTCACAGGAATGTCTTTGTGTCCTTACACAGCACCCCTAAGCCCTTCCCTTCTCTTGAAATCAGTAAGGCTGCAGAGTGACAAACAGAAACATTACACAATGACTGCGACACAGCTTTTACACAAGCAAGATGCCTTCTCAACCATGATGATTTGGGGAATTTTCACGAAAGCAGCATTTTTTCCTAGAAAAAATAATTCTGGTTTGTTTAAATTTGAAAATATCAACAAGGCTGACAAATTCCAACTAATAATTTTATTAACTATCTTAAGTAGCCTATCATCCTGACATTAAAAACAAAGTTTCTCAGTGATTTGGAGCAATGTCACCATATCCTTGTCCCTGCAGCAAAACTGCACAGAGTCCAGCTTGTAAGTATCAAAAAATCAGTACCTTAGTGTGGGACATTTTTTTCCTGGAGAGTAAAGATATTTTAAAATGCTTCCCAGTTTGTCATAATAGATGAATTACATATTGTGCTTGCCTTCTCTGCTAATCTGTACCTTTTAAAATATTTATCTGATCAATATCCATCGAACTTATCTCTTTTAATTTGCTTACCACTGCTGAAACACAAATCATTGAAATAACTCTAAGAAAAACTGTGTACATCCACAGGAGTAGAAATTGCATAGATAATAATAAACGAGCCACCAAGTCATTAGTTTTGGAAACATGTGTTGGTGTAAGGTAGTTTTAACTTTACATGGACATTAGATATAACCCATTTTCTGTTTACCTGTCTACTATATATTTCTTTGAGGTGACTGTAACTATATTTTATTGATCTTTACCATGTGTAATCACTGGCACAATTCCATAGCTGTGAGCTGGTCTGAAGGCTATGGAGAATGTTTGCTCACATAGAGTAACCTGCCCATCACAGGGTCTTCCCACTGAACTGAAAACCTTGCATCCTGATTAATGATCATACTCACTGCTGAAGAACATAAGCCATGATCTGATAATTGGGTTCTAAATTAAACAACTCAACCTTGCAAAGCACTTCTGCCATTACTCATGTAAGCAGGCTTAGTCAAATGGGCAAGGATATGCAGGACTGGTCTTCTGGCTCTGACCTGGGATAAGTCACTCTGAGGGAGGACTGTGGGAAGACTGACAATAAATAAGACCTTCCACTTCCAATTTCAACTTTTGCATGATCCAACCACTGGGAGCTGGATCGCAAACCCCTGCCCTGACATGGGTGAGGAACACTGGGAACCTCAGAGGGAAGCCATGGGAGCCCACCCCAGCTTAGCAGCATCTAAATAATCCAAAGGAGACAGCGAGGTGTGCCCCAAGCCTCTCTGTCTTACACACCTGCTTCCAACTTGCAGCTCACAGCCTGCCCTGTCTCCACATCAGGTGCCTAACTGTATAATGAAAAGAGCTGGAAATCTAATGTGTGCAGCAGCAGAGGAGGAAATCTAAAGAAGGGAATCCATCAATTCATGTTTTGTACTTCAAACAGTAAAAAACATTAGACAGGGCTTATAGGGAATGCTGATTCCAGATTTCAGCCAGAAAGAAAATGCAAATCAATACGGACATACAGCAGAATAAACTAATCTAATTGGTATGGAACTCACAAAATACAGTTCTTCTTCAAGCCTTCTGACATGCCTGATTGCCCCATTTTCAATGTTTTGGCTCGATTATTTAATAAAAAAGGATGTTTTTCATTAACAGAGGGGCACAGTTGACTCGAGTCTGCCATTTATCATGATTTTTATCACACTGCTCTATTATGGCTAGCACATGATTTCTCTTGCAGAATTATTGTAGAGATAAGTTTTAACAGTGTTGGCAGTGGGATGATATTCAGGCAAACAAACTTCCTAATTCAGTAAAAATTAAGGTTAGTTTTGACAGATTCCTATTCAAAACATTAACTAAATCCCTTAGACAATTAAATACTGCAATATTAGTCCAAAATATTTTATTGATACTTCTTTGTCATTTACCTGTTACCATTGCCTGTTGCATTATTTTCCTTCCTTGTCTTATATTTCTAGAATTACATATACTGTCTGTTCTTCCAGTTGCTGTGTTTATTTCATTCTCAGTTTATTTCCACATCATAGCTCAGTCAATTAAATGTTGTATCTAGCTTTGCAAGATCATTACCCATCCCCATGTTTTCAACCCCCTCAGGAAAAAAAACCTGCATGTTTTTTGACTCTTACCTCTGACTTTATTCATTGTAGTAGTGAAATCTGTTTCAAAAATCAGATCTTTGTTTTAGCATTCCATAATCCAAAATGCTTATTCTTTCCATTCACTGTTAAATGCATCGTATGTTACAGTCTCCTTCAGAGTTGAAATTTGCTCTGAAATTATCTGGTACCTGGAAAATCTCTCTAATGTAAATTAATCCTCTGTGGTAGTTCAGAGCTTACATTTACACCTTGCACCCAAACCAGCTCTAAACAAGCCTGGACAAGTACCAGAAGCAGTGTTATGATGCTACCAGTCATGTATTCTGCTTTGGATACCTGCATTATCTTTAGGTGTGTTTCCTACTCCTCTCCAGTGACTTCAGTAGAGCCTGTTTAACCCCCTTCATGAGTATGATCAGCAGAATCAAGGGAAAAATAACAAGAGGAAGGCTGGATGAAGAAACCTCTGTAGCACTGTGATAAGCACCCACCACCTCAGCTCTTGTTGGTGTCAGTATTGGCAGCCTTCAGACTACTTAGACTAATGCCAAAGAAATTAAGCTGCTGTGAAATAGCATCCTGGAGGACATTTTGTGTCACCTACCTCACTCATCGTTGCACTGAGCATTTATTGTATAGACTACAAGGCTTCAGCTTGGTGGGTTGTGCTGAAGAGATCAGAACCTGATGCATAACTAAAACCCCAGTCACTAGCTTAGACTCCAAATCACATAAAAAAAGGACACTGCCCTCATTCCCAGTCAAAAACAGGTTACACTCAAAAGTTAGCAGCATTAACAGAGGTAACTCACCCACTGCAAGACCATGGAGAGACTTGGTTTGTCACAGGGAACTCTCAACACTGGTGGTACAAGGACTGCTCTATAGTGAGACAACTGAAGACATGTAAGACCTGTCTACTCTCTGTTTCTCAGATTTTTCTAACGGGAAGAGATTTTTTTTTTCCCCCCCTTTCAATGATAACAGTGGGGCTCTATCAAATGATGACCACTGGAAGCAAAAGAATAAAATAGGAGAGAAACAATGTCTGAAACTGTTTTAATAATCCAAACAGCTCAGACCACCATGACATATTATTCATGGATAGAACCTTATCCCACTGTCTTGAAGGTAGCAAACACATCCAGCAGCACGCTGTCATTTCAAAGGCACTCTGACAGAAGGGAACTTGCAAAAGAAGCCTAGTGAATCACCTACAGGCAGCAACACCCCGATGTCTTTATGAGTTCTTCACCTTTCTTACTTGTTTCATGTACTTGGATAGTTTGCAATATATGTGCTTTTCAGTCAATATTCAAAGCAGTGCCATTTCTCCTGCACTAATTATTTGCTCTGTATATATCTTGAAAAACATCATTAACTTTTTATCAGCCAAGGTGTTTCAAAGCAGTACCTCAAGAGGTTAAGACAGAGTGTAGCACAACCCCAAATTTGCATATTAAATGAACCTTTGTTTCCACAGAAAAATATTTCAGAAACAAGTACCCTTTGAAAGAACATAACATATATAAAAGAAAAGCAGACTAGCAGACTATTTGATGGTTAAAGAACTACAGCAGATTCCTATTTGTGCAGCTTAATTAGTAACAGGCTCTGGGTTTTCTCAAGAAATACAAGGAATGGCAGTCATACTCTGTCGAAGTCACCTGTATAATTATTTCTGGCACCTATTACATTTTCCATTATAACTTTCATATTCTCTCAAACCACTTTTCTATGCTAAGGGCATCCTCCCTTTCCAAACCAGCTGCAATTTCACAGCAGGATGCATTTAGCAGATAAGAAACTAATTTTATATTCCCTAAATTGTCATATCTATTGGGAGCAGCATGAAGTGACCACTAGGATACTTGGAACCTCATTCTCAATTACAATGTGTCCTACATTGATTTAAAAATTGATGCCAGTAAAGCTGGCAGCTAAATGACAACTCCAATTAACTGATGTGTTTCAAACTATATAAGATATGTGAAGAAAATAGGTCCAAATTTGAGGCAGACATTGGAGGACACTAATCATTTAATTATGAATAGAAATTATTCTAATAAAATATATCACAGGTTTTGGGATCAAAGCTACACAGTAAAAGATAGTGCAAATTACTTTCCTAGTTCACTGTCACTCACAGGGGGCAGATTTTTTAATAAGTGCTGAAGATTGGACAGCCATGAGGCATTTATGTTACTGTTTGAATGCATACTGTTTAGACTGTTTAATACCTTTACAAAACAATATTTTTGTTTATTCAGAGTCCTAGGTCCTTTGCCTCTTGCAGAAAACAGAATTGTTTTTTCAGCAAAGGTTCCTTACTCACCTTACTCTGCATTCATACTTATAGGTTATTTTCTCCATAACCACCAAGGATATCCTGGTGAAATCAGGTTAATTCAGTGGGAGAACTTTCCATTATCACTGAACATTTCCTGTAAAGAAAAGAGGTTGCCTTGCAACTATTCTGATGTCTTATATTCACCAAATTGCCACTAAAGAAGAGGTCATGCCCAAGGGAGAACCAATGGAAACCAGTCCCTATAAAATCAAAGGCCATGACATAAAAAAACCTGCCTCATACTTCCGTATGCCACTGTCCAAAGTTGGTGAACTTCTTCCTTGTACAGCCTGTGCATAGAGGAAATGAAACTTGAGTTATCGGGACAGCCTGTCTGATGAAGGTTGATATACATGTTTTGGTTACCAACCACACTTCTAGGTCCTCACTCTAGACAGCAAGAAATTTTGTGAGAGAGAGACTTCAAAACAAAGCAAAAATAATTTGATCATTCCATTTTACCATATTTTTAAAGTGAATGGACATCAATGTTTTTTAGTGGGTTTATGGATATACTATGTGAGTTTGTGTGTGTTTATTTATGAAAGCTGTGATTTTAATAGCTTCTCAAAAATAAAAACCAGCTAATAATGGAAGAAGTCAATTGGTACTTCAGGCATAAAATCTTGTATCATTGTGTTAATATTGCTATTATGTATAATTTACCAATACCTCTATTGAAAGGCTTTGTGTAACTGTAGGAAGGGCAAGAAGAATAAAATCAAGCACAATAATGACTGAGAGGAATGTAAGTTAAGGTGGAAATGGAAATAAAGAATCATTACAAGCACTTCTGGAACTGCCTGAAGACAAACAAAGAGACCGCACTGCTTGTCATAGAAGAGTGGAGCAAATGCTCAGGTCCTTGAATAAATACATTCAAGGGACATCTGTGGCCTTTACCACATAGGTCAATGCAGACATGCAGCACTGACTACATTAATATTCTTAGACAGAAAGGAATCAGTCCTCTGCCTAAATTTTCCCAAGAGAAAACCACTACCAACCTTACAATTTGGAATGACTCTATTATATTAAGATTTGAGTATTAGAGATTATTGATTTAATTTTATTGTGACCTTGACTTAAATACTGGTTTGTCTGTCTTTAATTAGCTGGATAAAATTGCAGGATAGAGTGCAATAATGTGTTGCTTAGATGTGTATTTGCTTGTCCCTTTCCTCAACAGATTCATATAAAGCATATCGTTTAACCTATCAAATTGTATCAGACAGCACCAAGGGCATAACTAGCCACAGGTAAGAAATCTGTAAGCCACATTGCTCTGTTTCCAAATCAAGACATGAGTCCCTTACATTCCCTGGGTTACTCAAGAAATGGGTTGTTCTTACGGCATATTAACAGTCTGGCAGAGGAGATTATACTTTTGAATTGAATTTAATTTTGTCATTTTTGGGGGGTGGGGGGTGTTCTGAGAGCGTGGGTGTTTAACTATTATTCTTAGCATTCTCTCAGTGCAGTTTCTCGTTGATTGCCAAGAAGCTTTATTGATTTGTGTAGTGCTGTAGCTTTCACTGTGCTCATCTCTGTCTACAGAAGGAATGTCACACACTCATGATGAGACAGTCCCTGGCAGTTGTGATCATACAAAGCAGAACTAGAGAACATGCCAGCCAGACCTGCCAAGAACAATTAATGTAAATGGCTCCTCCAGAAATTTAGTGCCACAGATAACTCCTCTCCCTCCATCCTTCTGCATCTGGCCTTCACTATGCATGCTTCCTGCCTTCAGTAAAGGCAACTGGCAGACTTTGGTGGTTTTTCATGCAAGCCCTCACTGAGGTGGTACTGAGCTCTCACTGTTGATTGTGCAGAGCTATAGTTTAGTGCCACTGGTTAGCACTTGGTTAATGGGGAGGCAAGTCATAATGTACTGATGCAGCAGTCTGTTATCACAGGAGGTTTAGGGTAAAGCTGCTTGGAAATTGTAGTAGAAAATGCCAATTCATTAAGCCAGGAAACCTCATTCAGAGCATCTCATGCACAGCAAATCAGAAAAAAAAGCCCCAAATCTTTACATTTCCTGAGACAAGAAGCACTTTTCTGTCCCTCTTTTTATGCATATGACTTGTCTGAAGCTAGGTGTCATTAATTATTTCCTGGGAAAGAGCTTTTTCCAAGTAAGAATGTGGAGCTGTCAGTTCTTCAGTTATTGAACTTTTATCACACTGCAAAGCAAGAACGAAGTAAGAGGCAAGACAACAAATCAGATATCATGCACCAGAAGAAAAGGCCATTTCCAAATCATCAGTAAAAATGTTGCACTGTATCTGCCAGGGAACACTTAGAAAAAATATAGGACTCATAAGAGAATTTTGTGGTGCTTTAGGAATTGCAAGCAGATTAAGCAGCAGAGCTTCCTTCCTTTATAGGTACACATCCCATTAAACAGAAGCACAACTACACACTAAAATTGAAATCCATAAATCCCTATAATAAAATTTAATATTCAGCAATACCAAATGTTGCCATTGTTCTCCATGAAGTACCAAAAGAGATTAAAGGCACAGCAGACACCTTTTTTTTGGTAAGCTATTTTCTAAGAGGTCTGTCTCTTGGTTCTAGACACACTTCAAAAGCATAATGTATCAGTATGAATCACACTTCTAATATGACTCATAACAGTGAGAGTTTGCTCACATGCATATAAACCATTTAATTCTATGGGTCAGCAACAGGAATTCAGTCTTATACATACTTGGAGTAATCCTATCTTTGCCTGAACTAGCTTGTTAGTAAGAGACCAAGCAGAGTATTTTTTAATTTATCCATTTTCACTTGTTTTCAGGAAGCAACTCATTGGCCTCTGCATGCCTTTCATATAACAATGATTGCTTCATTATATCATTAAATATCTCAGAGAAAACTGAGCTTTGAATTGCTCTTAAATATAATAAATGGCAGAAGGAATTGAGCTGTGAGGCTGGGGGTACATGTACTCTACCAACCACAAGCAAGTACTTAGAAAAGGGGGAGCATCTGCTCCCCATGACCTCACACCCTGCAAGATAGAAAATATGTCTGGATACCTTGCAACAAAGAGACAGAGAGACACAAAAAGACCAAAGAGGCACTTGGAAAACAGGCAGCTTATTCAGCCAAACACAGGCATTTAGGGAAAACAGTCATACAAGGTGCTTCATGCCAAAGACAAGAAGAAAAATGCACACCTGATGGTTTTCTGAAGGAATGCATAGAGAAGGTCCAGTTGTCAAGAATATAAGTATCAAGGACAAGGGGCAAAAGATTTCTATCTTAGAAAACAACAGAAAATGAAAGTTCTGGGGGAAATAAGGCTTATGAGAAGAGAACATAGGGGCTTGTAGAAGTACAAAGGAGTGAAACTATTTCTGATCTCATTATATCTACTCTCATGCAAGTGTTAGAAATATAAAAGAGATTACCCTAAAGATTGTTTCAGAATTTTAAAGAACTTCTGGCTCTAGCTGGGAAATTCACGAAGTCCTCCAACCACAGAGATAAGGTCAAAAAGAGGAAAATTATTCCAGTGACATTTTTACTTATCTCTGAATAAATAACATGAAGGAAATTATTTGGTAAATGTCATTCATATTTTCAAATAATTTTAATAGAAATAATCTTTATTTTCACCACACATTTACCCTTTGCTGCCATTTTTACCAGCACTATCCATAAATGTCACAAACTTTTGGGGTGCCTAGGACCTTGCTTTTCTGCCTCCTGTACAGCAGACTACCAGCAAAATTGGAAATAATGCATACTGTCAAAAACTCTATATACAGCAAGTAAAGACAATGAGAATCTCAAATATTTTAAAGACCTGTCACAGAGGTGAAAATGCACATTGCAACTTATTCACACAGTATTAGCAAGACAATATTAGGGACAGAATGATGCTGTATTGTTCCATTCTGCACAGATCTTACCACTTACACACTGTCAAATTTCTACTGTTTCATTTCCCTTTTTATTTTGGTAGGATTTGCCAAGCAAAGGTCTCAGACAGGCCCCAATTCTACCAATTGAGAGAGCCCAAAGAACTTTAGTGCATGTGGTGAAAGCTCCAAATCCATCAGTGCCAATGGAGATATTGAGCCATTTGACACTTCATGGTATCTGGAGCTGGGAGACCAAAAATATTGTCATGACCTGTAAAACCAATGGCAGGAGAAATCACATTCTGTACTTACATATCTCCATATGTGGCTGCAAAGGGCTCCACAAGGGGGGTTATCTACAACTACTGCACATCCAAGGCAAGACTTGTGTTCTGAATCTAAAAAATCGATCACACAATCACAATTAATGAGAGCTCAATAAACTTTTAGTGCATTGTTCAGCTATGTCCAACCATGGGGGGGAGCATAGTTGGTTGGGTTTTTTACATGTACACAAGCAACAATCCCAACCTATCAGATATATTAATGTGAATCAACATACTATGCTGCTATGAAAGATTTCCTGGCTCAGGGAAAGAAATCTCATTATGCATTCACTGAGCTGATATGACAGACTGTCTCATTAAAGATATAGCCATCTCACCAAGGACAATGAAACTATGCATCCTCATGTTGACAGTGATGGAAAATAATGATAACCACTGCCATCTTTTTCTGTTACTGGATTTTGAGTCATGAGGAGGGGAAAAATATCTAGGTGCAAACACAGATAATTATGAAATTACTACTAGGTTTTTACTGACTTTGACAACCATGCTGGGAAGCTAAGAGGCACGTTTCCAAAAAGCAATGTATTTTTTACAATGGTACATAGTAAAAAGAAGGAAGCAATATTCTTCAAGTGTCCCAATAGACTTTATAAATAAAATTCCTTCTTAACCCACAGAAAAATATTTCATCCACCCTGTTCAGTAGTTATAGAGTTTGAGAGTACTATACCAAATATTCCTTTAAAATAACTTCTATGAGTCAAGAGAGTAAAACACTGGCGTGAATTGTCTTCAGAGATGGGAGAATTCCCATCACTAAACATTCTTAAAAACAGGTTGAATAAATATCTGTCAGCAATAGTTTAGGTGTGTTTGATCCTGTTGTTGGGGAAGGGAGGAATAAAGCAATTTCTTCGCATACTTTTCAGCACTAAAGATCTATAATAGGCATTAAAGTATAATTATGCAGCACCCAGGTGCACAGTTTCTCCTATAACAGAGAATGGAAAAGAAACTTGGATCATGTTTCACTGCCCATAACCATCAGATTATTTTTTTTAATGACAAAGTAAAAATATGTGTGATCTCTAGCAATGACAGAGAATGCTTTCTTCCTCCCATGCCACATGTGACACATGTGACACTGGAAGAGTTTCCAAAAGTGATCGTAGATCCCAAGACCTCACAACTATGAGAATGATCTGGGGTCATCAGTTCCTGACATGCTTGTGAAAACACCTTTTTCTGTGCTAATTATTTGGTGCTCTTGTACAGCAAGAAGAACACACCACAGAAGTACATTAAGACCAAAATCATGTTGTTCTGACTCAGGTTAAAAAAAAATAAAAAATAAAAATACCCAAACAAACAATACAAAACTTTTTTTGACTGCACAAACATTGAAACTGGTTAGCATGAGAAGAAAAATTTTGGTAGTTCCCTGATCTAACAGTCTAACAAATGCCAGGGTACAGCAACTGGAGGACAAAAACAGGCATCATATTGAATCTCATAAAATGTAGAAATGAAATACAGACTTCCTTTAGCAACAGTAATCTATTTTAGGAGCTACTTCCCCAGGGACATGCTGGATTTTCCATCACAAAGTCTTTGAATCAAGACTGGATGTCACTCTAAACTGTAAACAATAGCTCAGCTGGAATTAGTGGCATGATTCAAGAAAAATTGGGTTGCCGCATTGATATACAAGAGGTCAGACTAGCCACTCATAATGGTCTGTCTGGTCTTTGCATTGATGAACTGGCAGTCACTGAGAGAACTCTACAAATCTGACAATGACTTCTATTTCCAATGCCTTAGTACCAGAACAAAGGAAGCAGAGGGTGATGAACAACATTAGTAAATGAGATATTTGGACAACAATAGCTTAAAGGGAAAATCTTTGCCTTGAAGACAGTTATGGTAGTGCAGACTTCCTTCCTTCTTAAGTGCCTGCTTCCAAGTGTTACCTTCTGAAATAGTATTATCATTCTTTTAAAATTGTAAGTGAGGTTTTGTTACTATCCAGAGCACTTCTAATATTTTAGATGAAATTAACACAGGTGCTAATGTGGAAAGACGACTATTATCTGTGCTGGCTTCAAGGAATACAAATGATGGAGTATTCCTCACAAAGAAAGATAATGATACTCATAAATGAAAACTTGAGAAATTAATTGCTTGAAAACTAAAAGCCTGCCTTGACAATGTGTTATAAATGCAATACTTCCCTTGTAGCTAGTAATTCTGACTATTTCTCTTTGAAACACTGTCAGACTAATGTGTCTAAAACATCACATAAGAGACTACTACAAGAAGCAATGTGAGGTATTTTGTAAATTATGGATATCACCACAAGATAAATAATTCCATATATATTTCTTCACAGCTTTGTACTTTTTATCAAGTAAACCCCTTTGCTTCTTTTTTTTTTATGCACGATCAAAGACTATGTACATGGGTCTAGCAGTGGCTGCAGTAGTCTATAATGGCCAATAACAATGTAGGACCCAAATTAAAGTTATGCCATTGGTATGAAATGTACCATTACTGGCAAAATTGAAGGCTGAGTAAACCTGCAGGTTTACACTGAGCGCTATAAATACCAACCTTAGCTTCAAGTGTGGATATTGGGAGTTGTATCTGTTTTGAGCAAATGACATGCATATTATATATTAAGTGAAACAAAATTGTAATGAACTTTGCTGCTTTTGAACAGACTGTAAGGGCAGAATCAACTGAAACAGGTACAGCTTTTTTTTTTTTTTTTTAAGTTTTACCATTGCATTATTTCCCTTTCTCATAAACTATTCTTGGGCACACTTGCGTTCTGCATGGAAAAAAACATTGTGGGGTTTTTACTTAATAATTGGGGGAGGACGTTGTCAGAAATGTAAGTAATGACTTTAGGCTTTCTATTCTATTCTTTACTTTTTTGCTAAAACTAATCTTGATTATACTATAACAACCTCTTTTAGACATATCGTCTAAAATGGTAGCTGCTGAATCTGAATCTATCAGGTTTTTAACCTTGCCTTATAAATATAAAAAAATGTCAGAACACATCTACTCTCTGCATCTCAGTGACTTTAAAAAGTCATTCACAGAGAAAATTGGCAATCCGACAGCTGAGGAAGACAGGTTTCAGTTCCCTAAAGGAAATAAATTGGTGGCTTGGTTACCTCTATTAGATAGTGAAAGATTCTTCCTGTGAAAAGGCTGAAAGAAGAAGAAAAATGTTGACATAGATCAGGACATTCAGAGCTGATATGAATATCAATTGGTGCTAGGTATAGCACATATGACCTGGATGGGAAGGTCAGCACAGCTGAAATCAGAGTTATAAGGAATGCAGATGTGGCACAAAATCTGCAAATCAGAATGAGGACAATGAAATGGAAGAGTGGGAGAGAACTCTAAAATAAGTAATGTGTTCATCAGAAATAAACATAATCATGAAATGAAGAACAATATGAGAATAAAAGGAGTTCCTGACTTCTGAAAATTATTTTCACTCTATTCAGTCCTGATTCAAAGTCTGTTTAAGTCAGACACTGTCTTACCATTGATTTAAATAGGCTTTGGCTCAATGCCCTCTTTGAAGAATATCACTATGTAAGCCTTAATCCTATGAAAATTGTATTAGGGCATAATGATAAAATCATATTACTATCAGTAGGAATGTCAGCTGATATAAAATAAAAAAGCACAACAAATTCCCTACAGCCAATCCCCCCAAATCTAATTATTTTAGCATTTATCAGGCCCCACTCCAGCAGAAATGGGAGAAATTCCTGAAGAAGCACAGAAAAGATGTAACTTGCTTGCCTTCTCTTCCCAGAGCAAAACCTTCATCACCTGTAAAAGAAAGTCTTTTGACCTGGGAACCTTTGTCTGAGAATAGCAGTTCCTGAGACACAGAAACACAAAGAAAGGTAATAATGAAGAGTACAGGAAAAACCAATAGCAGACAGATAAAAAACAAATAAAAAACCCAAAACAATTCCTGAAGCAACAGCAAAGTCAGTTCCATTAGAAAACAAGGATAATGAAAAAGAGAAGATAATGTGGAGAAGCAGGGTTTAAAACAGTGCCTGTTGTTTACATCACAGCTGAGATATAAAATTTGAAACAAATGTGTTATTAGAGCAAAATGTTAACCCAGCAAATGAAGGCAGAATAACTGAGTCTTACAGACACAGTACAGACATTTTCCTTTTTCTGGAAAAAGATTTCTAACATTTTATATTCATTAGCCTGCACCATTAATAACTCTATTATTGAGAACTTTTTCACAATTTAAATAAAACAGCACTGCTTGTGACATATAAATATTATATTTTAATATTATATTTTAAAGTCTTATTTATTTAACATCCAAATTCAAAGTACTGCTTAAAGTTTTACACAATTCTTCAAAGATGAAGAGGTCAGCAGAAAGCTCATCACTTCTGTGTCTCATCTTAACCACTAGCCCGTGAGAAGTACTAAACTACTTCTCTGTCTGTATCAAGAACACTCATCCATTCAACAGTTTGAGAGGCAAAAAAGGCTCAATGGAAGCAGATTTTTTTTCCTGATACACACTGGATCACCAGACAGGAAGATTCCCTCTTCAGTGAGGTACTAGTAGATGAGTCACACACAGAAGAGTACACCTCACCTACCACAGGAACATTTCAATCTACAAACAATGCAGAAACCCATAATTTCACAGGAGAATTGTCAAAACAATCCTCTGAATAAGCAGAAGGTGAATAAGCTCCATAGGAGAGAAAATGAGCAAGAAAAGAGCAACCATGGAGCTTGTAAGGGAAGCTGAGAGAGGAACTGACAACAGAAGCTAATACACCATACAAAGAAGAGATATCAGGCTATGCCCTTATTCATGCAAATATCTCTGAAGCCAGATGTGCTCATCGTTGGTGTATATCTAAAAGATAGCCCTATTCAACCAGGTGGGGATCACCTGTGAGACCAAATCCAGAAAAACCTGCAGAGCTTTACCTCCATCTTCCAAGGCTCAAGGTCTTTATTGCCTTCATCTCATCCTTAGCCAGGTCTTAGAGCCCTCCAGTTTCCTTCTGTCTTTTACTGGAAAAATCCAACCCAGGTGCAAAGTTGTCTTTTGTGAAGACAAGGAGGTCCAAGGCAGAGGCACATCTCAAAACTTCATAGGACTGCAACCTATGGGAGAGGTAACCTCAGAAGCTGAGGGGCTGGACTACACTCAGAGGTATTCAAGCACATGTGTTTAAAGAATGACAGAGAGTGTTGACCCTAAATCCACATCAGAGAGTGGGTCTTGCAGTGTTACCGATTTGTCATTAGTTAGAATTGATTTTGATTCTAAATATAAATATGGAACTATGAGAAATATTTTAGTAGATTGTATACCTAACACATTTAATCAATAACCAACAGCTGCTGTGAAATCCTTTGTACAGCTCCATGCCAGGACTGAAAGAATTGGTCACAATCAGTGAGTAGGAACATTTAGAACTTTAGATAACAGGTTTAACATCTAAGATGATTTGGATACAGTTTATAACTTAAAAGAATACATAGGATGTCAGAATCTAAGATTAATGGGAACAGGGAG
>JANZLQ010000052.1:3627635-3648789 GCA_026212715.1 Elanus axillaris
CATACCTAACTCAAAAACATAGCACTGTACCAGCTACTAGGAAGACACTTAACTCTATCCCAGTTGAAACCAGGACACCCAAACAACAATGAAAAAAATCTTTGTTCAGATTTTTTCTGAATGTTTTGCTCTCAGGTTTTGAGCACAGACTCTAAGATACCTCTTTCTTGGGCATAACTGCATATTCCACACTAACATATTTATATTAATTTTGCCATTGACTTCAAGTTGTACAATAAGATGAGGAGTGACCTTGTCTTGCATCTTTTGTTTTTTTGTATATTTTGACTAATTTTTTTAACAACAAAGGAACAAAATCTAGTGAAACATTATGTACTTTCCAACTAAATCCCTGAATAGGATGAGATGAGTTAAATGAGCAGCTCAGGAGGATTCACATAATAGCTCTCTGCTCTTTATCCATAACTGGAATAAAAATACTTTTGCTTGATATTTTGTGTGATGGATGCAATAGTAGCTTTTGCTACAGAAAGCAATAAATTCCTTTTTCATTTGGATTAATAAAAAATTAGATCACTAAGTTACTGTGGATAAATAAATCCTTACCATATATCATAAAGGTAGTATGGACAACATATTGGAGTGCTCCCAGCAAATGCAGCTACTGCTTCTTCTAGTTAAAAGACCTGAGCCACTCTCTAAGGTTGGCATCTGCTCTGAGCTCCCAGGTCCAGCAGCTGAGTAGCCCAGATCATTCAGAATTCTCATTAAGACTGTCAACAACACCAGCAACTGAATCTGTAGATAGAATAGCTGTGCAAAGTACACAGCACTGACACAATGTGATCTCCTTATTTCATTCTACAACAAGCAAAATACATTTTAAAGGGAACTTTGATAAAGTCCCAAAGCAGAAATCTATACGTGTTAGAAAGGAAAGTGTGCTGGAGAGACTGGCAAGAAAAGGGGATAAAGACTGTAGCAGACACTTGAAATGGGAGACAGGTGCCCACCATTAAAAGCTGATCTTCTTGCTGACATTAGAAGGGGAAGGCGCATAATAGAGCTCAGCAGAGTGTCCTGATTTCAGCTGGGATAGAGTTAAGTGTCTTCCTAGTAGCTGATACAGTGCTATGGGTTTGAGTTAGGTATGAGAAGAATGTTGATAACACTGATGTTTCCAAGTAATGTTTACACTAAGTCAAGGATTTTTCAGCTTCTCATGCCCAGCCAGCAAGAAGGCTGGAGGGGCACAAGAAGTTGGGAGGGAACCCAGCCAGGGCAGCTGACCCAAACTGGCCAAAGGGGTATTCCACACCATGGGACGTCACATTTGGGAAATAAACTGGGGGAGTAGGGGTGGGGGACCGCTGCTGGGTGATTAACTGGGCATCGATCAGTGGGTGGTGAGCAATTGCACTGCGCATCATTTGTACATTCCAATTCTTTTATTATTGTCATTTTATTATTGTTATTATCATCATTATTAGTTTCTTCCTTTCTGTTCTATTAAAACGTTCTTATCTCAACCCATGAGTTTCACTTTTTTTCTGTTTTCCTCCCCCATCCCACTGGATGGGGGGCAGTGAGTGAGCAGCTGTGTGGTGCTTAGTTGCTGGCTGGGGTTAAACCACGACACAGAGCCACAAGATAATATCAAGTAGCATGATGTCTTTGACTTGCCAGTGGGCATCCACATAGACAGGTGGAAATACAAGACAGAGGCAAGCAATAAAAACTTATTTGAAAGACACTAACTAGTGCTGACAGGACACTCCACTGAGAAACCTGTATGGGAGATGACACTACAGAAGTGATGATGGTATAAAAACCCGAATACCATGGAAAAGAATGGTGTAAATTGGGGAACCATTGCGGTTACACATGTAGCATCACGCAGGTCTTGGGAGATCCTTTACATCTTTTACATATATTGTGCTACACATGATATAAATGGCTGAATTTGAACATTGTTTGGAGAATGGAAAGAAAAGCCAAAAAGGCAAAGTGAGAAAAGCTTGTTCATGAGGCAGTGTACCAATTTACTTCATCTGTTATGTGAGAGACTCCTACATTTTACATTTACAAATAACTTTTTTAACAAAGCAAAGCCAATATTTTTATCAGCGAACCATGGCGTGCTCACATTCATACTAATGTTCATGCTGCTCTTTCCCCTCACTGTGTTCATCAGCTGTCAGCCTCTATGAGAGAGCTGGTGAAGTAAAATTAAGGAGATTCAGTTCCTTCGAAGCCCTGGCGTTCAGGAGCTGCCAGGGGCTGAACACACAGGCGCTGCAGTAGAAATGCACTGAAAGGCAGAAGACAGCAACAGAAAGGCACAGAAAAAGAGAAGAAAAAAAAACAAGATACAGAGAGAAAAGCAAAATGTCTGTGCAGGATACAGTGTAAAGTATAGCTCCAAATTTTCAAATGTTAATGTCTAATGATAAGTGTTGAATCTCTATTTTTCACCCACAAGAACTGGCCTGACTTTATAAATTCCTATACAACACTGTAGGCAAGAAGTTTATAGTAGCATAAGAAATAAGGCTTGTATCTATCCTATACAAAAGTGGCAGCCCTGCACTACTCAAATATGAAAACAGGATCTATAGTCCCTGAGATATATGTGCAGCCTTTATTGACAAGGGTGGGACCTAAATGTGCTGGTCATTTCAGAAAAAGGTTCAGGATCAGGCTCCATATTTGTGCACACTTGTTAGGTGCAAAAGAAAATAAAAAAGTTGCTTTGAATCTGCTTATTTAAATCAGTATCTGAATTTTTCTGGGTAAGGGGCTAGGAGGCAGGTTGAAGACATCTACCAAAGCCACAGAAACTGAAAACGTAGCAGCCAAATATTTGGGAAGAGAGGAAGAGCGAGGGGCATTTTTTGGTACAAAACCGCTTCCCACATAAATTTTCAGAGCCCTTTTACAACAAAACAAAAGTTTAAAAGTTAAAATGCCATTTGAAAAGTATGAAAAGTTCTTTCCCACAACCTGGTTAATGTATATGTGATCTCAAACTATGCACCAGACGTGATGAACCAGAACTTATCTGAGAAAATTCAATATAATGTTCATCAACAGGAAGACAAGTAAATTACACCAGCAGGTCTGAGAACAGAAACTGACTGTCTCAATATGACCAAGCTGTTTGGTCAGCCAGGCTCTTCTGCTGCCCACAATGGGCCCTGTTAAACAGGCTGCTAATCTGTGTTTAAATGTCTTCCTATATACAACGGGATGTTGAGGCAGAGCCACAAGATAATACCAAGTTGCATGACACCTTTGACTTGCCAATGGGCATACACAGGAGTTAAGCATGTTTACGTGTTTTCTCCAGCTGAGATGCTTACATGAATAATGGAGGATCTGAATGAAGCTGGATTTGTTTGTGATTTTTTTGGTTGTTTGCTCATGACAGGTACAGACAGGATTTGACATACCTTGAGGGTTTTTTAGATTACATGTAATGCTAAAAAAGTTGTCATTCTTGTACTGAGCCAGTGTATGCTACAATCTAAAGCTGTGACTGGAACCTATAAGCATACCCAATTGTAGGCTAAAACACCTATCCTCAGTTAGTTTAACCTCAAGCAACACAGTGTTCATCATATATTAGCCCCAGAGGTATCTTTCGGAGTTCTGGACAGGTTTCATAGTTTATGCTTCTATAGACCTATTACTGCTTCCTGAGCTAATTAACTTAAAGCTCATTCTGTTGTTTTAAGCTTCAGTCAAACCTTTGGATTGCAGAGTAGAGCTTCTTGTGTAACATCGTTCATGGGCACCAGTGTTACAGTACAGCCAGGAAGGTTGTCCAAATTTTCAAACGTGCTCTAGTCTTCAAACCTGGGGACATCATACAGATGCCAGGCAACTAAAGCCACACACAAGACTTCTGACTTTTTTTACTGATAAGTATCGATGACTTACATATTGCATAGATTTGTAATTCTGTATCTGGCATAATTCAAGAAGTAGCTGCCAGTGAGAAATCCTCATGAAATTGCGAATTTTTGCTGGATGTTCACCAGATTAGCAGTAGAGTGCTGTTTTCTGCAGAAAGTGTTGAGAAACTCTTTCTTTGAAAGTAGGCAGGAGGGGATGGAATGATAGGCAATAAACAACTACAAGATAATAACAAAATTAGATAAAATAAATGAAAACATATTGGATCAGGATAGCTGAACCTCACTGAAAAGAGGGAATACATTTGAACACAGAATTTCTACATACTAAGACACAAAATAGATGGCTCTATTCTATCTCCACAAGACTGGAAAGAATTTCAGGAATCAGAGTAAATGAGCCCGCGCTATGATGAAACCAGTCTACAAATTTAACTATATAAACAGGTGGAGGAGTAAAGAGAAATAGAGAACAGATTTTTACCTTTGTCCACATGGACTTTTTGTAGAGCTGGGTAACATTTTGTTTTCCATACTTTTAAACTGATGTTGACAAAATGAGGTAAGGTACAGAAAAAGCTCCACCAATACATTTTTAGGGTTGTAGAAAATAACTTACAAAGAGAATCTTAAAGAACTCTGTTTAGTTTATCAAAAAGACAATTAAGAAATGTCTTGATTACTATATAAATATCTTCACAGAGAAAAACACAGAGTACTAAAAGCCTTTGTAATTTAACAAGACAAAAGTCAGATAAATAAGAAGACATTTTCTTAACCATGATGATGTTATGTCTGTAGAGACTGGTGGTGAATCCTCTAGAATGCCAAGTTTGAAGACTGAGATTGGCTCCCCTTCTGGGGTTGATAAGCTTTGACTGAGCATTAACAAGAGCACTTGTCAAATGACAGAACTG
Source organism: Elanus axillaris (assembly GCA_026212715.1). Taxonomy (NCBI): domain Eukaryota; kingdom Metazoa; phylum Chordata; class Aves; order Accipitriformes; family Accipitridae; genus Elanus; species Elanus axillaris. The sequence continues at coordinate 3,632,431 of JANZLQ010000052.1, forward strand.
AATGGGGATTGGATTAGTGAAGGTGAAAGTCAGTGGGCACATCAGGGATCAGACTAGATGATATAGCAGGCCTAGTGACCTCAGGCCCTTTGAGGGGTCAAGAAGATTGGAGAGGAAGGAACTAGTTATGCATGGTTTTGTTGTAGACTCTAATCACATACATAGGGAAAAAAACATCAGAAGAATTTCTTTTGAACACTTCAGCTTTTCCAAGTGAACTTTTATCAATTTGCAGCTTTAATCTGAGGCTAAACTAGGAAAAAACTGATTGCTAGAATGGATAGTAGTTTTTTCCTCCTTTAGCTATGCATTTCATACCAGCTGTGTAGGATCAACCCCAGAAGAAAATTAATGGTCTGATTATACAGTATTGGAGTGTCTCAGGTAACAAACGCATGACAGCTATTTAACCAATACCTGGGTAGTCAACTGGTAAGGGTGGCATTAATGATTTTGCAGAAAGTTAACTAAGTACATCTATCACTTTGTCATGTAGGGTAAAAGAAAGCATCAGTCAAAGAATAAGAGGAGAGCAGTCTATGCTTCCTTTTTTAGGTTCTGATAAAATCTGCTCTAAGAATCAATACAGTTGGAGAGGTGAATTACACTCAGGCTGATTAAATATAACACAGATAGAAAGGGAAGGAGCAGGCCCAGCAACTGACCTGTAAGTAAACAGAAGGAAGCACATTATGGGTCAGCAAAACATCAGGGGGTTACTAAAAGGCTATCCAATGGTCATGCCCTAAAAATCTGTCCCAGGGGCTTAGCCACTCCAGTTATCTTCAACTGTTTCATCTTGGCCAGTGGCAAACTTTGAAAATACTCCTATTCACACACTGACTGTACTCCCACAATCAGGTTTTTCCTATAACTTCCTAGGAAGGTCCACAATGAAATTATCCCTCCTTGGGATAGATTCACAGCTGGAGTGAATTAGCACCTTCAGCTGTAACCTCAGTTTACAGGAGCTGGGGTTTCAACCAGCTGATTTATACAGCTCCTCACTGCAGTAAGCAAGTCCATATAATTCCTCTCGTCCTCTTCCTCACTCAAAAAACAGGCATTGTATATGCCCTTGTCCATGGATTTTCCATCTGTTAAACCTAACACTGGTCCCACAAGGGAGCTCCTAGTGCCTGAATAGGTCTTTTGATCTTTTTTCATTCTTAAGACAACCTGTTCTTTGCTGAAGCCTTATCTTTGCTGTATGGCTTGCAGAGTGCTTTTATTCAAAACTGTAACTAGAGTTGGTTGAAATATTTTTGTTTGGAACAGTGTTTTAAGAGGCTTTGCTGCTTTTATAAAGGGTTTTTTCTGATTTTTGACAAATCTATTTTTATAGGTTTTAGATTAATTTTTTAAATTTTTTGCTTCTTGAAAGGAGGAAAAGTAGCAGAGGAAAGAAAGAGTAAAACAAAAAAGGTACCAGAAAGCCAAAACATTGCATCTGAAAATTCTTAAGTTAAAAATAAGTCTTCCCAGGAATATTTGAACAATAAACCTATCCCTTCCACAAAAAAAAAATAATTTAGAATGTTGGAAAACCATCTCATACTAAAAACAAGTCAATATTCTAATCTATATTCATTTGAATTGCATTAGTAGAATATACACTGAAGTGTGCTTCAAAAGTAGTGCTCTATAAATAGTAATCTATAAAGATCATCTACACCTAGTTTTTAATTATTATGTAACAATGTATCTTTTTGCTTATCCAGGTGTGAAAATAGAAGAAAGAAATGTATCCTCACTGTATCTTCCTAGAGCTTAAGTCATCTTTTTTTGTTATTGATGTTAGCAATATCCTCCTACTTCTTTAGAGTACCATATATCTCTTTAGCTACACAAACTCATTACTTTATAATGAATTAATTGTTTGGGAAACAGCTTGTGTCAGTTTGAGTGGCAGACAGGAACAGGTTGCTCTCATAGCAGAGGGCAGATGTAGCACCTGACTGCAGTCTGCTCAAATTAATAGGCTGCCAGTTCCACCCTTAAAACTTGTAGGATGAGCGTTGCTGATACTGAAGCCTGAAACTGCTGTGCTGCCTATCAAGTGATTAGTAGGCACCCTCTGGTTCTTCACCTTTCACTATCAGGACAATCGGTCCAGAGAGACATATGGGAACTCGTGCAGCACTGAAGGGAATTCATTGTGCAAGGGCCACTACTGCAGACAACTTTGCCATGGAAATAAATGAGTAGGAGACAAAATTTTAATAATAACTTCATGCTATGCTCTGTATCTCTGCATCAGTGATTTTTGCATTAGTTCCTTAACAATTAGCAATTTCATTAAAATACTTAAAATTAGGAAATGCTGCAAGGATTAGCATATCCTTTGAGCTGTTAAGGAGCCTAAGCACCATGGACTTCTGTTGCTCACATTAATCCTGTATGTGAGGCCTCCACAGGGCTTTCCAACCAACCAGCTGCAAGCTCAGGTCCTGCTCCAGCAAAGCATTTAAGCACAGGGCCTTTAAGTGACTCCAGTGGGATTATTTGCTTGCTTACAGTTAAATGCACACTTAGGCATTTTACTGGGTGAAGGGCTGAATTACTTCAAGGCAGTGATCCAATCTACGCTGCTTGGGACACTCTGAAGAAAGAACTAATGGTATTTCACACTGCTCTTCCAGCTTGTGCTGATTTTCTGTTCTCATTGGGTTAGATAGCACAGGGGCAATTACTGTCTCACATTTTTGCGAAGGGTCACCCTGTTCACCAAGGAGCACTGGAAAGCTGCCTCCAACGCTGCACAGCTGCCCTCATCCTGCACCCTCATTACTGGGGAACGCAGGCTGCTCTGCTCTAACAGTATTAAATGGGACTAGAGGCAATGCTATGACAGGACTGTTCTTAAGCTTTCAGCTGCTGCTGCTGGTTTTTTCCCCTCCATGTGGCATATAAGGCACTTTGGAAAGATGCTTTTTCAACTTGTCTGCTAAAAGAAGTAGGCTGAATTGTTTTCTGTAAAAACTCCAGGAATCCAAAATCTCTTCGTCTTAACACTGGGATAGCATAATGGGATCTCCCACCACATTTTGATTACATCAGTAATCAGAACAAGTTTCCCAAGATACATCTGACTTTAAAACAGTAGGAAACTGCCACATGCCTGTTTTCCCTTCTTTTTCTTTACAACTAAATTCCCTGCTCAAATAAATAGGACTCCTCCCGTGATCACTCATGCAAAGTAGTCCGCCTCAGTCAGTGACTGAGGCATGTGTGCTGTACATATGACAAAGCATCTTAAGCCTTTGGGCTGTAAATATGGAAGTCCAAATATTTAAGAATACAGATCAGTGTCCATAAGGAAGAGACAGACCATGTGAACCATGGGTCCATGGAGCGACATTTGGAGAGGCATTTTGTTACCTATGTTCTTCTTTGGCCCTGATCTACAATCAGGAAGAAAATACAAAAGGTTGATTAAAAGGCATTTGAATCAGGAAAAGAAGGAAAAGACTGTGCTTAAAGTGGTGCTGTTCTCATCTGAGTTACTTTTTACCTTCCCACACATGGGCAGCAAATGCTTCAACAGTTCGCTAGATTCCACCCACCCCTTAGCTAAACACTAGCGCTTACCTATCACACAGAAACTCTGTGAAGAAAAAGTATTAAGAAGTGAGGAGTGCTGACTTACTAAAATGGAAGAAGATTTATAAGTGACTTAGGTAAGACTAAAGGAGGCAAGTATTAGTTTACACTGAAGGATACTGGAGTGGTTATTGACCTAGAAATGTTACATCCTCAGCAGCACTCCAAAGGCTCCAGTTTGTGTCCTGCAGCCCTACATCTCCTCCCACCTCTTTCATTACAAAACATGACATTGCATAAATGTGCCCCCAGCTACCAGTAAAATAAAAGCTATACCACTGGCTGTGAAATTTCTGTAACTTTGATTACCTACAAGAATTGTTCTTCTTTGCTTTGATGGGAAACAGTAACACAGGAAAGCTATCTGTAATGTCCTGGGTAAATCCAACTTCTAAGCATGCAACTTCAGGTGCTCAGGAGTTCTTAGTTGCTGTCCCTGGAGAAATCACCCCCGACCTGGGAACATACAAGGACATGAAAGTGCAACCCTCTCCTCTGTCAAGAGGTGTAAGAGCCCAAATATAAATGAGAGAATCAGGCCCAGTGATATTTCTCTACCAAATTAAGGGAACAAAGGAAAAATAAAGGTAACATTAGCACACCTCATGACCAAAGCATTGCACACACTAGCAGAAAAACCACAGACATTCAGATGTCCTGCCATATTTATCTTCCAAGGAATAGCCTGCTTTAAACAGACCTTCCTACCTCTCTGCACAGATCTGCGGATACCTCAACAGGAACAAAAAAGCATTTTCATCAGAGTGGCTTTCTTCTTTGCCTGTTAAGAATGAAGTATTTCTTGTTTATTTAATGTGAACACTGAATATTTGGAGGCCTAATACACACATCTGTAAGACATCCAAGCTTTCTTCTGTAATCCCAAAGGGAAAATATACTGACCCAATCACTTTGGTACTGCATCACAGGGCACTGAAGAAAAGTCAATAAAAGGCATCAGAGCACAAAAAGGCAAGCTGTAATCAATATCTGATCTTGGTATGGGCTGTCTGGTAAGAAAAAAATCATTTAAGACTTAAATTTACTTCCTTGTGCACTCTGCTTAGGCTGAAAAAAATGAAGGGGCTATTTCCTAGTTTATTCATTTATCCTGACTTTTTTCACCCCTCCCCCTTTTTCTTTATCCAAGAAAGTAGGCAAATATTTTGATACTGAATCAATTAACCAGGCAGAATTTGGCAAGGGCACAGTAGTCAGTTTTCCATCTTCTGCAAGTCAAATGCTGTTATGCCCAAGTCACCTGCCTGCCAGCTATTCAAGGGCAGAGGAAGTCCCCACAATAAAAAATTGATTGTGCTTTGATAAAGAAAAAATAATCTTGAACCAGCACATCTTAGCGATTCCATCCTTACCCAGAGGAAATGTTATAAATTAGCTACAGCTGTGTTAAAAAAAAGGGGGGAGGGGGTGTGTGGAATTTACCCTTTCAGTATTTATTCTTTTAGTTAAGCAAACAGTGTAATGCTTGGCTAAGTGCAAACCTCCCTGACAATTTCTTCTTAGAGATTCATCATGACAGGGGTTAATCACTCTCTGAGAAAAATCTCTCACTCAATGATCTTAGAGATAACCTAAGCAATAAGCTTAAGCTAGGCAACAAACTATCAAGCAGTAAGAAGTCAGATGATTGCCAACAAAAATTTGCTGGAGAATGATAGGCACATGCTTTGTTATAAATGGCTCCATTTTACTTTGAATTGAAGTCCGACTCTGCCGTTTATCCATCATTTGGCAACTGTAAAACTTACCTTTATTCCTATCACATAATCTAAATTTAACGGTGGCTTTTGTTAGAATTTCTGAATTTTTAATATTTTTTGTCTTTTGCCATTTTAGTTGTTTATAAACCCAGCTGTATGTACACTCTTTAGATGTTTTCAAGTCTTTCTTTGTACATATTTTAAATATTCAAATTTCACTTCATCCCAAGTCTTTAAAGCCTGGCTGTTTACTTTTTCAGTCCATTGTACATTCATTGGCCACTCTCTTTGTAGAGTGAAAAAAAAGTGAATGTTTCATCCCATATATGAATATGTAGACTGCAGTAGTGTCAAGCAGTTTTAATCTAAGTGTGAAGTGCTATACAATGGTTAGCTAATAAATTTCTGAGTACCTAATGAGAATATCTTTCTAGAAAAAAAGCTGAAACATTTCCAGTGAAGGTGCAAGGAATAATAAATGAAAAATTATCAAGAGCAAAGAACATGCAATGCTTTTCCAGTGTGGCTTATTAAAAGATTTTTATCCATGCTAAGGTTTGCAAGCTATTTCAGTTATGTTAAAGTCACAAATAACACATAATTAGCAAACTACCAAAAATTATATAAAAATTTATATAATTTATAAAATTATAAAATTTATAAAACATACGTAAAAAGTATATTATTATATAAAAAATATATACATACAAAGAGTAACAAACTGATTTTTTTATCCCCCCTCTCACCTCCCAATTTATGAAACATTTGCAAAATATTTCAGCAGTCTGTAAATGACCGGCTGAGAAGGCTAAGTGATTTTTAAAAATAAACAAAGTACAAAATCAGGCTATTTTGGCAGTATTCTTACACACATCAACATACTGTTATCCTACAGGTGCTGCTTACCAGTCCATTTGCCAAGGGTGGGCACTGCCAGCACCCCTGCAGGTAGTACTCACTCCCACACACTCTACCACCAAGCTCAGAGAACTGAGAGACCTGGCAGCAAATCTTGCCAGTAAAAAACAGAGCAAAAAAAACCTTTTCCATGTGCATGACATGTGGAAAACTTGCTGTGCTGCCCTGACTGATGATCCTTGCACACTTGGTAAATATGACAATATACACACGTTTTCAGACAAACAATGCCAATCATTTCAGAAAATTTTAATGCTAGCTTTTTCAGAGCTTCATGTCTATATTTTCAAATACATTTTAATCCTACTTTTTTTTTCTTTCATGGGGTTCTTCAGTCCTTTTATTTTATGAAAAAGTCCAATTGCCAAATTCTGTTTATTCACCAAAAACTTGGAAGCTAAGCAGAAAGGAACTATTTTGAAATTAATAGGCATTGCCAGGAGAGGGAGAAAGAAGAATCTTTCATGTAGTTTTAATGATGATATGATCTCTGAGCTTAATTCTTGACAAAAATTCCTCAAGTAGTGTTTACATTTTCTATTTCAACTTAACTAGCTGATGTGGCAAAGGTTTTGCCTGAGAAAGTTACCAAAAGTTTAGTAGAAAGTGAGAGAGACTCATAGAAACCTGGAAGTAGACGTAGAAAAGAGCTATTAAACTATTACCCTTACAGTATTGGGCTGTTCTCTACAATGCGTTGCCCCATCCAGTCACTAACATTAGCAATGATAAGGCTTCCATCAGGTGTCTTGATACACCACACTACTGCCTAAAAAGCATCATGGAGATAACATCAAAGGGACAAGATCAAGCAATAGTCAAGAACATTATTATAAATAGAGTTGGTGATACTGCTGATCATTAAGGTTGCCTGATGTACCAGCACAAAACTGCTTTCAGTAGTGAGTTAAACCATTTTAAACTCTAATGAGCACCTTCCATTTTGAAGCAATACCCATTGCCCTTCTTGCCAGTCTTTGTACTCACTGAGAGGGGTCAAGTCCCCAGCTTTGACTGCTAATATCCAGGGATGCTACCACCCCTGTATGGGACTCACCTGAGAATACACATAAGGTTTTTTCAGGTATGTGCTGGAAACAGCTCAAGTCCAGTCAAGCAGAACCAGCCATTAAAAAGCAGCTTTTTCTTGAGTCAGTAAGCCACAACCAGCAAGCTCTGCCTCCTGAGGCTGCTCAGCCTTACCCACCCATGTTTCACATTCTGGTTCACAGGTCCAGCTCTTACCTCCTGGTCAGCCCCATGAAGTCCCTGCAGGTTTCTGCCCCCAGTCCTGTCTCTGAAACAACTGGCAAGATATCAGGTTTGCTCTTTTTAAAAGTCAGGAAACAAAACTCTACATTAAAAGCATAGTAAGTTCACAAAGTTAAATAATAAAAGGTTAACAAATACCAGAATTATAAGCTGCCTCTGAAACCTTGTCTCAATCCCCCTAGGCATTACCTAATGGTCTTTTAATTTCTTGATTGTGTGTTATTTTTCCCATCAGATCTTGTTATTTCTACTGATAATCCTTTACGTAACTAAAATTACCTTGTCTGTACTGGTGTTTACACTATATTTGTGGGACTATATCTCCAACTCCTGTACGTCGCTGTCATTCCCATAACTTCTGAATTATGGTACCACACATCACCAGAGACAGTCCACAGACTCTTATCAACTTCCTTCATACTTGTACACTGGCACATCACATAGTCATTAATCTAACCTCATCACCCAAAGTTTTCCCTCTTCATCCTTAATCATTTTAGTTGTTTCACTCTGAAACCTAGCACAGAAACAAATCAGAGCTACAGAAACAGGTCTCTCATCTATCTGGCATCACACCCATGTTGCTACCCTAAACTGAAACACAGGTCTCGGTATCAGACCAGCACACGTTAAGAAGACTGGGCCCACAACATCAGAGAGACCACCTACAAGAGCATCTTGCTTCTGACAGTGGCTAAAAGTGGATGGTTAGGGAAGAATGTTAGAATAGTGCTGCTGCCTCACCATGCTCTCCCAGCCTCTGGCATTCTAGAGCTCAGTAGCTTTTCAGCCAGAGGTGGTATCTCTATATTTGATTGCCCATAAAGGATTTCTCATTCATTAATTTGTCCAATCAGTTTTTGAAGTTATTCAAAGATTTGGTATCAACAGTCTCTTGCAATAATGTATTCCACAGTTTAGTCATACATTTAGTGAAAAATCACCTTTCTATTGTTATTGTTTTGAACTAGTACCCAATTAACTTAATATCTCAATGGGGGGAGGGTTAATGAGAAACAGTGAAAACCCACCCCTATTCATTTTGTCTGTGCTACTCATAATTACAGGTCTCTATCTTCTTTCTCACCAATCTCAATGATCTTTAGTTTATGTGTTCCCTTCCTATACAGAAGTAATTCCATACCTTTGATCATGTTCTCTGTATATTTTTGCAGCTCTAGTTCATAGAACTCTAGGTGTGGGTGTTCCACTGATTTAGAAAATGGCATAATTCTTTCTTCTCTATTCTCTTAGTTCTTTCCTTGTATTTCCTCACATTCAGTTTGCACTTTTGCCTGCTATTGAAACCACAATTTGACACTTTTCATAGAACCATAACTATTATGAGATCTCTTTGATAGGTGGCCTCAGAACTTATCACCGCATATTTGAATTTCAGATTATTTTTCCACAGATGCATCATTTTATACACTAAACTCACACTAAACTTCATCAGTCATTCTACAGTCAATATTGTGAGACATTTCTCCACATCTTTGCTGTCAGTTTTCCTTTTTATTACCCTGACTATCTGAATGTCATCAGACAACTTTATCTTCATCCCTTTTCCATATTATTTAAGAATGCTCCATACAGCACAGAACTTCATGTGTCTCCAGTAGTGGTGGGTATCTACTGAGAAAACTAACCTTTACTTCTACCTTGTTTCCTATTCTAAGTTTACATTAGTTACCATAATATCACAGTAATATATTGGAAGTCATTAGTGTTCCCAGGATGCCCGAAGCACATTCTCGTAACAGTACATTGAGCACTATAGTAACTGAACCTTCATCCCTTCCCATGGGTCGGGGGATGCTTCTTTCCATTCCCATTCTACATGACAGCCTAAAGATCCGCTTTCTGTGACACTGTAAAATGCCTATGAACTTAATATAATGTACATTCTTCTCTGTTAATTTTATAGCTGTAGGGAAATAACTTCATTTCTATAAATTCATTCTGATTATTTCACAGGAATTATGCCTTATATGACATTTGTTCCACTGTGTTATGAAACAGAAGAGATAGGTAAAAAAAATCTCTCTCTGTAAATGTTAAGTGCATGGCCCTTTAGGCTTAAATCAAGAAAAACAGTTTGCATAAAAGTGTCAATATCAATGCAGAAAAATAATTTTTATATGCCAAGAAAATTCATCCTTTCAAGGCCGAAGCCAAAATCTTTAATATTAAGGAGCTCATCCAGCATTCTACCAGAAACAAGGCTATGAAACAGTTACCATGTCTAGACTTCTCACTCAACAGTCATCTTTTTTTTAAGTTAAAACCTTCCTTTGTGAATATTTTTATGATTGATACAAGCTAAACATTTCAAAAGCATGTATGTGACCTGAAAGACCAGTTCTCACTTTAAGAATGACAGGCATGCAAATGTGTAACCATCACTGAGTTTCAAAGATAAGTACATTAACCTTTTGAAAAGGAGTTACATGCTCCTAAGTCTCTTCCAGCTCCTTTCAAAAACAACAGCAAGTCAAGTATGTTATAGCCCTAGCCTCGCTTCTTCATGGTCATCACTGAGGAAATGAAGTTGTCAAAGCAGTGCATCAACCATGGTAAATAATGTTTGCAGGACTGGTCCTATGTCATATTAGGTAACTGCAGAGTCCTAACATCCAGTGCACATGCAGATAAAGTTCTGTAGACATACAGAGAAGTAGCTTTATTGTAACTGTTCTCTCTTTATTGGAAAAGTGAATTAAAGAAAACTGACATTATTCCTCTCGGTGGTTTGTTGGGGTTTTTTTTTGTCAGAAACTTTAACTTCTGACAATAAAAACTTTATATTGTTATAACCCCAGCTGATTTTGGACCAAGACCTGAACTGATAGACTTCTTAGCTCGTACCCCCCACCACTGACTTGACTTGTTGAGAAAGAAGTGGAGGTATAAAGCATACACCAGAGCAAATAATCTCTGAACTCTTTTAACTATTTCATTGACAGATTGAAAGAAAATGCTCAATTGGTACACAGCTAAGATGCATTTTTTAAAATATTAGAGAAAAGAAGAGGATGGGATAATAATCAAACAAATGAAAAAAAGATAAAAACATGTCCCGAATACCTTGGCTATAATTATCATTGTATACCAAAGAGCTTCAGTTGCACAACTTCTAAAGGGGAAAATTGCCATAGAAGTAGCAGAAGTAGTGGAGGAAATTAATCTTATATCTTGGAATGTAATTATAGTATTGGTTAGTCTCTGTTAAAAGATGTGAATTTATTAATATTTGGGGTTCCTTTAGTGAATTTGTTTAGATAAGTATCAGTATATGAGATTAACCCCTGAGCAAGTGTGAATTAGAGTGCACTTAAATACACCAAACATTCAGATTTCTTTTCCAGACAGTTGGATGAACTTGGCCCAACAATACTTCATCAGCAAGCCATGGGAGTCTAATCACCAGTGCATTTGTACCTTACCTTACCAGTGCAATTGTACCTTACAGTAGTCATCAACAGTACAGCAATGGTAGAATCCAGAGCCAGAATTTGCAGCAGCAGCACATTGATAAATAGTTAACAAAGCTTAAAATAATTAACAGATGTTTCAATGATGTTTCAATAATTGATTATTAATATTGAACCCAAAATTGGATCCAGTGTCTTATAGCTTATAAGCTATAAGAAATTGTATGTCTAAGATTCTAGTAGAAGCTAATTACTATTTATTAACTTTGGAAACTTTCAGTGTGCTGTTTACAGATGGCTTAAGCAGTGATATTGAGGAGTTTTTCAAATCATTTTGCATACAAGACATCTTTTCAAAGGGAATTCTTCGTCTTAAAAAGGCTTGGAGTAGTGACAAATTGCTAACCAGAAAGCCCAGCACTATGGCTTTGCAACAGAGCACAACACAGATAGGAACTTTAAGGATCTTTGTGAAAATCAGTATCATTCATCAAAGGATACTTGTTTGCCAGCTATTACAGCATCTATGACAAATTTTCTTTCGTTTCTAGGAAGGAAGACTCTGGCTATGCTGTGTGTTACAAACTCATTTGTCTTGAATCAAGCCTGTCTCAGGCTCCATAAAGCTGACACAATGCAGAGGAGAATAAACTCTGCATTGCTTTACCTGGTGGAAAAATGTATAATGTACACAAAGTTAGAAGAGGTCAAAAAGTACCTGTCTACCACACTGCCTAGGAGTGCTGACGGAACAAGTGTCTGTTGGCACCTCAGCACCTAGATTTGCACCACCCAGAGATAGCTAGCAGGGATTCTGGTGCTCTCTTGCGTCATCATTTACTGAAAGAACAGGTGGAGTGAGTGAGCAAGGGAGGAGAGAACTGTATCTCTTTCCAGTGGCACATGCAGAAAGTAAGCATGAGGGGACAAGTGCAGTTAAGTGGAGCCCTCTGCTAGCCCACTCCCACACATAAACCAATGAGCACTTCTACAGCAGATCTACAGGATCTTCCTCTATCAGTTATGCCACTTAATCACTTCTTCTGTTTCATGGGATCAGTCAGAGACTGATCTTCCTTTGCAAGATTCTGCTTTTTGTTCCACTGAACAAGTGGAACTCTAAAGGAGGGGTAGGGCTGTGACTCTGTGTTTTCCCTGTGCCATGAAGTTAATGATACTGACACCCTTTCCAAAGGGCTTTGAGCTCTACCAGCAAAAGTGTATTGCAGACCTGAGAGGAAAAGCCCCTGAGTGAGAAAGCCTCCAAAGTTTTCTGTGTCATTTTTATCAGTAATGCCAAACAATAGAATGGCCTAGGAAAAAAATAAGAAACAGAAAGATGACTGCTTCTTTGTGCATCCCACGTTGCAGCAGAAGTAATGACTTTGCTGCCTGTCAGCAGAACCCCAAACTTTACTTACCAAAACAGTTTTCATCCATCTTTTCCTTTCTTTTTTTTCCAGATTGACAAAGAGGCAGTAAATCTAAATTAGCATTGGTTAGACTCAGAAATAATGCTTGTGGGCATATGGAAGAAATGACACTAACAATTTGTAGGTAGCATCAGTCAGTTTTCAACTTTCTCTACTTCTCATTATTTGGCAAGATAGGAATCATAGCAGATTCCAGTAACCAATTCAAGCAGAGGTAAGTAGATAGAATAGCAGTCTCTCACCTGTGATTTTCTTCTACTGCAAGCTAAAAAATTATTCAACTATTGTCCTGGTTTCAACTGGGATAGAGTTAAGTGTCTTCCTAGTAGCTGGTACAGTGCTATGTTTTTGAGTTAGGTATGAGAAGAATGTTGGTAACACTGATGTTTTCAGTCATTGCTAAGTAATGTTTGGTCTAAAAGTCAAGGATTTTTCAGCTTCTCATGCCCAGCCAGCAAGAAAGCTGGAGGGACACAAGAAGTTGGGACAGGAGCCAGGGCAGCTGACCCAAACTGGCAAACGAGGTATTCCATAACATGGTACATCACACCTAGGAAATAAACTGGCGGGAGTGGGGGTGGGGGATCGCCACTTGGGGATTAATTGGGCACCGATTGGCGGGGTGGTGAGCAATTGCACTGTGCATCATTTGTATATTCCAATCCTTTTATTATTACTATTGTCTTTTTATTACCATTATCATTGTCATTATTAGTTTCTTCTTTTCTGTTCTTTTAAACTGCTTTTATCTCAGCCCACAAGTTTCACTTCTTTTCCCGATCTTCTCCCCCATCCCCCTGGGTGGGGGGTAGTGAGTGAATGCCTGCATGGTGCTTAGTTGCTGGCTGGGGTTAAACCACAACAACTATATATTTAGAAAACTTCATATTCAGCAGCTATGCTGTCTGGATGAGACATGCTTCCAAGAACATCAGGTATATCCTTGAATTATTGAACAATGGGCAAGTAAACTCTGAATCTAATTCCTTGTGGAAAGCTGTGGGTTGCAAATGGTGGCTCAAAAACTTTGGGGAAACTCTGAGAATACTTGGACAAAAGCAAGCTGCTCAGTTCAGTAATGTTCATGACCTATGTTTGTTGCTTGTGAGCATGTTGACGGGTGAAATTTTATTCACAGTAACATTTGGGAGAGGCTTGTATTATTGCCATTGTGTATGCTTGCACATAAATCCGCAAGCTAACATGAGGACATATTTGCAAGACAATCTGTTACAGTTTTCCCAGAGAGAGAACAGAAGCAGTGTAAAATAATTTCAATGACTAAGTATACAGCTTGAAGTACATGCAAGAAATACCATTCATGTACAAACAATCCCCAGTACTAAATACCTTCTTTCTCAGAATTTTAAAGATACAGTGCTGTTCAGCAGAAAACCCTGGTGCCACATTTGCAATAGCCAGTTATTACTACAATGACAGAGAGAAGCAGCCAACACAAAGGGTGGGAGGGGAAGACAGTCAAAATAATCATCTACAGAGGAAAAGCAAAAGCTTTGGAGAGTATAAGATTAGAAAAAAGAAAAATCAAATGCATCTCTGGTTCTGCAGTAGCAGGGATTCAACATTGCCAGTCTCTACATTTAAACACACAAATTTCCAAATTTGGAAAACCAAAAGACCACTTCTGTTCCTTAGGCTGCAATTTCAGTTCCTCAGTTCCTTTCTTTGTCTGTGTCCCTACTGGAAGATCAAAAACACCCCACAAACATAATGCAGATCTGGCATAATCATATGACTACATTTCCATCAAAATAGCCACAGCAGGCACCATGGGCAAGCCATTTGGTATCCAGCTCTGCATTGCCTGTCACAAGTCTTATTCACTACAGGATGTGGACAACATTCCATCATAAAGGTATTTGTGGATAGCTCCTTGGTAAGAATAATCTTTCTTTTTGTGATGTGAGCCACTGCTTCAGAAATAAACATTGGACTATCTCTGCTCTATGGAGATTTGCTTCATATCTCAACATGTCAAAGACACCAGAAATATATCTTAGCATTTTCTGGATAGTTTTACAAGCTGCAATGAGCAAAAGTCCACATCTGAGCCTCACAACAATCCTTCCTGTGGCAAACACAGCCATACTTGAAACTGATTTGTTTCATGTTCAGCATGGGCTACCTACAAGGTAGCCTATAAGCAGAGCTGGGGATGCATATACAATTCATTGCATTGCTAGATATTGTCATGATGATGACATTCTCACAGGAGCAATGACTGCCCTCCCATTTGCAACATCTCTGACCTAGGAAGAGGTATACTGCAAACGCAAGAGGTTTAGCAGTGAAGGAAGCACTGCAGAATAGGAAACATTCATTACTTCACAAGTGATCCTCAAACAACTACTACTGAGAGGTACTGACCACTGTAAGGCCCCATGGTCCTCCTCCCCAGCTGGCTGGTCATAAACTTTGTCTTCTTCCTCTTCACTAGTAGAAATGGCCTAGCTTCATACAAAATGGTATCCCAGATCTTCATGTAGTGAGTCCCAGAAGTAATTAGGGATTAGACCTGTGTAGTAACTTAAAACTAAAACTCCCCTATGAACAGAAAACTATGCTAGTGTTCACTGTAGTCTTTGGTTTTCTTGTAACTTCATCTCAGGACCTTAATCTTGTTTTGCAGTTATCAAAGTCAGTAAGGTATCCAGGTAGATATGCTTGCTGTGGTCAGTAGCATTGTCTCTTGTGTTCCCAAAAGAGACACTCCTCCCACCTAATGACACCATGTCCAGTCCTCCAGCCCACACTGGGTGAGGATAACAGAGCTGGGGAAATGTCATTGTCGAGTTCATATGTGGGGTGTTCTGGCTCTGGGTCAGACACGGGCTGCCTCTGGTGACTTGCCTGACTGATGGGCAGTGGCATGCTGTAGTTCAATATGCATGAGTCAAGTTATTAGGTATCGAGACAGGCAGAAAAGAAAGAATAAAATCCAGCAAGCATTCAGACGAAAGACAGAGTGCCTTGGGCTTATATAAGGATGGAAGCATCAGGAATAAATCCAGGGACTGGAGCACTGAGATTTGGAATGGGAACTGAAAAATATTAGCGAAAAATCTTGTCGTTTTCTTAGACAAGATCCAGTCTTCAAAAGGAACACGAACAGGCTATCTGATCTAGCCAGAAATTTTCAAAATGAATGCCTCACCTTCAGAATTTGAAAACCATGAGCTGGTGTTTTCTCCTTTTGCTTGCAGATTTTTTTATCTGTATGAAATACCCTTAGAGCAGACTGACACAGGACTCAGCATAATAAGCACAGAGGCATGCTCAGGAGCTAGCGAGCAGACAAGAACCTCAGTACAGCCAGAATCCAGGGCCTTTTGTATGTCTGACAGACCACAGAGTTAAAGCAGAAAAGCCCTGGTGTCCCACACTAAGCTGAAGAAATGGTTAGTGTGATGTGGCTGCAGGTTAGGAAAAAAAGCATTTCTATCCCTGTAGAGACAGACATGGAGAGCTGTTCAAATCCAATACAAAAGGAATCATCTGCCACTACAGTGCAGGAAGAAATCATTGTATCTGATGATGGAAGGGATACATGACTGTAGTAAGAAACTGGATTTTGTTCATTTTCCCAGTCCATTATTCTATATTCCTATAGTCATACGACTCTGAGATAGGTCAAGTAATGACATAGATCATGGGATAGCCATGCACAGCCTCAAACAGCTGCTGAAAAACAAGACTGTGAGAGCCTAAATCAGCAAGAAATAGTCTTTTAACATCTCTCAGCCAAAGTCAGACTAGACAGAACTTTCTCCACCAAAAGTCCTAAAAAGAACCTCTTCCCTTTCCACTGGCCTGTCTCAAGAGACCAAGTTAAGAAATTGTCGTGGTTTCAGCCCAGCCAGTAACAAAGGACCACGCAGCCGCTCGCTCACTCCCCCCACCCCCCTCCACTGAGATGGGGAGGAGAACCAGAAAGAGAAAAGGAAAGAAACCCAGACC
>JANZLQ010000052.1:3651402-3667777 GCA_026212715.1 Elanus axillaris
GGGGGGTGGTTGGGTTGGGTGCAAATCTGAACTCTTTCTTGAGCTTTCTGGTGACATACAGTATGCATTAGATGGTGGGTAAGATGCATAAAACCTGAAATCTTCACTGATTAAGGGACACAGGGAACGGAAAGACTAATTAAAGACTGACACAAAGTGAAAGCTAAAGTTCATTAGATTCCTGTATGGGTACTTTGCTTCTGAATTAGAGGGTCCTCACAGAGCTGAATGCACTTCAACTAACATGGTTTTACATCACACTAACATATTGTATCTTGACTCTACTGGACATGTGCTTTAAAACTTTTAATGCTTCCACACTGAGGTAAAATAGACATCTAAACAAATAAAGGGCCCCAAGTGCCAGATTACAAGAGACAATGAGGACTTTAAGAAACAGTAAGAAATCTCATTAAAGCTCCTAAAGCCACTCGCTTCTAAGCACCATCAGCTCAGTAGCAGCTGAGAGAGGTGGCTGCAGCCACCTGTTTGTCCCACCCTGTTATCTGTTCTTTGTGCCACAGCAGAAGCTGCAGAACAGGCAACAACACCCACTCACTGCAAAACACAGCCCAGCATATTAACAGAAAATTGAAGCAATGATCACCTAAGTTAACATGCTGAGCCATGGCTGCAGTGGCTCATATTTCCAGTTCCCAATAAATCAGCTGCAGAGGGCAAAGCTCTCTCTGCCAGTATGAAGGTCAGAAACCTGTCTCAGCCCACCACAGCCCACAGGTCCACTGGAGGACTTGGAGCCCAGGGGCAGGCATGTGCATCCTTCCCAGCACTCACAGCAAGCACTCCTACTCTTCATTCTTTTTCACAAATAAATTCAAACGACAAAAGCCTAACCTGTTTGAAAGAGGGATGCCCTTCTTCAGAAGGGCTACAACTATTCCTTCTATCTTCAAACTCTTTTCTTTAAGTCCTATGTGATGTCTTTAAGTTGCAACAGCTTCAGAGGAGCATCAACAGCGTTTTATACTCACACAAGCTACTTCACAAAGGCTCTGCATCTTATTTTTTGCCAGATTAATTTGTCCTTATATCTGACTGCTTTAGCGTCCTTTACATTTATGCATATTCACAATGTTTACTTGTAACCAAAAGATGTAAGAACTGGCAGAGTTTCAAACTTTTATCACATCTAGAGCACCCTAGTGACATTTCTCAGGGAGAGGAAGAAATTGACCTAACATAAAACCACCATGGTGTAAAGCTGCTCACGCAGCCTATGACTTCAGCTGATGAACTACAGTGAGGATTGCACAATACATGGCCTTCATCAAAAGCACAAGTTGTGACAAAGTACCCTGCGCTGCACTTCAGGAGGTTTGTTTTTGTCAGTTTTCCTGTTAAGAAGTGATAGCTGCTTACTGAAACGGGTTGGGGGGGGAAGAAGCCCTAAATTTCTCTGCAAATATTTTTGTACTCTGTGAGCTACACATAACCCTAAACCTCATCTTTGCTAACAGTATGAAATCCTGTTCCCGTTTCCAATGAAATCACCAATATTGCCACTGACTTTAGTGAGTTTCAATTCAATTCAAATGTCTCCAAAGAACTTTGGAAAAAAAAAAACTCGTATGTTTAAAACTGATATTATCTCATTCTTCTTCACCTTCACCGAAGAATAAGAGTTTCTTCACCTTCAGAAATTGTTCTACTTCTTCCCAACCTTCAATTCTCCTTTAACTTACTAAATGTCTCTCCTAAAAAAGTACTTTGCACAAACACATTTATGAGCTGGAGGCATTCTTGTAAATAGCTCCAGGATTTAGGGCTTTAAGATGCAAGTTCCAATTCTGTAAATTTTTCAGTGTCCTCTAAAATGTGAACACTGTCCTTATTCCTCTTGATTCCGTTTATGCAAATTAAATGCTTTCCTGGGATATGGGCCTAACAAATCCATTGCTTAGGTTCAGTTTCCATTAAGTTGGAACCTTAAGATCAGATGCAGAACTGATATTAAACATTGATTTGTTTCACTTTACTAGACCATTTGTATAATGATACATTTTCAGGTTTCGACTTTGTATTAGAAATGTTAGTATTTTCATTTACTTTTTTTAACAAATTTTGTGCAAATATCATAGTGAACATCCAAGATTCTTCCACATCTAAGGAAATGGATTTTAAGAGGAAAAGCAGCTTAATCAAATAATCTTTTCTGCCATTTAAGAGAATCACTTTGACAAGTACAGCTATGAGGTGGATACAATAATCTAGGCTGGTTATATTAATATAACAATAGTGGTTTTAATAATTCAGTAATCAACAGGACACTGCATAAAATTCTTTTGGAAAAAGTGTAAATCTCTGAAGTCAAAGCGTAGAATTATGCATTCAACAGTCTCATTTAAGAATGAGACTTTACAAATATAAACATGCTCACTGAAAGAAGTTTCTGCTATGAATCATTCCAGTTACTTTACAAAGAAAAAGAGTAGTGAAATAATTCTAATAATCTAGATGACAGAATAAAATACACAAGAACTCCAAAAAACAGATTTAGGATAATTTCAAACCTGAACAAGTACATCTGTACTCTGCCCTTTCAATTTTGCAGTGTAACAGACTAAGACTCATTGCAAAAGCTAGCTTTCCATTACTCCTGTGAGAAGACTCTTTAAAGTGCTGATTCCTCTATGTGGTAATTGTCTTATTTGCCAAAACTAGATGAAAAACAAAGTGATTACACACTTTGAGTATGCAACTGTCCATCAAGTTGGCAGTAGTATATATCAATTACTCGAATTCATCTTGGTGCTATGCACATGGATCACATGGATGCCCTGTGTTGTCAGGCTGCTTTGGTTTACACCTGGAAATGAAAGCTATTCCAGGAGTGAAAATGAATAATCAAGGTCAAAGAGCACAGGTGGGATAAAGAACATTGTGTAGCAAGAGATGCTGATATCTTGGCAACTTATGTGGGCACTGTAGAGGAAAATTCTTCTTTGTTCTCTTCAGACTACAAGGCTACTGAAGCAGCTGAGTCAGAGATTTGGAGCTGGGGCTATTTTTCACAGCAATTGTCCTTCAAGCATTTTGAGAATATAAGACTTCTAAAAACAAACATGCTGACTATCTAAATTAGAGGAAGAAAATGAAATCTTTAGCAGACTGGGGAAAAAGGGGGGGAGGGGGGTGTTAATCAGTAAAGCAGTCTTCCTGGGACGATAAAGTAGACAAGAAATGCCTGTGCAGTATCAACAGCCAGCATTTATAAATGAGCCTCAGCTCTAGCTGCTGGAACTGTCTTTTTAAAGTGAAAGAGCTGACCTTTGCCAGGAACAGCTCCTCCCAGCAGAGTCAGGAGAACCACAGCTACTCCACATCCAGCACAACCAGCTGCAGATTGTGTCATTGAAATGATGCAACCTGCTTCTCGCCTACAGAATTGTCTGACTACACACGAGAAGATCTTCGGGACCAGCAGATGTAGCCAATGGCTATGATTCTTAGAGTCATTAGAAGTAGGAGCTGGAAAAGTACTGCTAAATCTGAATACATGGTGCAATCAGGAAGGGCAGTACAGGGTACTGAGAAAGTTATTGGACCTAAGCTCCAAAACACCTACCAGCAGTCCCTGCTGGAGGGCCTCTCTACAGGAACAAGGCACCTTTCGCCAGCACCCTCCTGGAATACCAAGCATGGCTGCCCTACAGAAATCACAATCTGCTAGTCACTTCTTCCTAAAGTTAAAAATGACATCATCAGTCAACAAAAGCAAATGTTTATGGCCAATATAGCCAAATCATGGAAATGAGTAATAAGCACCAGTCTCAAAAACAATGCCACACGTGATGTGATAGAGACTTCCAGGTCAAACGCTTCTTCTTCACTTGCAGTAAAAGCACATCTTTATTTCAGCTTCTCTTTCACTTGGCAGTCTGTGACTCAAAGTGCATTGAAGTCCAAAGACAGATAAGAATATGTGTTTATTAATGGGGAAGGTAAAGAGTGCATTAAGTACAACTTAAATTCAATCTTTTTTTGCTAAACTAAACAAAATATGTGCTATTCTTGATTAAACTGAGTTCTGTTAACTATTAATGTAACAAATGAAAACTTAAAGCACTTACACTTCTGTCACTTCAGGGTTTATTAGTTCTGAATATTGTTATTTTTAAGTAGCCTGGTGAACACAATTTAACAAGAGAATTAGTACAGTCTTGGTATGTGCAAATTGTCAAAGCTAGAAGTATTTGCACACTTACAGAGTCCAAGAGATAGGTTGTCATGTAATTTATTTTAACCAATCATGAAAAAGACTTAGATGTTTTACTAAAGATATCAGATGATGTTTAGAGGAAACTCTGAAGTATTAGTCCAGAGATTTAAATTTAGATATTATAAAAAAAAAAACCAAGACATACCCCCACAGTTAGTGCTATTTAGAAATTTTTATTAAATCATGATCTTTTCATGGATATATTACATTAAAAAATGGATAAATCATTGCAGAAATTCATTTCTTTAGAAATTAGCCACTTCTACTGAAATAAATTAGGAAATACCACAAGTGTGACACACATAACCTTCATGTACATCTGTAGGTAGGCATAGTAATACAAACTTGTGTGATAAAATATACTATTTTGTTAATTGTTCTAAATTCAGAAATCAGTCCTCAGAAGGATTAGGACCAGCAGTGGTTTGGTGTTTCTTTGGCTTTATCCACTCATTCCACCTGCACTCATTAAAGAGCAAGTAGAACTGACTTGGTCAGAAATTTAAGAACTGTATTTCTGTCCTCCACTGAAATTGCAAAAATAATACTTTATCTCCAAATCAAAGACAATGTACATCTTTCAGGCTGAGTGACTGTACTGTACGGCTGCTGAAATTACAAAACTGCAAAGTTTCTACCCATTAATAAGATGTAAATTTAAGACAGCATAGCCTATTATTACATTTTTAGAGCTTATTTAACCTGAGTGCTGTCTTTCTGCATTACTTATTTTGCAAGAGCCCCTTACTTAAATAAACAGTAGTACAAATATGGTTTGGGGGCTTTTTAATGAGAATAGATTAATATATGTTTTTTCCGTGTTCTCTCCAGTTTCTGTGTAGGAATAGATCAGTGTGCTGTCATTTCCCTGCCACTTCTTATCTCTAGATGTTGTCATTACGCCTACCTATTGTCAGAGATATGCATCATATTAGTAAGTACCTCATCATAGAGATATCAGCTTTTGCCTTTGATGCTGGAGCAGGCAGTACTCATTTCTACATATGTATATCATTACCATAAAGACTTAGCAAGAGATAACTACTTCCTCACAGAAAGAGCCCTGTGGTTATGTGAAGTTTAAGCTAGAAACAGTCAAGATGCCTCAAGTCACTTTCCTCGGGAAAACATCAGAGAAGATTTTCTCAGCCTACCAATCTTCCCCAAAAAAGACTCCTGCAAATTGAAGAAAGCATACTCTATGTTAAATAGATTGGCATAAACAATAAAAACAGATTAAAAGGCACTTAGTTTATCAGAAACTTCATGGTGAAAGTACTGATCTAATGCCTATTTCCCAGGTGACAGGCAACTGTCAGTGCCATAGCAAGTGGAGTTGCAGGAACACAAACAATTGCTGCTCCTTGCTGGGGCCCGTGGTTCCTCCTGCATTTAAGGTTTTGCTTATTTCTGCCTGCCCTCACACTAGCTTAGCTTTGCTACATTGTGTGTTTGGAAATTGTGACTCCTGTCTGTGCCTCAGCTGTTTTTATGTCTCCTAGTCAATTTGGTCCTACGTATCTGAGCATGGTATATGGGAGGAGCAACATGGCAAAGCTTTTCTGCCCAGACATATGATGAAGATCATAAAACCTCACATTTGTTTTGTTACCTATGTGGCTGTGCAGAGCAAAATGGAGCAGGCTATAATTTTTAAAGCCTTTTCAGTGCAATTTAACAAATATTTCTAACAGCAAAACTCTGGATTAAATTTAAAACTATAAAACTTTCAAACTGGAGTACTTTGGAAACCAAAGGTCCCCCATAAAGTTTTTGTTTTGTCAAGTGTGCATCTTCCAACAAGAAATAAATACACTGGCAAGCTCCTGAGCAGCTCTACTGTCCTGCCTTATACTGATGACTGAATTATAATGCTGTTGTATTAGTGGTAAAACAGCAAGATGGAAGAAGTAAAGGTGGCAGCTGTCACACTTAAGCATGCAGGTTTGCCTTGTACTGCACGCTGGAAGAACATAGTGCCAATATAATATCTGCTTCAGCACCTGTCTTTCACACAATGACAAGAAGAAATAGAGTGTATTGATCCACAGGAGAAATTCAGAAGTTTCAATAAGACTGTAAAGACTGCCTGGCTGGCACTGTGCTACGTGCATCTCTTGCAGAGTGCTGGCAGCGCAGGCTGGTACCATTCGCATTCAGCTCATATCCCACCTGCTGGCACTATGGCTCTCTAACAGAGGTTTTACCCTCTGACTTCCTTATTCCATTTACAAGCAATGAAGACCATTGCTAACACCGAAAATACACAGTTGCTCTTAGTGTGCAGTATTGCTGGTTTCCAGTGGCATATGTGCTGACCAACTTACTTGTCCAACTTCAACCAAAAGACAAAGTTTCAACTATCTGTGATGACACCTGGAGGCTCTGTTACAAAGCATCAGCTCTTTACCCCTCTCCTGGACACTTTCCCTTCACCTCCTTCCACCTCTTCACACAGCACAACCAAAAATGGAGAGAAACACAACATGAACGCACCATCCCTATTACACAATCTCTCATTATAGTGGAGCTGAACTAAGAGTTTGTTGCTGAAAGCAGATTTTATTCTTCATCTCTTAAAAACTCTGTTCTTCTTTCTTTCTTGCCGTGTTTTTCTTTCTCAGTCTTCCCTGATCACTTAGAACAGGCTTCCCAGACCACTGTCATGCTGGCATTAAATATAGTCTCTTTTTTAACTCCTCTGGATTACTTTTTTGCTGATATAGCAAGT
This sequence comes from Elanus axillaris, assembly GCA_026212715.1. Classification (NCBI taxonomy): domain Eukaryota; kingdom Metazoa; phylum Chordata; class Aves; order Accipitriformes; family Accipitridae; genus Elanus; species Elanus axillaris. Next base: position 3,658,374 of record JANZLQ010000052.1, read on the forward strand.
TCTAAACACACAATTAGATAACTGCCAAAGCTGGCAAAAGATAAGTGACACATGGCACAGTCTGGAGCGAGAAGAGAGGAAAATAAGATGTAAGTGATCAGCAACAACAATCTGTTAATTTGGATCAAATCCTAACACAAATCCACAGTTTTACAGTTTCTGGAGTCTTCAGCTGAGATTCTCAATCTGCCATGCTCAGTAACCTGCATTACAAATTCCTGATAACCCCTACCCCCTGAAGGTAATACTCTGAGCAGGTACAGCAAGGAGCAGGCAGGAAGACAGAGGGACTACTCAAAACTCATCCAACATTTCAGCTGTAGGGTCAAGAGCAGGATTTGACTTATTTATTCTCAGATCAGCATCAAAATCTAAAGATGCTCTGATTTGAAACTTCCAAGGCCTTCTGGCATGAATTTTCCCATTAAAGGTGTCCTGATACTTTCTTGGTCTGACTTTACTCCAGCAACATGAGGATCTTCAACTCAAGGTCTAAGATTATATAGACAAGGTCAGGTCCCAAATATCAGTTTATATCAGTATTCTTACTGTTCCGTTATCCTGATCAGATAAGTATTAGCAAAAAGATTAATCACAACGGAACAAATTCTACCAAAAAAGAATTACAGATGTTTATAAAAATAAACATTGTTAAGAGTGTACCTTATTAGCATGCTAAGAAGTAGGGAGGCAAGCAGCCTGGTTCGTGAAAACGTAAATTGAAAGGCAATCTTCAGTCATGGGTCAGCCTGCTAAGAGGTCTGTACACAGAGTCATAAATTTAGGTATACAAAAATAAGTGATACTAGACAGATTTCCTATATCATTCCCACTTCATAAGTTTTACACCCAGAAAAATGGAATATTTAATCATGAAATATAAAGATGCTATAAATTCTTTAATATAAAACATATGCATTGTTATCCAGCCATTGTTAAGAACGGCAATTTCATAATGCAACACAGCAGCTGTTCCCTTCTTACACAAACTTGTCTGGAACAATGGCCATTGCAAGCAGGAAAACAGAGAAGCCAATGGATATGTCTAAAACTAAAACAAAGGAGAAAAAAAACCAAGGTGAGCCTCTCCCAAATACTTGGAGATACTGGTACCACCTCCAGAGGACTTTTTCTAGGCAAGTGCACTAAAAGAACAGGTACATCATGGCTCAGCCCCTCCCTTCATGAGGGTTTAGTTAATTAAGCAGGTTTATTGGCTGAAAGCTCTGTAATATATCACTATCCTTGACATACTCTGAAGAAAGTTCATATCTATTTTTGTTGACTTGAGAAACAAGTTCTCTTTCATTTTTTCCCTATGCACAAAACTAAACATAGCTGTGTGGCATCTACTGACAGTGACCACAAATCTAGCTCATCAACTCCTGTTAAGCCCAGCATTAACCAACTCACTGTGGCCTTAATAATAATTATAGTACCGACCCACTCCCTAATGCTGCATCACCAGTACCACCACCCACTAGTCACACAGTTATGTACATCCATCAGCAACAGCCCCCAACCTAGCTCAGGAACCCCTTGATACCACAACCTACAGTATATCATAGTGCAGTAACAATTTTACAGTGACCTCTGAAACCACAACCTCAGTGCTGGAACCAGCAGCTCCTGCCAGAACAGAATTAGGCATACCTAGATGCCCCTTTTGAAAACAACCCTGAAAATAACTAAATTATCTGTTCCAAAGCAGCAATCCAAATGTACACATTTATGCCAGATGAAAACCTAGCCTTCATCCAGCCTACAACTAGACTGATTACCTCCGCCAGACAGAATTATGCATAACAGGAATTTTAATATCACCAGTTATAACACAATCCATTATTACACTTGTCATCTGAAAATGCCAGCAGCAATTGATAATTAGGTCTGGAAACCCTATAAAAACTTGTCAACTTGTCATAATTAACAAAGTAACCAGAACTTCGGGTAAGGGTTCTACACCCAACCAACCTGACTATCCTGACCTTTTTTTATGTTTTTAGTTTCAGAAATAAACCTGAAAGCCCTGAAATTTGAAAGTTAAAATCATGGCTTTCTGGCACACTACCAGCAAGAAACAACACCACAAGTGAAAGATGTACAACGTTTTCAGAAAGCATTTCTGCCCTCTCTGTTTTAAACCCTTACTTCTAAACAATAGAATATCTTCCCTGATGGGCACATGCAGAATAATAATTGAAAACCACAGCTTGTTCTTATGCAGCCCTCCTCTGCATTATGCTTTTGACATATTTCTATTAATGTATACCATTTTTATAACACCTCTCAGCTTATTAGTTTACTCGATGACCATCAAAAGGATATGAACCTTTCAAACTTGTTAAACAGAATTTAAAAAAAAAACAACAAAAAAACAGAAATAGAAGTATAGCCACAGAGTAAGTCTGAGGTAGAAAAAGCAGTGATTTCCTTCTGTGCCATATTTATGTGTATTTGTACATAACAACCTGCATGTAAATACTGAACCCACATATATTTCTTTTTTTTCTGTTGAGGAAAAAAGTGTACATTTTCCCCCTAATTGGATTAATAGGTTCATGTTATTCAATTTGGTGTCAGCAATTCATTTCTATCACAAAGCAGTCATTTCAGAGACCTATAAAAACCTGTTGTGAATAATTGTATTTTTTTTTCATTTAGAAACACAAAGAATTGTGTTTCTAAAATGTGTCCATTTTTCTAACTTAATGTCAGATGAAAATAAAATTCTCCACTACAGTCCCCTTGAAAGTTTCTTTTGCAGTATTTTTGTCAAGTAGAAATAATTGCTGAGGATAATTTATTCAGGGGTTTACCTATTTGTTCTTTGTAAATTCCATATTGCCAAATTGCAATTACAGATTGCACTAATAAGTCTTCAATGGAGAGTTTTATTAACACTTATGCAACTGATTTTGTGTCACATGAAATTTCCTTTTAAAGTCCTGGGGTACTTCAATCATATGCTGTTATTGATGATGAGATGACTTCACAGCACCCTCTTTTAATTCATTGTAATTATTTCAAATTTTATTTCTTGCTCTAGCAAATCTCATACAAGAAGCATTTATTGTCATGAGTTTTGCTCTTTAAGCAGCTGAGAGTAGTCACAATTTTTCAAAGCTGCATTCTGTTTCAAATTAGAAAGAAAATTTTAAAAGTTTAAAGGATGAGAAAATCTAAAGAACAGCAGCATGAAGTTGCCAAATTTTCATTCTGCAAGTGAATTAAACCTCTGTAACGTTCACAAAATTAAGTTGATGCATTTTGGTTCATGAAGCCAGAGTTGGGTGCAGACAGGTGACAGTTCTTTTCAGTCTGCTCCTTGTGAAACTGTATTCTTTTTCACCCCACCCCTCTGCCTGGGATAGGAAATCAGTTTCACCATATCATTGGAGTAGTTGTCTCCATCCACATTGTGTACACAGGCATGTGAAACCCACAATGACCATGTTATAGGCATCATGACAGAAGGATAGCCCATCAGGGAATCCAGCCACTAGAAGGGATCACTTTTCTTCAGAAAAGTGCAACTGATTGACAGCTTTGCTTTACTTATTAAAAACATTCAACTAAATTACATGATCGAATCTGGATCAAATAAAATAGAAACATCCACTTACTTCTATTAACTAATATTGAAAATGTAAGTGGAGAGACCTCCAAGATTTACCCCACTAAATATCTCGGTTTGGAGGAATTGCATTTTTCATCTGAGAAATCTTTCCAGAAAAAAAATTTCTAGCCAGCTCTATTTCTTTATTTCTCAATTTTTCTACTCACTGTTCTGCTTACATTCCAGTATGGGATTTCTCATCATTGTCTTTGTTTCCTCTGAATTTGTCTCTATGCTCTTAGTCCCAGAAATTTTAGCATTTTTCTAAGGATATAGTTTTCAAAATGCCTTGCTTAATTACCAAATCTCATTATCTGGAATTTGGGGTTATACTTCTGAGACTATTTTCTGACACGTCTGTCATAAGAAATTCTGCATTTTCATATTGTACTGGTTAGAGAATAATGGGGGGTTTTCCACCAATGCTGCCAATGTTTGAAGCCAAGCTTCCTTTCATTGTTTCCACATGTGTTCTTCACTTTCCCTCATTTTCAATTTATCTAAGGTTGATGTGAATTTAATCCTGGGGTTGTTGGTATTAGCACCACACAGTACTGTGTACTCTATAAACATTATCATCTAAATAGACAATGCAAACCACAGCAAAAGAATGTCTGAAGAAATTGAGTTGACTAGATTTCTGCATTATCTGTTTATTGCTTTTCTTCCTCATACTCCTATAGCGTGCAAAATATTTATAGCATTTTTACTGAAACTTTTTGAGGTCCTGGATGGGGAGTAGAAAGACTGGAAATTATTGTTGCTCTTCAACATGAAAGAAACACTTAAAAAAATCCCACTAAGATTAACTATTGTAATTATGTCTATTGCTCAATCCTCAAATTTCCTGGGGCATAAAATTAAACAATTTCGTAGTATCTATCTCTTTTCAATGTCCTGGAAGGCATCACAGAAGACCCTCATGAAAGCACTCCATTCTGCTGTTGTCTGCAGATTGAAGTGGGTAGAGTGAAATCAACACAGGACAAGAACAACAGACAGCAGTGAATAAAAAAAAAAGCAATGTGAAAAGCAACTAAGTGCACTGTCCCCAAACCACACATCTTGCATTTCAAAAATACCTTAGCAACAGCTTCACTGGATCCAAAGCACAGGGCCAGTTTAGAGAACACTTTCTGTATCCCCTACCCCCAACCGCAGTGTACTGCCCAGCCACAACACAGTCAGTTTTTGTGCACAGGAAAGCTCATGCACTTGGAAGCCCTTTCCAGTGAGCCACTGGTACATCAGTGCTGTGAAGGAAGGACAAACAGTGTGGATCCAAGCCATTGTCACACAGCACCTTTTAAGACTCACTAGGAAGCTTAAGCATGAGAGCCAGGAAGAAATCAGATGTGGAACTATCTATGAGAAAGGAGGGCATCTATCTAGAAACAGAAAGAAATACAAAGATTAATTTCTCCAATACCTTTTCCAATAGAAAAAAGTAGGGTGGATAGAGTTGCTCGGAAGCAGTGGGAGAATGAACTGCAGGGAAGGATAAGCTGATGATCCAACTGTGATGAGGGAAAGATCTTTTTGATGGAAGCGTCAAACTGTACTTTAAACCATACAAACATTGGTTTGCAGTATCTAGAACTTTGGGTACTGCTTGATGCTATAATGACAATTTAACATCAGATTCTTGCTCCTTCACAAACTTTTACTCACATCACCCACTTAAACAACTGACTGTACCATCCCATTACCTAAAATCTGTTTCCTAAGCTGCCTTCTTGGCTCTTGTCGTGAGAAACCAAGATAAGAGCCCCAAAAAGCAATGCTCACCATATTACCCACTTCAGTCAACATCATGGAGCCATGTATTTTACTGCTAATAGAATAATACCCCATTGTGCGATTTTGAAGTGGAAAAACACTATTTGAAGTGAATAAACACTAATTGCAAACATGGGAAGGATTTGGTTCATTAAAAAAATCATAGCTTTTCAGCTTGAGTGAATCAGAGGAATGTATGTATGCACACCACTATAACCAAGGTCACACTACTTCCAAAAGCTTTAGCAGCATCTCGTACAGCACAATATTGCTTTCCCAAATACATCTAGTCTGCAGGCAATCATTTTAACTTTTCCCCATGTTAACTTTTTCTTTCTGAAACCCACTGAAAGATTTCTTAAACAAATATCTGACTTTAGTCCTAACAAGCCATATGTTAGACCCTAAGGGTAGTCAAAGACAACAGCAGAGCTGCCTGAAAAGTTACTAGATACTATAATCCACACAGTTGGGTTGCTGAAACCTGCAGATCATGCTAATTAAAGGGGGAAATAGAAGAGATTGAGAAAAAAAGTCTATCTCTAAGTAAACCTACTACTAACAAATTTTTAGTTTGACGCATACTAGGATTTTAGAACTAGAGAGAAGCTAAGGTAAAATAAATAGAAAAAATAATTTACATGTGAATATTTTTATATCAAATGGACCCATTTTCCCAACTACATTTAAAGGATTTTTTTGTTTCCCAAAGCTGTTTTTCACTTTTGAAAAACTGCCAGGCAATGCTTAAGGGGCCAGGCTAGTGTCTGTACAACTGCCCAGAGTCTTATTTTGAGGATTTTTAAATCAATGCCTAGGCTCCCTGCTAGCTCTCCCTGCAAACAAGAGTTTCACTCAACATAAAATGCTTCACTGGTATCAAGACCCACTCCTACACTTGCAGAGGGTGGTGACAACACAGTTAGCACACATATCTTTACTTTGGTTTCCTTCTGATGAAATCAAGAAGGCTGCTTTGATACATCGATGTTTATAAATTTTTGAAGGATAGTTCTGAACATAACATTCCTAATATATTTATATCTAAAGCTTTAGCACCTTTGTTCTGTATTTCAACCTTTTGCCTTAGAATTTATCATTTTCACTTCATAGAGTTAAGGCTTCAGAGATTTGATGTGGCTGCTAGCTTACTAACAGTGTGGACCTGCATAGCCTCAAACTGGAAGATGCTATACATCTTATATCCAGAAAAATACAATTGTGACAAACTTCCTGGAAAGCTTCAAAGGCCAGGCAGAATCCTTCCCTCTCCCTCATCTTCCTAAATATGAAGGAGTTGCCACGAGTCACTCAAAGCCACTTCTTCCTTCCAGCATTACCAGCCTTTAACCAGTAATTTCATTCACTCCTCAATCTATACATTTCTATAAAAGCATGGCCTGTTACCTTGGGGATTTAAGTAAGTTTTATAGTGTTCTCTATGCCCCAGGTTATAAATATATCACAGCCTTCAACTCATCTTCTTATGGCCAAATTATCCTGAAGTAAGCCTTAACTCTAGTTGGATTAAAGTAAAAGAACAAATATTAATACTTATTTCCTCTGTATAAAAAAGATAATAAAGTATAGTACTAAACTATATGTGACTGGTAAAAAAAATAAAAGAAAAACCACACTTGCTCTAGGTTCAGCCTACCTGCTGTCTATGGTTGCATGCGTTAGCAAAATCTCTTTGGTGGTGGAACATGCTTAAAGTCTCCAGATGAGCTGACTCAATTTCATTATTGTTCCTGAAAGCTCCTCACTTCCCCCCACCCCAAAACCCATTAAGAAAACAGTGCATCTCCTTCTCCCCTAGCTAAAACAGATATGTCTCACTTTCTTGAAGATGCAAGCATTGAGAAGCGTTCAAACCCTCTCCTGCACATAACTGATTCAATCAAAAACTTCCTGACTGAAGGAGAAGGGTAAAAACACTTGTATATCTTCTTTTTGTGATTCACTGTACATCTTTCCATTAACGTATCTCCAGGCACTGAACTCATATTTTACAATCTATACGTTAGGAAAAACAATTAATATCTAATTGGAATAGATGTTCTTATGTGATAATCAACCTCCTGTCTAAGACCAGACACAACAGTAAGCAACCACTTCAGGTTGGCAGTATTTTGGCAAGTTTTGCACCTCAACTTTTCTCATAATAGTCCTTTACTCCAAACACAGGCACGTATACATAAACGTTATCAGCCATGTACAGGCACTAAGAAGGCCATGTCTTGCAGAATCAGGTAAAAAGCCCTCAAGGTAAATTGACCCATCCAAAAATTACATCATATGTTTCTTGCATTTCCAATGAAATTTCTTCAGCACTTGCCAAGAAGAAAAGCCAATTACCCTATCATTAGTTTAGTACTCGTGTAAAGCTACTTGTACCAGAATTAGTTCTCTTATTGCTGAGATGTCTGTACTACTACATTGTAGTCTGCAGTACAGAAGCATCCTTGGCCTGAAAAACACCTATTGAATCAGGTGAGGTTTAAGTTAGTAAAAAACTGTGCTACTCAACTCAGTGGACAGAAAATCTTATGAGATTATATTTCAGCAGAAGATCATTATGTTCTTGTCCCTCTGCCATTGTGTTAGCTCTTAGTACTTAAGGGGCTTTTTGTTTTGAGAAGATTTTCTTAGTTTGGGGGGGGGGGGAGCAGGGCAGGGAGGTGTTTTGTTCTGGTTTGAGTTGTTTTTTGGTTTGGTTTGGTTTTTTTCCAGAATTGGTCATAAGTTGCCAAAGCACTGAATTCTGCATTGTTTTTGTTCTTGCCTTTGTTTGAAAAGCCTAACTGTGAATTTAAGAGTCTTGTTACTTGAGCTTTGAAAGACAAAAAAAAAGGATAATAATCTTCAGTCAGCAAAGGGCTAACTATAGGGAAGATAAAAGTATATCTGAAACCAAATGTAAAGGTGAACTGCAAAAGTTAAAGAAAAAGCTTAAACCAAACAAACAAAAATAATAAATCTAAGAAGCAGAACTATTATTTTAAAAGAAATAATCATTCAGATATTTGAACATTGCTCCTGGTTTAAGGCATCTTTTGGTAGACAGTCCAGCAGAAGATTGCACCAGTACAAGGTAAACGAACATGTCGAGAGGCACTTAACACAATTAATGAAAACAACCTAGTTGTCTCTAAAGAGATTTGAGGAACCTCATATCTATTTTGAGTAGGTGGGAAGTGCCACCCTCATGCTAGGATGTAAAAGTTAATTAAAATCCCTTCAATGGAGTAGGCTTCCCTTGCCTTCAGTGATCTTTGAATCATGATTACAAGCCAGTAGTCTTCAGTTTTCCTTTTGCAATAGCACTGAGACTCCTGCCTACTGACTTAAGTAGTTCATACTCTTCAGGAAGAAGAATGCTAGCAGCTTTTTAAGCCATCATGATTACTTTTCTCCTGGTCTAATTAATGTGTTTCTATTTGCTGTTAATGTTTTTCCTCACATAAAAATGCTGTCACTATTTGGGAAAAAGAAGACAGGGGAGAGTGCCACTGCTGAAGCATAGAATCTCCGGGTTTTCTTTCTTTGCTTGTTTTTTGATGTAGGTACTGTGAAGCTCTCATACTCATACCCTTGGTAAGGAAAAATCTTGCATACTCCCCACAAATCAATAGAAAAGATGAAATTTTTCACAAAAATCCCATTAAACCTATACCCTAGTCCATCCCACTAAAATTCTGCCCAGCTACACCACGGATATATGGAACCGGGAACAACACATGCAATCTAGAATTTGGATGCTTGGTTCAATTTTAGAATCATAGAATCATTTAGGTTGGAAAAGACCTTCAAGATCATCGAGTCCAACCACCATCCATGCCCACTAGACCATGTCCTGGAGCGCCTTGTCTACGCACTTTTTTAATACCTCCAGGGATGGTGATTCAACCACTTCCCTGGGCAGCCTGTTCCAATGGCTCACAACCTTCGCAGTAAAGAAATTTTTCCTAATATCCAACCTAAACCTCCCTTGCTGCAACTTGAG
>JANZLQ010000052.1:3667877-3700340 GCA_026212715.1 Elanus axillaris
CCCCGCCCAATAAGATTCCCCTGAGCCTTCTTTTCTCCAGGCTGAACAGTCCCGGCTCTTTCAGCCTCTCCTCCTGGGAGAGATAGAATCATAGAATCATAGAATTGTTTAGGTTGGAAAAGCCATTTAAGATCATCAAGTCCAACCGTCAACCCAATACCACCCTGCCCCCTAAACCATGTCCTGAAGTGCCTTGTTTACGCGTTTTTTGAAAACCTCCAGGAATGGTGACTCCAATGCTTCCCTGGCAGCCTGTTCCAATACTTGACAACCCTTTCAGTAAAGAATTATTCTTAATATCCAACCTAAACTTCCCCTGCCGCAACTTGAGGCCATTTCGTCTCGTCCTATCTCCAGCCACCTGACAGAAGAGACCAGCACCCACCTCACTACAACCCCCTTTCAGGCAGTTGCAGAGAGCGATAAGGTCTTCCCTCAGCCTTCTTTTCTCCAGACTAAACAGCCCCAGTTGCTTCAGCTGTTCCTCATAAGACTTGTGCTCCAGGCCCCTCACCAACTTGGTTGCCCTTCTCTGGACATGCTCCAGCACCTCAATGTCTTTCCTGTAGTGAGGAGCCCAAAACTGAACACAGTACTCCAGGTGCAGCCTCACCAGTGCTGAATATTGGGGAACAATCACCTCCCTGCCCCTGCTGGCCACAGAATTTCTGATTCAGGCCAGGATGCCGTTGGCATTCGTGGCCACCTGGGCACACTGCCGGCTTATATTCAGCTGGCTGTCAGCCAGCACCCCCAGGCCTTTTCTGCCGGGCAGCTTTCCAGCCACTCTTCCCCAAGCCTGTAGCGCTGCATGGGGTTGTTGTGACCAAAGTGCAGGACCTGGCACTTGGCCTTGTTGAACTTCATACAATTGGCCTCAGCCCATTGATCCAGCCTGTCCAGACCTCTCTGCAGAACCTTTCTACCCTCAAGCAGATCAACCCTGCCTCACAGCTTGGTGTCATCTGCAAACTTGCTGAGGGTGCATTCAATCCCCTCATCTACATCATTGATAAAGATACTAAACAGAACCAGCCCCAACACTGAGCCCTGGGGAAATCTCCCTTTGGAGTACCCAGTACAAGAGACATGGAAAAATTGTAGGGACCTCAGCACAGGGTCACCATCATAGTCAGAACTGGAACACTTGACTTGTGAGGAGAAGCTGAGGAAGCTGGTCTGAATCACCGCAGAGAAGGGAAGGCTTGGGGGAGTCCTAACAGCAGCCCCCAGTAACTGAGGAGGCTATCAAGATGACAGAGCCAGGCAATTCTATGAGTCTGTGATCCTATAATTCAGTTATTGGACTCTCATCTTTCACTGGTTTCTCCTGACCACATTTCCTTTTCCATAACAGGAGGTAGCCATTACTTTAAAGCTGCAATTCTGTGTACTTTATGACTGCTTATACTCTCCTAACTTCATTTACTTTTACAGAAAACTATATCACTATAGCAATGCAGTAAAGTATTCAGAAGATGATACATGAATAGTCTTATCCAAAATAACACCAGTAAAAGAAAGACTGAGAGTACTATATTTCACAAGAAATTTGAATACTTACTCAACTTTTCTGGTGTAAATACAAATATTTTAACACTCAAACAACACTGAAGTCATTGTAAATTAAAGCAGAATTATAGTTGATGGAATTGTAATAGGAGGAACCTGGATACAAAAACCTAAGGCAAAACAACCAAGTTGAATGGTATTTCTTCAGACAATAAACAGATTCCAGCTATAACAATCTCCTTTTGGGAAAAGCAACTTTCAGTAGTATACTACCTTGAGGCAAGCTGTCAGTATTTCCCTTTCTTAGTTGCTAACCAGTAATTTGCCACTGAGAAAGCACAACTCACTAATCCAAGCCAGTAATTTGTCACAAAACACCACATACATTCTTACTAGATGTCAGCATGTAGTCCATTGATTTCATTATTTATGGAAGGGAGCCCCTGCCAGGAGAAGGAAAATCCAGGAAGATACCACGTCAGACATTGCCCAAGACTGAGCAATTCCCAATAGTGCCATCTTGAAGTCAGTCCAGGTTTTCTCACTCTCAGCAATTACAAAGCAGCACTTTGCTCTAAATTAATCATAATTGACTTAAGTCAATAGTGGATTCTAAGAACATGTTGTTATGTGGTCATTCTTCAGCAAATGGATGAAATCTAAAGAGAAACACTCGTGAACCAATCTTTTCTCACCTTCAGCCCCCCAGAAAAATTCCTATTCATGACAAAGACAGCATCATCAGAAATGGTCTGTATGGTAAAACAAATTACAGGAAATTACAGGGATTGGGATTTCCTGTTTCATTTTTCTGAAATAAATATAACATTGCCCTTCTCTATGGCAAACCTTTTTAAGCAAGTAAGACCAGGTCATCACAGGTGATTCAATGCTTAAAGATGAAGATAAAAGCTTAGTGGGATTTTTTTAAAAGCAGCTATCTGCAAATCCCATCAACTTCAGTGTTCCTTAAAGGTAAATGTTTGCTTAAACTTTTGCAAGAATGAATCTTGAATATTCAAATAAATAATTAAATAAATAATAAAGAACCCCACACACTTGCCCTTATTAATGTCTAGCCTAAGCATTTGTACAGTTATGCACATTAGGCTAAGCAATCCTATATCTTTCCAGGATTGGGGTCATAATGAGGAAGGTCACATTAACATAATGTAATTAACTTACGAAATACAACAAACCCCATGAACAAAACTTAATTATGACACTAATCTTCCTCAATTACATCCAAACAGAAAAAAAAGATATCTTTAAGAATAAAATATATTCATTGCACTCATCTCCTTACTTTGAAATACTCCTTCCATCTATATTGGCAAATTAAGCCTGAACAAAAATACAAATTAATGTGAAATTACTTAAAATAACATCACTGAAGCTATTTTCCAAGTATTTTGCTCAGATGCAATAGAATTCTGTTTGCACACAAAATTTTGAAAATATGTTTAATTTAATATCTATCTTAATATCTTAATTTAATTGCCTATTTATTATTTTCATAGCTCACATACATAGTCCTGTGTGGTAAACACACAAATTAAATGTTTGCACCACTATTTGTGCAACTAGAATCTAATGAATGTTTTTATCTCTATATAGGACATCAATACCCCAAATATCAAGTTTTATATTTGATTAGTAGAAGCACATTCTAAATACTGTCATAGTACTCAATTTTCATCTGTTCTTTGACTACATGATTATTTGAAAATTAAGACATTCTGTTGCCCAGTCTAAGTCCTCATTATACGTAAATATTCAGTCTGTGTATGTGTAATGCTATTGCTTTAATGCACTGTAGAATGAGATTGAACAATCCACTCGCAGTGTAGTGTATTCAAGCTGTCAGCAAATCCAAAGTAAATTAGACAAGGTCATACATCAATGCAGAAGTGAAAGATTTATCACTTTATTTTTCCCTTCAACATCCTGCTCTCTTTGCTAAAATTTACATCTCCTGAATCCTGCATTGCTCTTGTAAATACTGAAATACTGAGGACCCAAATTTGAAACTCCAGAAGTATTACATAGCTCAACTACTCATTCAGAGCAAGGAGCCATGCTGGGTTTGCCTGCCCACCTGATAAACTCGAAGCACTCCTAATCAGCAGTGATTCAAACCAATGTCCCAGAAAAAGATTAGAGGCCTCTAATTTTGGTTTAGGTTACTAGTCAACCTTAGTAGCAGCAAATACTGTTTGGACTGATCCTAGCTCCTCAGCAGTGGCCTGGGCAACTCTGTTCAGTGGAAGGCATTGCTCAAGCTCCCAAAGGAGCCGCATTTCATTAAGGGTACCTTAAAGCCAGTGTAGTGTCAGGTGTGAGAGACTGAAGGAGTTAATGTCTCAAACATTGCAGTGGGGTAGGTTCTGCTTAACGACTAACTCTGCATAATGAACTCTGCCTAGTCAGGTGAAAAGCAGCGGATCAGCACCCCTCAGCAGCAGGAGGGGGAGGCCATGCTGGAGGGGGCACCGTTCCCTACTCTGGTGTGTTGTTCTGATGTGCTGAACAGGGCAGCTCACCATGTACTGCAGGGAAGGGGACGCTACTCCCTAAACGACCACCCTAGTCCACAGCCCAAAGGCTACCTAATTAGCCTAATGAGTTTGAATGCCGGCTTGAAGGAGGGGCAAGGATGATAAAAGGACACAAACTGAAGCCCCATGTGCACAAGCCCACTGGGACTGTACCCCTTGGCTGACTGAACCAATGCTGGACTCAGGACCAGTGAAATCTTTCTTTTCTCTCTCTGTCTTGGTTCTCTCTTTCTTTTTCCTTTTCCATAATTATTACACCTCACCCCTTTAGACATAAACCATTGGCTAAGTCTGGGACTAGGAGTGGATCCAGCCGCCTCCAGTCTCCTCTCTGAGAAGGAGTCTAGAAAGCAAGGGGGTCCACTCTGAACCTCGTGACTCAATAGGAGGGCTCTCATTATTATATTATATTATGTCTTCCCTGAACTGATGCCCAAATAAGCAAGGTCTGTAGTATATGTTTGGTGATGTATGGTTAGCACATTACACAGTTTCATGCCAATTTTTGTTGTGAGTATACCAATTTTGGTGGTGAGCATGCCAATTCTTGTTGTGAGCAAATAAAAACTGAGTTTTGTGAGTTAAAGGATCCCTGGTGTTTCACCTTAATCCTGACCTGGGAATCAGCAAACCTGAGTCATCGTCCTGAGAAACTGGGACATGACATCAGGTCTTAAAGGAAAGGGTCTTTCAGGATACCCGAGTCCTTCATACATCTCATTAGCTGCATTTAGATTCTCTGTGTACACTTCTCCACTTGCCCTAGGTGTAGTACCAAGTACAGTTTGCCTGCAAATAGCCTTTCTATGCAACAATGGGGAGAGGGGCTATTGGCCTCAGCCCTCCACAAGTGAATAGTCCTAGCACCTCCTCAGACCAAGCATGAAAAGCCAATAAAGGGACCCCTTTGAGAGCCCATGTGAGTGGACGAAGAAAGGCCATCGGCACACAAACTCTCCCTAGCAGTCAGGTCAGCAGCAGTCTAAAATCATAAAGCACACAGCATAGCTCCAATGGATGCTAAATCTGGGCCAATTTTACTTTCTGAAACAAAGCATCTGGCTTCTTAGAGATGTCTGTCTTCTGTTAAAGATGATTTTTCAAAAATTAAAGTGCTGAGGTCCACAAAACTTTTTTGTTATGTGTGGAAAATGTACATGTTTTTTCCAGAAAGTGAAGTCTTAAGACTGTATCTTACAGCTCTGCAACAAGAAAAGTTTGGTGGATTTTCACTCTGAAGTCCAGCTTTGGGACACAGAGACACTTATTTTTTTAATATTTAATTAACTGTATTTGAGTGATTTTCAAACAGAACAAGTAAAATCACGTTAGCTGCAATCAATAGGTGATGTGTTGAATGAGTGGATAGCTTGCAACATACAGCATTTTTGTACCTAAATGAAGGTTTTGTTTAGTAGAGTAAAGAAAGTGAGATCTACTTAAATCCCAAACATATTTAATTAAAATAATGTAATTATTGTAGAGCTATATTTGAACAGACAATACAGTTACAGCAATTATCCCTAATTATGCAGCTCCAATCACAGAATAATAGAGGTTTCAATGTCACTAAGCGCAGTAAGGATAAATACTTTTTCCCTTATTCTGATGGGCACGTAATGAGCAACTTTAGAAAAAAATCTTCATGGGGGCGTAATAGCCACACTTTAACTACAGGCTGATTGAGAACAATCAAGGTATTCAGTGCAAAAAGGAGAAGGAGCATCCTCAGTTGGTTCCAAACCAGCTGAATTGTCACGTACTTCCCACAGAAATAACATTTATTCCATGGTCACAATGAAGGGACTCAATCACACTTGAATAAAAGCCTATGCTTACTAAACCGGACCTAAATAGTAGTATTTAATAACACAATTGAAAAAGTCTTAGATAAAAATCTCACCTATAACAGAGGATATCCAGAACAGCACTGAAGCCAGGGATTCATTTGAACTTATAACTGGTTCTTATATATTACATTCTTGGTCTGACAAAGAAAAGATTTGAGCCAAAGCATAGAGTTTCTTTAACAGGTAACTGAAAATCAGATGGGAAAGAGAGCAGAAACTCTGGTGAGAGTACTAACAGATTGTACTCCAGGGATAACTCCTCCTTACAAATTTCTGTATTTGCTGTCTCCAGATTATCAGTCTTACTGTGGTTCACCTTCAGTGCCACACAGCAACTGTGGCCTTACAAGAACAGGTGCATCTAAGAGCTAGACATCACCTCACGCTTCAGTCTATTCCTCAATCTGCAGCACTAGGCATTACCTATTTTGCAAAAGACTGGTAACAAGCCTTTAGTTCTGCTTGCAAGGAGGCATGGTATGTCATGGCCACACCAAAAAGAACAGTCATGTTCAACCAGCTGGACATGGCGATGATACCTCTTGAGAGCTGCCAAGCAAGCCTTACATTCCAGTGTCACCTCTGTTGACACTACCTAACACTGCTCAGATCACCTGCTTCCTACCTGACGGAAATGACCAAGAGGTGCTCTCTACACATACTCTTCCCATTCACCTCTGACCACTGTGGTGCCCCAGCTAACTCCCAGGTTGGTTCCCTCTTACTTTAGGCATGTTGCTGACTCATCTAAGCTAGGGGCCAAAGTTACCCTAGGTTATCTGATCAGTCAAACATGGAAAGGGAGGCATCTCTACATGAGGTCTGGTGAATTGAATTACCCCTTGGAAGGATTTGTCCCACTTCACTGGCTCCTGCAGCTAAACTGCCAGAGGGTACATCAGCTGCATGCCTGAATCCAGATGGAGTGAGTCCAGACCTAAGACCTGCTCTCCAGAGCAGCACAGCAAAGGGGCTGCCCGGGCAGGGTTGCCATGGCATCGCACTATTCCTCACCTAGCACATCATTCAAAGCTTCAGGAAGACCAACAAGTCTGCTACTGTTCCCAAACCCAAGCTAGAAACTTTTCCCTCTCTTCTGATATATGTGTGGGACACAAAAGACACCCCACATATACCTTCTCACTCCTCAGCCAAGCCCTCAGGAAAATACAGCTTTCTCATTGGCAAGGAGTATCTTCCATCTGCACAAAACTCAGCAGCTACAATCATAGAAATTTTTTTCAGAGAAAGTAACATGGTTTTAAAGTGGGATTTTTAAATTACATTCAATTCTAGACAAGGTCCTGACAAGCTCCCAGATTTTCCCTTTTCTACATGGAATAACCTTTTCCGCTCCTTTTTGGAATCAAAAGCCCATCTAAGAGTCAAAACAGAGGCTTTCAAGCACAGACATTTTAGATTATGAACTGGAATCAAAAATACTAAAAGTCTCATTTTTTTTCCTCCCTGGCCTAGACAGAAATTATATGCAACACAGAAAATACATTTGTTGGGGAAAAAAAAGTACCACTCTTATATAGCTGCAATTATAAGACCTGAAAAGATTAATGCTCCATTTTGTAGGGTTGAAAGAAGTTTAAGTTTTTAGAAGACTCCTCTTTCCATGCTTTCCCTCAGTGTTTAAATTTAAAAGAAAATTGAGGAAACAGAGCTTTTAAGAGGCTGCTGAGACCTTCTGCTACACTAATGGCCTTGCCTCTGCAATATGTATTTAGATTTCAGACTTGACAGATACCACACACTGATTGCAAGGCTAGTGCTGTAAAAGATGATAAAAAATGTTTATATATTAGCAACAAAAGGAGGGCTAAGGAGAATCTCCATCCTTTATTGGATGCAAGGGAAAATATACTGACAAAGGATGAGGAAAAGGCTGATGTACTTAACGCCTTCTTTGCCTCAGTCTTTAATAGTAAGACCAATTGTTCTCTGGGTACTCAGGCCCCTGAGCTGGAAGACAGGCAGCAGAATGAAGCCCCCAAGGGGAATTGGTTAGTGACCTTCTACACCACTTAGACACACATGAGTCTATCAGACCAGATGGGATCCACCCAAGGGTGCTGAGGGAGCTGGCAGAAGTGCTCACCAAGCCACTTTCAATCATTTATCTGCAGTCCTGACTAATAGAGAGGTCCCAGTTGACTGGAGGTTAGCAAATATGATGCCCATCTACCAGAAGGGCCGGAAGGAGTATCTGGGGAACTACAGGCATGTCCGTCTGACCTTGGTGCCAGGGAAGGTTATGGAGCAGATCATCTTGAGTGCCATCATGCAGCATGTACAGGACAACCAGGTGATCAGGCCCAGTCAGCATGGGTTTATGAAAGGCATGTCCTGCTTACCTCCTTCTATGACAATGTGACCCACTTAGTGGATGAGGGAAAGGCTGTAGAAGATGTTGTCTACCTAGACTTTAGTAAAGCCTTTGACACCATATCCTACAGCATTGTCCTGGAGAAAATGGCTGCTCATAGCCTGGACAGATGTACTTTTCATTGGGTAAAACACTGGCTGAATGGCCGGGCCCAAAGAGTGTTGGTGAATGGAGTTAAATCCAGTTGGCCGCCAGACACAAGTGGTGTTCCCCAGGGCTCAGTATTGGGGCCAGTTCTGTTTAATATCTCTATCAATAATCTGGATGAGGGGACTGAGTGCACCCTCAGCAAGCTTGCAAATGACACCAAGCTGGGCAGGAGCATTGATCTGTTTGAGGGAAGGCTCTACAGAGGGATCTGGACAGGCTGGATTGATGGGCTAAGGCTAGCTGTATGAGGTTCAACAAGGCTAAGTACCAGGTCCTGCACTTGGGTCACAACAACCCCATGCAATGCTACAGGCTTAGGAAAGAGTGGCTGGAAAGCTGCCTAGTGGAAAAGGACTTGAGGTGTTGGTCAACAGCCAGCTGAAGTGTGCAAGTGTGCAAGTCTGCAGTGTGCCCAGGTGGCCAGGAATGCCAACAGCATCCTGGCTTGTATCAGAAACAGTGTGGCCAGCAGGACTAGGGAAGTGATCATCCCCTGTACTCAGCACTGGTGAGGCCACACCTCGAGTATTGTGTTCAGTTTTGGGCCCCTCACTACAAGAAAGACGTTGAGGTGCTGGAGTGCATCCAAAGAAGAGCAACCAAGCTGGTGAAGGGTCTGGAGCACAAGTCTTATGACGAGTGGCTGAGGGAACTGGGGTTGTTTAGTGTGGAGAAAAGGAGGCTGAGCAGAGACCTTACCGCTCTCTACCACTACCTGAAAGGAGGCTGTAGGAAGGTGGGTGTCGGTCTCTTCTCCCAAGCAGCAAGCAATAGGACAAGGGGAAACAGGCTCAAGTTGCGCTGGGGAAGTTTAGATTGGACATTAGGAAAAAATTCTTCACCCAAAGGTTTGTCAAGCATTGGAACAGGCTGCCCAGGGAAGAGTCACCATTCCTGGAGGTATTTAAAAGACCTGTAGATGTGGTGCTTTGGGACATGGTTTAGTGGTGGACTTGGCAGTGTTAGGTTTACGGTTAGGCTCGGTGATCTTAAAGGTCTTTTCCAACCTAACCAATTCTGATTCAAATGACAGGCTCACTATGTTCCTCTGTCCGCAGGCTGTTCATCACATATCTGCAGTCTAGGGCCACAGCCTCTCTCTCCCACTCTGGGAGGACAGCAGCCAGCTAGAGCAGGTGAGCCCAAGTTGCAACCTGATGGCCAGGAAGGTGGCCAGGTACCTCCAGGGACCCAAGGAACTTGTTCCAGGTTCCCATGTGGCAGAGCCCCATGGAAAGGCATAATCCCAGGCAGAAGCTTGTGCTTGCCAGCACCTGCTCCCTCAGACATCTAAAGTGCACTCACCACAAGACCTTCATACATGAGGTCTCATGAGCTGGTAGAGAAGGCGGCTAGGAGGAGTCAGGATTTTTAAAAGAAGCAAATTCTTACCATTAAGCACTACCATTACTACAGAGCAAAACACACTAGTCTTATCTCTTAATGGATTTCAGACATTTTGAACAAAGTTGTAGAAGTAAACCAAAATGCTATCATACGCTTGCCCTTCATAACTCAATCCAACCACCTTCTTCACTATTAGTAAAAAGAGCTATGCAGTTTACCCATTAGGCCGATACTTTTTTGGCAATGCAAGATGAAGGGAAGAACACTTTTTATGTTCAAGCGAGACCCTCCCAGCAATTGTCTGATCAGTAATTGTGCCATATAAAGGGGGCCGTATTAGACAACATGGGGATGGCCAAAGTCTCCCAAAGAGACAGTCTGCATCCATGCAGTAAAAAAATGTCTTTAATAAGTTCAAAAACAAACTTGCCATGACACCTGCATACTACTGGTCAGACTTGCTTACTACATGGTATAAAACTGTCATCTTATTTTTCCTCCCAATAGTGCTTCCTTTATATGGGTTGTTTTAGGTTTGGGTTGTTGGGGTTTTTTTCAGGGGGAAGATGTCACAACAACTCTTTTGATACACATTCTTCACTGATATGTTAGCACTTATCTTTCACTTCTCCCGCACCAAAAGTCTGTGCTATTGCAGTAGTCCAGTTTTCTTTTTACTTTCTATGACTTTTTTACTTCATTCAATTCTGAACTTTGAACAGTTTTCCTTTTGAAACAGACTCTGGTTACTTCTCTTACTGTTATTCGTTACGATTTGTCATAATATTGACTAGCTTTTTATTTACAAAAGTTAGTACTCATATCTATTCTGCTGCATTACATACAGGGCTTTCAATGTCAACACTATCTTCACGTTTTCCTGTGCCTTTAGGCATGTAATATACGGGGCGGGGGGACGACGACGACGACGACGACGACGACGACGACGACGACGACGACACGACAACAACCCCAAAACAGCAACGCATTTGTATTGCCCTACCCCATAAGCTGTTCGAAACCCTGCCAGAGAAAAATGCAGCAACAGAGAGCCCTAGAGGCCCTATCCTGTATTGCACCAACTCCCACGTACAGACATACTTTACATACACAGAATGCATGCCCTATCTTTTCTGTACATCTGATTCACAGAAAGCTTACAAAACACTTCAGACACAAGCTGCAATTATATGACATACATCACTTTGTTCAGTTACTAGATGCAGGTTCTTTTAGTTCTTTGAAAATGAATGAGGCAGAAGAGTGTTTTGCTTGCTCTGTGTTTGGAAAAGTAGATGGTAATGTCTGATGACTGCAGAAGACTGTTCATTGCATTGTTCATTCCTATTCCACAAACAACAGACCTGATCCAATGCCTATAAAGTAAGAAAAGTATCATTACAGTAAACTCTGGACAAGCTCTGTAGTCTTCTAATTTTCCTAAAATTTTAGGAAATTACAAAACCCACAATACTTTTTCAGTTCAGATGAAGAGCATGTTATTGCAGCAACTGCACTCATTAAAATACCTTTGAAGTAAGCTTTAAGTGGTTAGCAGAAATAAAAACCTTTTTTAAGAAATCCCAAACTCATTATTTTATGTAATACAGGTATCATCAGGTACCACTGAAACTTATCTTTCCAAAGTACTGTTGAGCCATCTGGCAGAAGATAGGTGAAGAGTTTGCATTGTGAAGGAACCTGTACCACACCCATGCTCTGAGGATGAAAGCCGCTCTACCATGTGCCTGACCATCAACCATGACTCTTCCACAGAGCACATCCAGAACAGGAGCTAAATTCCTACTACTACTATCCAGGATCAGAGACTGAACTTGCTGTACCACAAACACACAAATATAGGTCTGTTTCACAGGGACTGTTATATCTCAGGTCCCGAAGTTTTGTGATTACTTCTGAACAAAAGCTTACCCTTCTAATGGGAAAAGTCTCCAAGCAGGTGTATCCCAGCTCACTGACTGCCCTAGGGCACCTCTCTGGTACCATCCCAGTATCTCTGGGAGCCTCTTTCCCTGCCGGTCCTAAAGGAAGAGGGCTGCAGGCATACCTGCCAGCTCCCAAAGCAACGCTTCCTCTTAAAAAGGGTCAGGATACCTCAGGCACTCTTGCAATGAAGAGCTAAGCCAAAGGACAAGAGCTTAATTACAGAACACTGATTTGTTCAGTGCCCAGAGACATAAAAGCATTTAAATTCATCCAGGCCTACAACCTCTCTTCCAGGCTGCTCAAACCATATTCTTCCACAAAAACTTAGATAGGAGCCACACAGAGATCTTTTCCGTGGCATACATATAGTTTGTTCCTCATTTTTACCCTACCTAAACAGAAGGGCATATTTCTTAATGTCTGCCAGACTTTTCTGTGTTATTCCAGTAAATTCCATGGCAAAAGAGAACTGTATTCAGAACCTTCATTAGAAAGAAAACCGTAAGGATCTCACAAGGAGGCCTCAACATAAGCAAGCATGTTTCTTGTTTCCTGACACACTTATAGACAGGGGTGATGTGTGTGGAAGAAAAGACCAAGACCAAATGTTGGTCATCCTCAAATCTATACTGGATGTGGGATCACACCAATATAAACTGCAAGATTCTCTTGCTGTTTAACTCATATAAGTGCATATTAAATTATTTTATAACCTTAATAAGCTTCTTAGCTGCATTCTATTTAAAATAGATATGGCTGTATGAATCAGCAGGAGAACTCTGCAGTGAGAATTATTTGACTGTTACTGATTACATCAAGACAGATGCAGGAAAAAAAAAAAAAACAGTTCAGATATGCAGCCACCTCAGCTAGATGGACCACACAAAACATCATGTCTCTGCAACATCCCCCTTGCTTGTGGCAACAGCAAAACAGACGCTTGCCTTTAAACTTGCTCTCCTCAACCCTCAGCTGCTGGGGACAAGATAGTTTGCTGAGATTCTCCTCCATTGCCACTCTCCTTCCACCCTGAGTTCAGCTCTTAAAAGGTAAGTGGATTTTTTCCCTTCCTAGCTTTAACCATCCCTTTTCTTCAAAACCTCTCTCACTTCTTCACTTCTTCCCCTCCAGAACAGCTACTGGCAGTCTCCTTCAGAGACCACATCTTTCTCTTAAACCTTTCATACATTTCTTCCTATTGGCAGCTTTCAGATTGCTAGTCCCAAAATTCACAAACTATGTTCAGACTCTAAAATACCATGAAACACCGACTACACAAAGCTTAACAATAACAGCTGTAGTTTGGCGATGTTTCCTATTTGCTCTCAATATGTGCATGGTGCTTACAGCACTGCCACTTTCACACCTTTTAGTGAGTACAGAGATCTTACCTACTGCTGTGGTAACATCAGCAGAAGCCCCCGTGGGGAAATCGGACCCCTTTAGTATTGATACAGCACCTACGCGTGCATAGTAAAAAAGAATCCCCGTGCCATACAGCACCCACAGAGCTAGCCCATTGTTAGATGAGAAACACCCTTGAACTGGACAGGACAGGACTCAAACTGGTCATCTATCCATTAAAGTCTCCACAGTTTGCTTAGCTAGGAGCTAAGGTAGAGCGCTGCAACTGAAATGCCAGTGACCCACTGTCCTCTGCCAGGCCTCACAGGTACAGAGGGAGAACAGGTTTTCTGGCAGCATGTGTGTGAATCTTCCCAGCTTTTGAAGTCTTTCTGCAGTTGTCACCACTGAACCTCACAAGCTTCCCCAGTCATTTCTACAAAGGGGACTGTTCTGATCCAAAGGGCAATGCTGCTGGCCAGTGGTCAACTACGGTTTTGGATGAAGGAGCCTCCCAACTGATCTATTAGCCATTCTACCATGTTAAAAACTTTGGGCAACCTCATGTCCTTATGTACAAACAAGGTGCACATTGTGTGGGTTGGTTAAACAGTCCCAAGTATTTGATGCCAAAAAACCTAGGGAAAAAAAAAAACACTCTCCAGCAAATAACCTTGAGAAAATGTCAATAATGGTCAGCTTGAAAGTTATAAGCTGTACCTAAAAATATAACCAAAAAGTATGGATGCCTTCTCAATGTATAAGCACCAGAAAATGATTCATGGGAATCTAATTACATGTGAAACAGCTTGTATTTATCTAGTTAAAAATAAAAAAGCCCAAAGGAAACTCAGAAAGAGCAAGCCTAAATTTAGTCTGATGTATTTATGTATTTGGGAAAATATTCCTTACAAAAATAAAACTCTATGGTCATAACCAAAATTAATACAGAGAAACAACTGTGTATATATATGTATTATTCTCTTAAGAAGTAAATTATTTCTAGCAACTGAAGTCTTACTTTTCATTCTGAAATTAAGGGAAAAATCCAAGTATTCAGATGTTTAATAATCACAGTAAGCAGTGTCACAGCCAAACAGAAAAAGAACACAGTTTTTTGCTGAAAATGTGCCAAGAGAAAATAAACAGCTTTCTGGATAAGTAATAATCAACAGCAAACTGCAATGCCATTATGCTTTACAAAGGACAGAATGGAATGTGTGGAAAGATTAGAACAAAAAAATAAAGCAAGCTATAAAAAGCCCAGATACCTCACAGAATGAGAAAAGGACATGGCCCAGTGTTCTGCAAAAATGATTCAAATAAATCTGTACTTTAGCAAATAGGAAAAAGAAACAGAAAACATGCAGTAGAATCCAGTTATTTTTCTTCACTATTTCATTTGACAGCAATATCATCTATGGCCATCTCTCATATAAACTTACCCTAAGTAGAAACATTTTGCTTTTGTTTACATTGAGATTGGACAGTAAAGCCATTATAGGTTGTTCATGTGGTGTTCTCCTTTATCTTGTATGGTTCCCCACAAAGTAAAGTAATACATTTTCTAATAGGAAAAAAGAACCCCTTGTATAACACCAATGAGTGTTATAGGTAGTGAAGACAGTTTTACTGGCTTATAAAAATTGAAACAGGAAGACAGCCACAAAAAACTCCTTGAAATTTTGCCAATCAGCTCATATTATTCACAAGAATACAAAAGTGTCAGGATAATAACTCCATATCATCATCTTTTATCTCCTACTACACCGTATTTTTGGCAAGGCTTATGAGCAATGTTTCCATCTATCAAAACTGTTAGGTTCCCATAACATAATCCCAGTCAGCTCTGTTGAAAGAAAATAGCCTTTACAACTTTGACTATTTTTCAAAAGTTTCCATTAGTCTGCAAATAAAAATCACATAGTAGGGTGCTTTTACAGGCTACATAAAGGGTTTTTTCACAGGAGCGTTTATACATACACAATTGTGTATATATATACATAGAATTAGTTTGAAAGCAGTTTTTTCCTGAAAAGAAAGGAGAATCACCCTAAATTTTTTTGAGGAATAGGTGCAATCTGATTTTGGATTCATAGTGCCGTTTACCTGAGTTACAAAATATATTCATGTTAGAAAGATCTTGGAGTAATCACCCTAGAAGTTTGACTGCAGGTATAGAATACTGTATCTGATATATTTCTATGATGTATTCAAGAAATTGTGCCCTACACCTTCTTATGTTGTCCTTTCTCTTTTTTCATACATCGATGATAGCACTAATAATGTCAATAATATTCATGCATCAGTCTTATACAATGTATGTTGTCATGCTCTGTATTGTGTTAAGAGCATGAATGAAGGTGCTGATCTTTGGCAAAAATGTTCTTTTAGCCAAAATTCAGATCAAAGTGTTAGCACTTATAATGAAGTGCCACCATTAGAATGAAAACAAGTCTAGGTAATTGCTGTGACAATAAGTAGGGTAAGACTGTATTTAACATCCCCCTTCATTACAAATCCATTTGGCATCCATTCTAATTGCTAGCCTATTCACAGAAAAAAAAAATCGGGTATGCTGGTGCATGTCATATGCGCCTTATACTTTTATAGCACTTCTATTTTAATTCAACATTAATTATATTTCACACTGAGGTACTGTGTAAGGCTGCAATATGAAATGCTTGCATTTGGAAAATGAGAAAATTAAGCTCACTTTTGTCTGTTTTAAACCCATTTTACCCTTATTAGAGTTCAGTACCAGAATTCTCCTCCTCTCCTGTTGTATTACGAAATCCATGAACAAGTGCATCTCTCACACTGAAGAGAAAAAAGTTTGCTACACTTTTTCAAAAAAAGAAAAAAAACCAACAAAACCCCACCCACTCCTCCAAAAAAACCAACCTAATTTTCATCACTTCCATATCATTTTAATATATTTTCCTGCTTTTGAATTCTTACTGGGATCATAAAATACAAGTATGCAGAAAAAAATGGGGAGCTAGATCCCAGTTCACACAGATACAGAAATAATAAACATCCATGACAGCAGACTACTGGTGAATGATTTTAAGAAATATGTCACTTTATATATACCCTGACCTGTTCTCAGTTAGGACACATTTGCTCAGAGATGTCTACTGTTTATTTTCGCATAGCTGTGCTTATCACAGAAACATAAGATAAAAGAAAAAGACAAAAAAAAAAAAAGCAGATATTTTTTATTCTTTTACTGAGTCATAGACAACTATCCCTGCTAAAGTGAACATGATTGGTATAGAATAAGGAAATTAAAAAGGGAACAGTACAGTGGAAGATACACATATATTTGTGGGGGAAAAATATTTTAGAATATCAGGACAGTTTCTAAACTTTTTCTGATGCCCCATCATTGACATACTTCATAGAGGGGAGTCTCACCTATCCTCCATCTGTAGGAACTTGTGTTGGTTGACTTCATTTCACCAGTACAACAGGTGGCCTTTCTAGGGAGTCTGTGCATGTGTGAAACCTTAGGTGCTTAGTGTGGTCAGACAGGTTGAAAATCCAAGTATGTTCTTTAAAAAATTTAGCTAAGCAGTCCTTTGTGTCAAGTATTTATGTCAAATGTGATGCTTCAAACAGAAGCTAAAAAAACAACATGAAGAAACAGAATAAAAGGGAAAAATAAGACAGCAAGAACAAGAGATGAGGTTTAAGGCCACCCAGATTCCCTTAGTCCATGAAACCATTCTTGTCCTCCCTTGCTGACCCTTTGATCTAGGCTCTCCAGAGATGTTCTAGCAAATGAGACAGACAGGTTAATGCCCCCTGTGCGCTGACAAACACTCTCCTAGAATAGACACACAGTGGAAAGGACTGTAGAAATTTTTAGTTTAAGAAAAGCTTTGGGAATATCAGACCACCTATTTCTATACCTGTGAGCAGGTGTTACAGCATTTGACTTACTACTGTTTGAGTGGAACCTCATGAGACATTCCTTTGACTCTGTGGGAAGGCTGCCCGTGCTAGACCAGCAGACCTGATTTCATCTTCATCAGTGAAAGTGGGAGAACCTACATTTTCACATGCAATTGATTATCTTAGGTTGCTAGTTGTGCCCACACTGAGGAATCAAAGGATATGATGCCCATGGGAGACTCCAGCTACAGCCCCCTAAGGCCACTCAGGCAGATGGGCACTCTGCAGTCTTTCCTCAAGAACTGAGCTGATTTGCCTATTTCCTTTCAACAGAAACAGGCCCCTTCTGTACTGTGTCTCAGAATTTATAGAAGCAACCACAGTCTTAATCCAATTTCCATGGGGCTTGCAACCTTCCTCATAAGTGCTGGAATTGTACTTCTTTACAAACTGCTTGGGAGGGTAGGTCTTGATTTTCCAAGTTCGAGTACTTAGGACCCTTTAAGATACATCACACTGACCAGCTAAACACAGACATACAAAAACCTTCCTCACTTTTGAGCCTGTAATGAAAAAAAACTCTGTAAGGCAATATCTTGGAGGAAACTGGAAAATAAAACTACAGCAGAGAGGAAAAGGAAGAAAAAGAAAGGATGAAAGGGGAGAAAACAGTCAAACTGAAGCTTAAGACAGAGTTGTATGTGCCTCATTCATTTCTGCTTTTCAAGCAAGGCAAGAGGACCATACAGCAAGATCCTCCATAGCTAGACATGAGCAGCTATGTCCTGTATTGAAAAACCACAACTGCCTAGCCCAGAGTAATGCCTTATTCAGTAGCAATTTAGCCATGTCATTTTCCAGCTAGAAGAGAGAAGTAGCAAGGAAGATATCCCTGCTTTTTATAAAAACACACACTCCACAACAGTGTATCATATGCTGAAAGTGTCAACCAGTGCCACAAAAAATGGGAACAAATAGGGGACACCTCTGGGGAAAAGATCCAAAACAGATACTGCATAAGAGCTGTTAACAGAAGTTTTCTGAAGGTACTCCAACTGTAATAGGTGGGATATTCCTTATAAATCTTAGAAACTATTAAAAAGTTAAAGCTGAACCTCCCATATGAAAAACAAATAAGTAGGTGCTTGTAGTTTCCAGGCCACTTTCAAAGAGAATAATTTAAAGTTTCTCAGTAAAGTAAACATTTAATGCATCCAAGAAACATTATAAGTAGACTAAAGTGAATATTTTTTTTTAATACTAGAAATAAGCTTTCAGTAAAACTCCTAACAATTCTCCTAGTTATTTACATCATTCCTGGGCATGGTGCCGTTACCACATACTTAAATATAAGGCTTCAGTACAAGAGCCATGTTTTTGCAACTTTATCATACATACACCTATAAAAGTTTCATGCTGAATTATTAGATTTTTACTGTAATTATATTATGTACATTACATATTTCTAACAGGCATTACAGGGCTAGAGAACAAGGCCAGCACTTGCATTCTCCAAACAACACTTCGGAATTAGCCGGCTAACTTTCAGTCAGGTATCTCTGCACATAAGAACGCTGCAGTAGTGAGGTTGAGACTTAGGAAAAAAAACAAGACCTACAGCCTTTATTCAAAGGACTGTAAGTATCAGCATGCCACGCACACAGCAAAAACTTGTTATGCATGGATCAGTCACTGAATCCATAAAGATTTCTTTAATATTCTCCCTTTACAGTGAGAATTTCTTATGCCATTTCAGAAACCATGACTGTGTCCTGGACCTTTACCAAGCTTCCCAAGTGCAGCAGCCTACCCTAAGCTGTGTATGTACAGACTCAAAGTATCCTGTGAAGGACTAATGAGTCTCCTCTTCACTGCTCTCCCTGAGCCAAAATCAGATACTGTAGTAGCAAAGCTCTTTACTTCAGCCAAAAGTCATACGTAAATTAATAATACAAAAGACCGGTACTCCATGGAGACAGTACTTTTGAAAGTTGTCTTCACAGCATGACAGTGTTAGAAGAAATGTTCTTTGCCAAAGTAGGTTAGCCATCCGGAATACTGCAAAGAGATTCAATGTCACCCTATCAGCCCATTTAAAATTTACTTGACAGTTCAGTTGGGTTTAACATAGATACTATTGTTAAGTTCACTAAAAATGAAAAATAACCAATAGAATACAAATTGCAGAAGTCTTCTCTTATGGGGGCTTTGCATGTAATGAAACTAGTTTTGTTAAAATTTGTCACTGAGAATTTGCAGTAAAAAATCTGGTTATGCTAATCTTTGGCCTCTATTATTCTTAACAGCATTTTCAGAGGTGTTACCCTAGGGAGCTGCACAAGTGCTGACATTTAAAAATCAGTCATTTGACATTTGGAATTACTTAGAAGCACCCTAACAGCAGCTCAAAATAAAGATTGTGTATGTGTGGGTGTGAATGCATGCAAGCTTTTCTTTGAGACACTTCTATTTTTCTTAGTGCTGAGCCTTTTTTCTGAGCCACAATGTGTTTGGTACTTGAAGTCCAATAATAGCAAGTTCATATTCAAGATTTAACCTGTGTCACTGAAAGAAGGCTATTGAAATGTTAATTGCTTCAAAGTTACACTGTGCTGGCTGCTCAACTTCATTTGCTACACATACTGATATGTGAAAGCCCAGGCTGCAAGACAGTCCACTGCAGTATCTCTGGGACCTTGCAAAGCCTGTTTGGACAAAGTATTAATTCACCAGAAACTGGTCAGTTCTGGACTTCCACTCTTTTTATAGCATATGTCAAAAATCATTTTTTAATACAGTTCAAGTCTTTCAGTGGGTTATAAGACAGAAAAGCAGTTATGCCCATTGTACAGATCAGAAACTCAAGCCTCAGATATACATGATCCGTACAATATCACCAAGTAAAGCAATGCCAAAATGGGAAGAGAACTTGCTCTCTTTATTCTGACCAGTGTGATAGTCAATGAATTATCTTGCCACTTTTGAGTTGCTCCAAGATTTACTATTGTCACTGCTTAGTATCCCAGTTTAAAGCATATATTTTAAATACATTTTATGAAACTGTAAGTAATATTAACATGAAATTGAAACAGATTTTTTTTTTGAGGACAGAAGGAGCAATACACTAATTATTACTTAACATCACTTTCCAGACGGAAGGCAGAGAGAACTGTCTAGCTTCATATTTAGGCTTCTTTTACCAGAAACTTGCCAATAGAGATTTCTCTTCCTTGTGTAACCCTAAGGTTCTTCTAAGAGACAACAGAATTTCCACAACATCTCCAAATGGGATGAAAAATTATGCTGGCAGTTAGATGCTGAATTATTCTTGTTTCTCAGCTTTAAAAAAATGGGAACTGGAATGGCAATAGCAACTTCATATTACGTGAGATAAAGTGAATTATTATGCTCACATTTGCTCTTCAAGCATAGACCTTAATACATCTTGTTTTGAAGTCCCAGATACTTTAGGGCAATATTAGGGCATTGCCTAATGTTGCCCACGTTAGGCAAAAAGCCATTGCTATCACATTTTTGTCTCTCTGCTGTGCTTTAGGATCAAAAGCAACCACAGAAAGTTCACATGTAGTACCCAACTTCAGAAGGCATAAGTCATCCCATGCCAAGCTACAGGATGTCACAGCTAGACTACTTTTGGTACTCAGACCAGTTAGGTCAAAGCTAACTCATTTGATCTGCAGTTAATACCATGCTGCAGACATACTCAAGTCCTCTTTCTGCACTATCAGGCCTTGTTTAGCAAAACGACAGTGGCCATAGCAGAATATACAAAAGCACAGTTGTTTTAAAGGAAATTACAATTACAGACCCTTTATCAGGCTACAAAAGAACCCAGAAAGGAAATAGAGTTGTACCCTACGTGATCTTTATAGAAATACAGGTCAAAATACAATAGGTGAATTCTTAACAAGAGAAAAAGGATCGCTTTTGTATTTTTTTATTGCTTATTTTAATAATCATTGCCTCTGATTATTCCCTGAGACTGGGCTTTTTTCTCATTATTCCTGTGAGGAGAGATAAAACAAAGCCTTCAGAAAAATGACACTACAATGGAGCAACTGTATAGCAAATACAGACATTTCCAAAACAAAAAAAAATGCCCCAAAAGAACCTCATCCCTGTCCCCACTATTTGCTGCTTTATCAAGCCCTATACAGTAAGAAGCACTCAGAGAAAAATGGAAAATACCTGTAAAGATCTATTGTTGTCAACACCAACTGAAGCAAAACCAGTACCATTAAACAATCTAAGAGGAAAAATATCTAGCTGCAATCAAACACCTTTTCAGCAACTTGAAAGTGAAGCTATTTAGAAGAATGACAACAGCTGACACTTCATCATTGCTGTCCCTTGACTCATCTGTCTAGATGAGCCATGATCAAATAAATCCACATATTTGCAATGGCCTTTTTTATAAGGCTATGAACAAACTGCATTACCATACCATGGACTTTTCAGAATTTCAGCTAGACCAAAAATTTATTTCCAGTGTCCCATCTATTCTGCAAATCACTGCACCAAAACTCTGCAGCATCCTCTCAGATTCTTGCAGCACTCGTTTTTCTGCTGTGCATCAGTGAACAGTTCACCAGTTGCATCTTTCCGCATCAGAATAAAATGAACATGGAGAAAGCTTTCAAACCATCAAAATGCAAAAATAATTTTTCCTTTCCCCTCCATCTTTCTTTAAATCCACTGACTGCCCCAGGTGCTTGCAGAAACCACGATATGTTCATCTGATTGCAGTAGTTAGGAGACAAAATGAAGCTACAGTCACTGTAGGAGGAAGTGCTTGAGTTTTAGCTCACTGCCTCTCTCAGCTTCCACTTTTTGTTTTCCTCACCACATCCTTGCTCCTTTGCCTCAGGCTAGAACATAAGCACCATACTTTATAGACCCTTCTTTATTAAACAAGTAAGTATATTGTGCACTAAAATGTCTTGAAGCTTTAGTATTCCAAAAATTGATTTAGTGGTTCTTTCCAGGAGTGACAAAGCAGGATCAGTCCACAGTAGAGATGTCTGGCGCGTTCACCTTGAGTGGCTGCTAGCAATTCATCAAGAGTCTGGGGTTGGCTGTATGGGTTTTATCAAAGCCAGGAAATGCACCTAGTCTGTTCCTATAGGACTGAAAAAGTTAAATTTAGAAAGATATTAAACATCCAGTCAGGTGCATTCTGGTCAGAAGAAAGGCAGTGTGCAAACTATCACACAGAAAAGCCAACCTAGTTCTTGGAAAAATCTCTTGCCATGCTCACACAATGGAGGAAGCTTTACACTCACCACTTCTTATCACTGTAAAGAGTCTTGCATGAGAACAGGCACTCGGGAACAGAGGCAAAGCTAACAAAAGTATAAACAGATCATAATTTGCAAAGGGCAGAGAAGACCAAAGCTAACATGTAGCCTGGACCCAGCACTCCTCCAGGACTGTCTTTTCAGTCAGAGGAGAAAAAAGCAGGAAGATATTCAGAAGAATATGATCTAGGTGCTTTTTCTTAATCAGATTTCTCATTGGCAGCTTTGCTGGACCACTTAGTAAAAGAGTCTAGTAATTAGACACCAATCTCTGTCTGGCCTGTTCTAAAGTATATTATTCTTTGTTCTCATAATCATTCCCTAGTACGCATCTTCCTTTTCCACATTTATTTAAACAGATTTTATGATTTGCATTCTGACTTACTAACTCTTCAGAGCACTCTGCACTTACATTCGTATTTCAAAACTGCCCTGGAAATCAGCAGGATGCCAGTAGTCTCCACCTCCCCAAGAGCAGACAGCATGGTGAAATAACACCATAATAACTGATGACACACACATTCAGAGCAAGTGGTGTTGGATGTGACTCTCTTACTGCCTGGTTTTATCCATGAATAAGAAATCAGAATAGCAGTAATTGGCAAATTTCATTGGTATCGTCAAGTTATGCCTTGAGAAGCAGCCAATATATAGATACTACACAGAAATATGTAATTGGTCATTCCCTCAGGGAAATATATTAATTTGATTACTGGTGAACCCACATTCTTTTTATTAGCTATTACTATCCATGCGGGAAAAGGGCCTGCTGTGCACAGGTGGCTTGGACATCTCTTTATGCTTTCAGGACCTCTGTTTATGCCAGTGGGACAGTCTATTAGAGGCAGGGAAGTGATTCAAATTAATTTTCTTTGGGCTAGCAAGACCATTTAATTTAGTCATGTGAGATAAAACAGGAACTTATAGTAATGAAAACAGCTGAGGCTGCAGAAGCTGGGCAAAGGAGTTCAGGACTCTTTAAGAAGATTCTGCTTGGAAGAGCTCTGCTGGGTTTGATTTGACAGCCCCAACGTGAGAGAAAAAAATGCAGTTTATTTACACATGAGGTCCTTTCCTCTGTCCTGTCTCAAATGATTCCTCACCACCACCACCACACTCCCAACCTCCAGATTAGAAGTGAACTTTTGCCAGAACATTTTTTTTCCAACTGTATCAGTAAAGTCAACTCAGTCCATACCTCTCATACACAGTAGAAAGTAACACGAAGATTAAGAAATCTATATATGCCTGTAGTCACAGTTTCTACTAAAAACTCATTGTTCTCTGAATTTGAAAATAGAGTAAAATATAAAAAAGCTTCCAATGCAGAAGTCATCACACCTAGCCTGGTTCTCTGCCATCACAATCCCAAGGAGAAGTAGCTAATATCTGACCTCGGGCCATGGTTCACATGTATTTTCAATGCAAGTATGAACCAACTGCTTCTAAATCTGCAAAATCACTGTGTACCCATCCTATGCAGGCCTGTGTCCAGGCCTCAGAACATGTTCTCCACCTCCCACAGAAGTCTCATATTTTTAGTAGTAACTATGAAAACTTATTCTGATTCAAAGTCTGATATCTTCTAAGAGGATCAATATTACAGGACAGAACTGTGGTTGAAAGTATTCACAAAATTAAGTCCAGCCTGGGAGCTCAGCCCTTAAAGAGGAAGCCAGACGTCAGAAGAATAAATTCTAAGTGTCAGAATGCACTGCAACAGAACATCCACACCAATGTTCTTTAATTTAGAGTTGCAATAGTTTAGCTTTGTGTCCAACATTATTTTTTTTTAAAAAAAAGGTATCTCCTTTTAACACAGCAGTTATTTTTCATGCAAAAAGATACCAAAAAAAAAAAAAGTTATTTAACTGGAAAAACACCTTTTCATGGAGAGAAACTGCTTGGATAAAAAAAATACTGATCAGCCTTGCCTCACCTCCTGCTGTGGTAGAACCCAAGGGGCCAAGGATGTGGCCTTACACACGAAGCCCATTCACTCTTGCGCATCTGCAACAGTATCCCTGATGGTGGCTTTCCATATGCTCCCGGCTCATTCCTGCGCTCATTCCTGTCTGCAGGAAGGGAGCACTGCTGGGAAAGAAAACCTACCTAACTCCCTATATGCGTCCCCCAGAAGAGGGCTGATAACTAGGAAGAAAAAAACACAGTGACTTGCAGGATGGAGCCAGCTGTGCACCACACACAAGGGAAAACAGCACAGGGGATATTTTGGCTTCCCTGAGCATGGTACTTCATTTCTTTTGCACTGGGCAAGGCAGCTTTTAGTACTGCTTATACCACAAGCTGTGGCACAGAGGCCAGATACTCACTTCCACTGCAGTTGCTGCTTAAGAAGCTTGTGGCTTCCAAAGTACATTTATTCAACCCATTTAATGATTTTATTAGCAAATACTCATTTATTAGGAAGTCCAAAGCTAAACAAACAAGGAAGTCATCCTGTGTGCTGAAAAATAAAAACTTTCACAAAACTGAAGCCTCTTAATACTACTCTTTAGCATTAACCTTTTGCCTATCTTATTTTTGTGTTAGGGTTTTACAGTTTGTTCTCAAATGCTGCTGAGGCTTCATGTATGCCATTAAGGGTAAATGAAGGCCATGAATGCTTATCACTTTGCGAAATGTGGCCTTGAATTATAAGGCTATAACATTGGGAAAGAGTTCTGGGATATATTCTAGTGTTTTCTGTGTTCTGATCCATCTATGACAGGACTAGAAACCAAGTAGAGATACTCTCTATGGAACATTGTAGTACTTAAGGTAAATACACTGATGTAGATAGCTGAATCCTGACCTGCTTTGTACAGAGTTTTTCAATCCTCTTTTTTCCCTCTATCAAGGTATGTCATTGTAAAAATACCATAATGAGGAAAACTTTTCACTCAGTACTGTTCTGAAGAGCCACCTTTTTCATATTACTGATAGTTGCCATAACAACTTGATGCAACATCTTATTTAATAATCATTCTCTGCATCCTTTTTAGCATTTTAGTTGTCATGACAACAACATGCATTTTATTTCAGACCTATTTCCCAACACTCTTAGGTGTGTTTTGGTTGTTTTGAATGAAATCAGACTCAGTCTCCACTAAAAAGATCAGAAAGAAATTTGATGCAATGTCTAGAAAAGAAAGCATCTTTTGGAAAAAATTTCTAAAGCTGTTGTATAACACATAACTATGTCTTTCCTGATCTACGTATGATTACTTTAACAAAAAGCTCAATGCAAATACTATACTTGAGAACTGAATGTACAGAATGGAGCTATATAAGTATCCAACATTCTGTCTACAAATAAGCAATAGTTATTGATTTGGGGGGGGGGAGAGAATAGAATTGTTTAAACAAGGTAGGTATACTTTCAATGTGTAGCTTATAATAGAATATTGGCTTCAACCACTCCTGCCCTACAGCTAGGTCAGATATTTATGTCAGATCAGAGTGCCATCAAAGCACGATAATGTTATTTTGCGCTTGAATATAACATTAATCTAGAATAGTTCTGAGCTTCAGTGGAGAAAAAAAATGCTGCAGCAATCTGATATTGATCTAAACATTATGCTGTAGTGGAGATTTACACTTCTTTATTTTCTGTTATGAAGTGGTTGTCATGAAATAGTGAGCTAACGTGCAAAATGCTACCCAGTCAGTGACACTTTTGCTGTTGAATGTCAAAAGAGAGTTTACAAGTTATAAAGTGAGATTTGTAATTTACAGTATCACAGGTAGTGAATTCACATCATTCATATAGAATAGACAGTTTACAAAGTTCACCATGGAAATAATTGTTCACAGAGATGTCAGGCCAAAGCCTGAACAAGTTCTTGTCTTGTTTTCCTCCCCCCCCGCCTCCATTGACACCGACACAAACTTTGTACCTGGAACCTACCCATTTCTTCTGAAGGCAGTGTTACTACCTCATCACTTGAAGTGCAGACTGCAGAGATCTTCTTACAGTGCTCAGCTTTTTGCAGCTGTCTGAATTGTAAAATATTTATGAGCTGTGAAAACTTAAAATCATCCCAAAAAGATTTCCATCCACTTCCTGTTACACATCAGAATGTGCTTCATGCATTTGTAGTCCTTACAAACATTTTTTCAGCCACAGGAAATGTTTTAGCTTTCCCTGAATATTTCAAGCTTCTTTTCCCACAATGTGAAATTCAAAGTCATCCAAAGTGCAACATGTGGTTTCTAGGGTGCAGTAGCTGCAATGGCAGGAATGGTGAAACATGTATATGTACTTAGGAAGACAGGGGTCATGAATTTTAGAGATATGAATCTTAATTTCCATTTTATTGCTTCTATGAATTAGTATCATGTGCTGTATGCAGGTGCAGCTTGACTCCCTCATTAACATTTTCTTCGGTTTTATAAATCCTATTATCTGGGCATCCTACTCTGGATCTGATGCTTCTCTCTAAACATCCTACTTCAAAAGTACATAGCAGAAGAAAAAACATGAAAAAGAAGGGCACTGTCTGATTTTTAGAAATATAGAGAAAGAATTTATTTGCAAGAAAAATGTGGAAAAGACTAGAACACAATTAAACAGAGAAGGCATGGAAAGTAATGAATGAATATGATATCTTATTCTTTTTCTTAGCACAAGAGCTAAGCAAAAATTACCAAAAATTAAAGCACAGAATGTTTTGTCACTCATTATCAGTGAACATAGTAGACTAAAAATTAAGAATTTGGCTGAAGAAATACCTGCAATTACCTAAACAAGAGACAATAAAAAAATTAAGTCCTCATGTCCAATTGTTAATGGCAAACCATGTGAGACTGGAAATTTCCTACTGGTAGAAATTCCCATGGACATTTACCAGCTTATAGATAGACAGATACATAAAGAGCATGGCAACAGACAGTGATAGAAAACTGTACTTTGTACAAATGCACAACATGCAGTTGAGAGACAACTTAAAGAGAAACTAAATTAACATCTAATTGTTTGGAAGAGAAAGAGCGAGATAAAAGGGATGTGAAAGTGAGTTAATGTAAAAATCTTTCTAGAGAAGACAAATCTTTCAGTTATTTAAATCTTGCTGCTTGCAATTATAAAGCTACTACATGCAAAAGCTGTCCTGATCTATTGATCTTCAATTTACTTTTGACTCTCAAAATGCTCTTAACTCTTACCATTTGTGTTAAAATACTCCAAAGCAGCTTGCTTTTTTCCCTTCAACTGTATTTCTTTCATGTGAGTTAAGAATTTATTCAGGAAAGAGATCAACCTGAATGCTTCTTATTTATTAACAAATGCAGTTGCTCTAATTATATTTTAAGGGAAAGTTCAATGTTCATATTCTTCCTGAGCTTTATATTGGGATAAAAGGTAATTGGTAAGAACCCATACCAATACAAATGCACTCCCCTCCTCCTCAAATACATTTGTATAACCTTATTTTTCAAGTATCAGCACTCTTATCAAAGCCAATCCAGTTTCTGTGCTGTTACTGTTTTAACTAGGTAATACCAATATTTCCCAAACTCAGTTTTCTTTCAAATCATCAGTATCAATGTCTGCTCAGACTTTCATTTAGCATTTCAAATAGGAAATACTATCTTTTTAATTTACAAAGGTACAAGTCTCCTTCAGTTGTCACTTCTGCAAATGAATTCATGGCATATGGCATATAAAAGGAAAATATTAGATATCTTATTTTTATATCTTTAAGTTTCAAATATGAACATTTTGCCTGAATTTTTTTTCTCTTGCAATATTAAATCAGGTTGTGTGTTTTGATCAGTAAAAAAAAAAAAACCAAAACAAATAAGAGAAAGAAAAGAAAAACCTCTGCTTTTTAATAACTGCTAGCTTTTATTCACAAAACTTTAATTTTCTTATGAAAAAAAGCTGAAATACAAGTTACAGGTACAAAGTTTTTTCTGGTTTGTATTAGCACTGATTTACTATTTTTCAAATATGCTCCTTTAACATACTTTGAGACCATTTATTAATTCAAAGAAAATTTGCAATATCTACTAACACTTTCCACCCAGAAGTATTGGAATCCTACTTCAAGTAGGTTTGCAGAGCCTGGCTTCTTAGAGTAGCCAGCTCTGAAACTGGCCTTTAAAGGTACCTGATAATAGCTTCTTGCATTCTTTTTACAATGCCAGCCTGTTGACTGCAGCATACCAGCCTGTTGACTGCAGCATACCAGATGTTGGGAAGGGAATTTAGTTTTAGATATATATCATTTACTTTGTCACATACCAAACAGAATTGAGAAAACATTAGAATTTTTAAAAAATGACAAATTTAGAACAATCTTAATTATCCATAAGCGCTTACATACGTCTGTGCCTGTGAGTACTTTCTGTATGTGGAAAGAGCAGACAGGCCATCATGTGTAACAGTAAGAGGCTAACAGTCCTGCCTCCTCCAACACCCTAGTTCACTTTTAAGTGCTTGTTATCAGAACCAATACAAAGCAGTTGGAGGGGGAGGGACAATGAATAGGCGAGTCCATTACAAAAAATTGTTGTAATCATTCAACAGCATAGCTTGACTCTATGACAACAGTCTTCCTCTCCAATTTCAGTCTTTGGATATGAAGCACAGCACTGGCCAGCCAGTTCTTAGCATATCCTGCAGGCGGGGGGGCGGGGAGTGGCAAGTGGAGCAGCTCTAGGAAACAGCTTCTGCAGCTTCCTGACCTTTGCAGATGAGGTAGGAACCCAACAAGTCTTCAGGAGCTGCCAACAAATTCACTGGGCTGTTCTAAATTACATCAGTCACAATAAGCTCCAGCACAACAGTTTGGCAGGTAGAGATTGCCAGAATGCACCAGTGATGCAGCAATAACCCTTCTTTTTCCAACTCTCCTAGACACCTACAGCTCACTGGAGTATACCTCAA
Organism: Elanus axillaris; assembly: GCA_026212715.1. NCBI lineage: Eukaryota > Metazoa > Chordata > Aves > Accipitriformes > Accipitridae > Elanus > Elanus axillaris. Next base: position 3,697,091 of record JANZLQ010000052.1, read on the forward strand.
TGACAGAAAAAAAATTGTAAGTTGCCTGCTTAGCCAATCTTTATAGCAGCTTTTTGCTGCTCTAGCAGCATACAGTGAACCCAGGAGGTGCCAGAGACTGTCCCTTAAGGCAATTTCTCAGTAATGCTGCTCTACAATTGTTCAGCCAAACTTCGGGGAAAATAAAAGCACACAGTTCTATTCCCACTCAACCAGAACAAAACCAAACGAGTCATCTCAAAGGTCCTTAGGTTCAAAGAAGGACACCTTATGCATAAGGAAGTCATCTGAAGACAAGAAGGTGCACATGGGACAGAGTCCATGTCATATTAGCCCCTATAAATGACTCCCAAAAGTGAGAACAGAAAATACAAATATGGAAAAGGGCTAATAAAGGGATTTTCTGAGTCCTGTCCCAGCATCTGGTCCTGTGTGTGTTAGGCAGCAAAACTCTATCATTTCAGGCAATGTCCACAGCAGTATCTCTGTCAATCATAATAGACCATAAAACACAGCTCCTTGTCACATCTTTTCCCAGACAGCTAGGAAGAAAACTTACTTTCTTAGGGCAACAGAAGTCTTTCTGGGGCAATTTGCTTGCATTATTTGTAATAATGCAGAACACCGTTGCATCCAGTTACCACTATTTCCATGGAAAACAATGGCTTTCATTCACAGTGAGCAGAGACAACATTATTATGCAGAATCACATTCTGTGTCATGGCAACTGGGAATTTAATATCATAGTGCTGCCTTTTTCCAATGAACTGATTCGTTGCTTTGATAGCAGCGTTAATTATATCATTGACAGAACTGCAATTAAATTAACATGATCACAATTTACCATTGACCAATATCAAGCAATTTACTTCAGACAAATGCCAATTAGTTAGTTTTTCAAAAACGACCTCCAGAGACATGATTTGCAAGTTCAGCTGTTAATCTAATTGAAGTGCAAAGAATACTATGATTACATATCCAAATGTTATGTGGTCTAACAGGTTACTGCTGCCCTTTGGACAACTTGGAGCCTTCACTGTTTACCTTTAAGCACATATGAGGTGAGATGGTAGAGTAAGTACTATCAGTACCATCTTCTTTAGAAAAGCAAAATCTATCTCCACTTATATTTCCAGTACCTGGCATGTTTTACTGTAAAACACTGCAAGAGTTACGGGCAAATGAATATAATCATGCTGATCAAAGACCATACAGCAACTCACAGAGTATTCTGTTCAGTATTTATTTTGACCGTAAGTCAAACTGAAAGGATACTGAAATTTTATAAAAGTTACATGCTTATATGGCAGAATTTTTTCAAAAGCTGAAAATTTCTCTTCGGAATAGTGAGTTTTACTGCTTTCTGCTCTGGGTTTCATTTTTTGGTAATTTTGTTCATTTATAAGATCTTTAGGGAGATTCCAGAGCCATCCTTTCTGCAATATATCTAAAAACTTAGTCAATACTTGGATTTATACTTCCATTTTAGAAGGTTTCCCCATAGTTAACTGAGCCTTTTATATTTTAAACTGTTTAAACAATCATTTTATTTTTAAACACAGAACAAGTAAGCTTGGAGTATAAAAACATCTGTTCCATACAGTGAACCAGGATGATCATGACACTGGCAAAATGTTGTGAAGGTGTGAAAGCACGTCTGTCCTGGACCAGGCAGACAACGGACATCTCTCTAACAGCACACCAACACCCCAGACATGAGCGGTATCTTGCATTTACCTGAACGTGCTAGGCAACACTACAAGCAGAATAAATGAGCTCTAAAAGAAGTTACACCTCATGCATGAGGACTGGAAGAATTAGACTTGATTTGTGATCTCTATGGAAAAAGAGGAAGTTAAAAAAAGGAGCAGTTTTGTTCTCCAGAAAATATTTGCAGGGATGCAAGCTGGATCAGTGCTAGTGAACCCAAAGACCCATTCCACAGTCTGACCTTTTAAATAATTTTCTGTGCAATTTCCAAATATTTACAGCACTCATCCAGTTTATGTCTCACATTGAAAAACATCACAGCACAATAGGGCACGTTACAGTTATCAATACAAAATCATATCTGCTGTAGATAGTCACCTTATATAAATATTAGTCTGAAATTTAGCACACACATTAGGACTGATGCTAATACAGAATGAGAATTTTTTAGAGAAGCTAGTCGAGGGCCTGATTTCACCCTCCTTTGAAAGTTTCTGGGGAAAAAAACCAAACCAAAACAAAACCCAACAAAACAAAAAAGAACCCACAACAAAAAAGCACAAACGAAAAACACCACCACACCAAACAGAAGACAGAGGGGCAGGACGCCTTGCAAATTTAATAAATACGTTGCTCCTCTTTAATAATGAAAGGATAATAGCACAAAAAAAAATGTCCAGTGCTTTCACAATCTATAGATAACATGTCTGTTCAAGAACACAAAATTAATTTGAAATCTTTTCATGGCAACAAGGGCATCTCTTTTAATTTTATAGATTCCTTTAAAAAATAAATTGATAAATCCCTACTAAAAACACTTCTCAAAAGTTTCCTGCAGTGCAAAGCAGTATTGAAGAGCAAACCCCAAAAGACAGTGGAGGAGGTTACACCTAGCCCATTGGTAGAGCCATGACACATTTGCCTTTCACTCTGACACGCCCACAAGCAAACATATTTTTCTGAATTTGCATTACTGACAGCACTCATTCTTAAAATACAATTTTGCACATGTTCCTCCCCTTTGCCATTCTTCTGTTACCACAGTGTGCACAGATCCTACTTCTCTCCTCTGCCCTGTTTCAGCTGGGTTAGAGTTAATTTTCTTCCTAGTAGCTGGTATAGTGCTGTTTTGGGTTCAGTATGAGAAGAACACTGATGTTTTCAGCTGTTACCAAGTAATGCTTAGACTCAGTCAAGGATTTTCAGCTTCTCATGCCCAGCCAGCAAGAAGGCTGGAGGGGCACAAGAGTGGGGAAGGGACACACCCAGAACAGCTGACCCAAACTGGCCAAAGGGGTATTCCATACCATGGGATGTCATGTCCAGTATATAAACTGGGGGGAGAGGGGCTGTGAGGGATCACTGCTTGGGAATTCACTGGCCATTGGTTGGTGAGTGGTGAGCAATTGCATTGTACATCACTTGTTTTGCATTTTGCAATTCTTTTATTATTATTATTGTCAATTTATTATTGTTATTAGTTTCTTCCTTTCTGTTCTACTAAACTGTTCTTATCTCAACCCACGAGTTCTACTTCTTTTCTGATTCTCTTCCCATCCCA
>JANZLQ010000052.1:3700440-3719590 GCA_026212715.1 Elanus axillaris
CGTCCCCCCCCCCGGGTGGGGGGGGGGGGGGAGTGAGTGAGCGGCTGTGTGGAGTTAAACCAGGACAGCCCCAATTTAAAAACCCATGTGAGCAAGAAATTATACAATGTAACCTGAACAAGGGTATGCAGCTTTGGACAACAATCCACACACTGCAACAAAATGAAAAGCAACAGCATTTACAAATGTCCTTTTTCCCAGGGCTGTCTTGCTGCTCTGCATCACCCACTAACCTCAGGGCTATCTTGGCTCTCCCATGGGCTCCTTCTCCTTTACAGATCCCACAAGCATTGAATCTCAGCAATTTTCCTCCCCCTCCTACCCCCACCTTCCCTTGCTGTGGGCTGGGGAAGAAGGAAGGGAAGGGGGCAGAATCAGGCAAGGAAAAGCCCTTCCTAAGGTCCATGGGGAGGCAGCTGAAAAGGCACTGCTTTTCCTTTGCATTTCTCCCTAAGTTACATGCAGCACCCATTTTCCTTGAGAGTCTTTGAAGCAAGGCAAAGCATGGTTTCTCTCCCATGCAGATCAAATATCAAAAACTAATCTACTTTTAAATACAGGTTCTTTTATTTTGAATAGTACATTTTAGATGTAAAGCACATGATATGACATTGCTAGGTTGACATAGGCAACAAAAGAAAGTTTTAGCTCCTGAAGTCTGGTTATTCATCCTGATGGATTTCTGTTTACAAGACCAGCGGACCTATTGCATTTCAATCATCCTAGAAGAAGCACAAGGCAAATGTGTTCCATAATGTTTTTTGTCTATTTACTATGGTCAGTTTGAGAGCATGTAAACTCTTGTGTCTCAGGTGAACAATTTAAAGTCTCCAATACAAACTGTGGAGAGGTTGTGGACAGCCCATAAAGTGTTCATTTCTCACTTACACTATTAAATATTAATGATGAAATAAAAATATTATTATACCACTTCACAGGAAATGTCAAGCTTCACTGAGGCAGAGGACAAAAGACATTACTACTTGAACATGATGGATACTATTCAGTCATGGCTAATAAGTGATGCAGTAACTTCACATGAGTACTGTCAGCATTTAAGTGGAAAAAATCCACTTCAAATAAAGTTGGCTATTTTGGCATCCCAGAGAATTTAATTCAAGAAATTGCACCAAAGTTATAACTACACTGAAAGCCTTGGGATGTGGGCAGACTAACCATAAAGTCAGCTACAACAAAAGCCCCAGCCCATGATCCATAGGAATCTATTTAGCATCTCCAGCATTCATAACACTATGAAAGTACTGACTACACTTCACAGCTACTTTGCAGCTGAGAGGACAACCTCAGGATTAAAAGGAATTACTCACTTGAAAAAGGAACCTTCAAACAGCTGATGCTTCAGAATATAACTTGGTGGGAAATACCGTTTGGGCCCTGTGTCTCCTGAAACAAATGAAAAGAACAGCCAGCTTTAGTCTCATGTACTTGCAGACATGAATTGAGAGCTTGTTCTAAGTGGTGCCACTGAAATAAACCATCTGTAAAGTAAAAGTTGATCTGAAACCCACTGGGTCTTTCCTGGAAGTCTTTCCACTGACATTAAAAGACATCAGTTCACGTCACAGCCTCATGCTATTAAGTACAATGCATTAGGATCAAAATCTGTTCCAAAATGTACCAGTATAGACAGGAACAAGTGTTACCTCAACAGATGAAGCATTCATCTCTCTGTTGTTGAATCACGTGTATTCCTGCTGTGAGTTTTGCAAACGTTTATTGTTGGGTTTGGGGGTTTTTTTTCAGCATTAACCAGGGTGTCACCTTTTCACCTGGCACACTGGCATGAAAAACCAATAAATACATCTCCAAGGCTTCAAAAATTTCTGCAATTTTCTTTAAAACAGAATCCTGCTTCAAACAAAGCGTTTATTCCAGTGACCACCATCTAAGCTAGGGCTGGCAAAATTATTGCCCCACATAAACCAGCAGCCTGAGGTAGTTAATTTTTCTTCCTGTTTGCCACCTTCACCTCTTGTAAGGTGTTTGTTCATTGCATCTGTTCTTGGGCTATGTGAGAATGTTAAACTAATTGATGGCAAAATATCTTGATGGTTGATCATACATTCTTCCTTGGCTTTGGCTGGTCACACTAGGATAAAGTAATATTCCTTTGCTCTCTTGTACAGATACTTCCACAACAGAGGACAAAGAAAACCTGCAAACCAACAGTGGTTAACAGATGATATATTGTAATTCCTCAAGTACCACTGTAAAGACAATGCAGTTTCCAAAAATATTCACTAACATCCTGTCCACTTGATCAGCTCTTTAGAAAATGAGGGTTCAAAAATACCTCTTCCAGCTACCTATGATCTTGCACTTAAAAAAATTACAGCAAACAAAAGGCAGAGGCCTTAGCTGAAAATGTAAGTCTGCTGTAACAAAGACTTACATGACCTCATTTGGTCTATATATGTCACACTGCAAAATGGCTAGAAGTATAGAAAAAATAAGAAAGTAATCTACAAGCTCATTAACTGTTTTTCAAAAGATGCTGACTTATGCTCTCATCCATCCTTTTGATTACAGCAAAGGATAATTGTGTAAAAGAAACAATGAGGAGGAAGAGGGGAGGCTGTATTTTTCTGTTCCTATCCATCTTCTGCTCCAGCTCTTCAGCACATCCAGCACAGGTCTGCATGTTCCCCAAGGAACTTGTCATTTATTTAATAAAAGTTGAGATTGTCATACTGTCAATGGAGCTCACTGATGCAGTGCTCCATAAGAAGGCTCACTGAAGTGAACGTGGCAATTTGTCCAGCAAGACAGCACCCAGCAAGAGTCAAGGCAGACTCAATATCCAGAATTAAAGCATTGTCTTTGGTCAACAACTTCCCCAGCCAGCTCAACTCACTGACACGCAAGGGTATTCTCGGACTAAAAGTCCTCTTCCAAAGTGCTAGGGTTTTGCAGGTTTTGAGGGTTGTTTTTAGATCTCTTGAAATGGCCAAGTTCTCTAAGATTTAGTGGCTTTAGCTGAACTGCATACTGGGCAGCAGAAATCATTCAAGAATGCATTCTGTTCAAAGGTGAAACAGAATTCAGTCAGTATAAAGGGCACAGGATGCCTGGGAGGCTCATTTGGCAACAATAGCGATGCATGACATTGTTCAGTAAAATACTTCCTTGTAATTAAAATTTTATCTACTGCAGGTTTATTTAAGTTACATCAAACAACTTAAAAAACTACAGCTTATTGATGTGTCAGAGAACACACACTCTGTTATTTGCAAGCCGTTAAAGTCACTGGTCCAGATGCTTCCTCCCATTATCTGCCATAAGTGTGAAGCAAGGTCACTGCAGCTAGGGGAATTATCCCACTTCTGTACTGCTTAAATTGAGAACAGGATTCAACTCATTATTTGTCATTAGCAAAGAGGAGGAGGAGGACCAGTGCTTTTTCAAAATAATAAACAGTGATGAGCACAGTGCTCCATAACACATCTATTTTTATTTTAAATGGTTTATCCATGGCTGAAGAGCTTGAAGAAAATTCAGCTTCATCAAAAATCCTATTCATGCTTTCCAAACTAGAATGAATAGTCTGACATTTTACTTATGCAGTTCTTTCAATTCTGTGCTTATGGAACAGTGGTTTTCTGATTTGTTTCTTCCAGTGTGGGCTACTGATTGTGCTGCAGTTAAGGGCTCTTCATCTTGAAGAAAAGTTATTACTAATGCATTATGGGGTGCCAGAGCTAGTACTGAGTGTCCAGTAGCTTTAGCAGTTCATCAGACTGAAACTAGGAACACACAGCAGGTGGGACATCTGCCTGGAAAGCTACAATAGCATCAGACACACACGCAAATTATGATAATGACTCATTATAAATTCTTTGTGCCTCTAGAAGAACACACATATTGCAGCTTACCATCTTGTTATCATGAAGAATGTGAAATTGCTGCTTAAAACTGTGTGAAATGTACGTTCATGTAAACATCCATATTTATAGGAAGGGAAGAAAGTGACAATTAAACTACATCAAAGTAGAAGCAAAACACACAACACTGATGAAAGAGAAAAGCCTCTTCCAGCTATGCCCATAGCTCTTTCCAAAAAGTCAAAACAAAAGCAGCTCTTTTTTTAGAGCAAATACGTGAATGTGGAAATCCATTTGGTTTTAAGGGAAGGGCAGTTACAGAATATTCAGTTGCCACAGGAAAACTATGGAGTCTTCCACATTATATACTTTTTCTTCTCATATGACTAGGATTTTGCATCCTCTAGGTCATTGTATCTGTTGTCCAGGGTCCTTCTTACATGATTTATCTTTGCCACATTTAGAAGTGCATTCTAGCATGCTGTAAGAGTTTGTGAAAGCGAGGTGAGCCACAGTCCACAACTGCAAGCACAGGATTTAGAACAACTTTGTATTACAGAATGGATTAACAGTAAAATAACTTTGATAAACACTTAAATGATAGAAGGTTCAATATTTAATATAAAGTTGCAGGGAAGCTTTATTGACTGGAGGTCAAATGGGCAGAGAGAGAAAATTCTGCCTTATACATCCCTAGAACACTTTACTCCCAGCCTGAACTAAATCCAGGAATATAGGACCACCATGAAGTCAAGACCACTTTGAAAAGTATTTGGCAAGCATATACCCTGTCCTTAGCCAGGCCCTTCCACTTTCAAGAAGGAGAGAGTTAAATTCTGACAGAACACTTCCTGGAGGTTTATCCAAAATGTATACTTTACTGGGGACTACAGCTTTGCAAGGAACTGATTTCTCAGACATACCGAACAAAACAAAATGCAGAAAGCAAAAAATTATTAACTTAAAATTATCATCTTTAATGCAGCTTACACAAAACACGAGTTTTGGAAGTGAAGTGCTAATCTTCAAGGCACCATTTACAAAACAAAGTTTTAGCAGCAGTCTACCCTCTCTGACTCTGCCCCTCAACAAGAAGGTGATGTCAAAGGTTCTTCATCTCTGCTGCTGATATTCTATTACCAACAGAAACATTTACAGGAGCATAGATGCATAATCAAATTTCGTGATTGCTCTAGCCCATTGCAGCACCACTAACAGGTAATGCAGAGAACCTACTTTCCAAAATAATCCTTGTACATAATGTTGTGATACTTTCTTGGAAAAGAAGAACATCTGGTTGCAAATTCTCACAGATGAATGGTGGAGCAAACCACGATCTCCCACACTCCTAGCAAGTTCTCCACACAGTGGAGTCAGTGTGAGGATGTTGAAACTGCTGCCTGCTGCACTGGTATGTATGAATGAACACATGCCCCAGGACCATGGCAGTTGCAGGGTATTAAAAGAGTGACATAGCACAGACATTTTTTATTTTTTATAAATATTGGCTAGTGAATAACTGAGACTGGTAAAAATGGCAGCCCAGCAATGGGCTTGCCTATGGTTAGCATCATGGAAACACCTTTCAGCACCCTAGCAAAGGCTATTTACCAGTATGCAGTATAAACAACCGCTTATAGCTTTCACAGCTACTTTATGCTGGATGAAAAGTGCCTCTCCCCAACTGAGCTGTCTGCATGCTATCACAAACAGAGTCAGCACAGCAAAATCACAGTACACACAATGTTAAACCCACTGTCATCTCCAGGGTGACTTTTGGCAAACACTCCCTTTTATACTACTCCAACTTTTCCTTCAAACAAAGTTGTGATCCATTTCTCCACTGACTTTTTCCATCTAAATTCCTCTGAATAAACTGTGTACCAAATAAGAACTGACAACGAGCAGACATCAAAAGTGATTCAGTTCTCCAGATAATTTAACTATTGCATGGCAGGCACAGCAAAGGAGATGTATGGGTTCCCTACACAGCAAAGTTTGTGCACTTAAGAAAATGTCCCATGTAAGTGAACTTTACAAAATAAGAAAAAAGTTTTAAAAGAGTGAGGAAGGGAGGAGCACAAAAGGGGTTGCTCTGTTGCTTTCTTAGGAGAGGAAGAGACAGCTTACAGAAACTAAGAACAGGACTGAATATTTGAATAACAGGCAACTAAAAGATACCAGAAAAAGAATGCAATCCAAAAAGAAAAAAAAAGGCATTAATCTGGAGACACATGGATACTGAAAAGGAAGCATACAAACTAGAAAAGGAGTAAATAGTAAATTATTTACCAGTTATACTTCTTCACCAAATTGGTGAAGGAGGCTAACAGCACCGAGGACCACCTAGCAACCACCAGTCTCCAAACACGATCAAGGCCCGTTCCTCTCACTCTGAAGAGCTGTATTGCCATCATGGAGGCTTGTGGCTCCCCATGGCCACAGTGCTGGAGCCAGGACCCATCTTCACTGCCCCAGCCAGAGCCAGGGGGCAACAAGGCAGCCCCAGGCATCAGGCACCTCCCCAGGGCCAGGCCAGGACATGGGCCCAAGGGGGGCCCCAGCTCAGCAGGGCCCATGGCCAAGCAGGACAGGGCTGTGAGGGTGCTGGAGACCAGCTCTGCTGTCCCTTCCTGGGGCAGGGGCTTAGATGGTGTCCTGGGCCATGGGCAGGGTCAGAGGAGGCCCCAGGGCCCTGACAAGAGCTTTTATTAGTAACAGTAAAGAAAGCACTTAGGGTAAGGCCTGACTGCTCTGGGAGTCTACCCAGGCACATGCTGATATTTGGACAAAAGCTCCCAGTCCAGCACATGCTGAGGTCTGTTCTCCCCTAGATTGCCTCCCGCAGCCAAGAGATTTCACCTCAGGCCGCCCCGAGTACCTGCACCCTGCAGCGCACAGAGGCTGTGTCCACCTTCAGGAGCAGCGCAGCCCAACAGCAGTGGAGCTGTGTGATAAACCCCTCATACCACGTACTCTGCTTGGGCTCCAATGGGGCCCCTGGGACCTGAATGCCCATTGGCACCCATGGGGGCTGTCCGGGCACACAGCTTGCAGCTGAGATTCTTCCCAGAGATATCTGGTTTGTTCAGCCTGCAAGCAGGTGAGGACGCACACCAAGGCACCACAAGCAGGGCTGGCAGAAAACTCGCTTCTGTAGACACACACTCAGATAGAGCTACAGACTGTTCAAAGAAAACACGATTAAAGCCCACAGAATTCACTAGAAGCTGTGGTCAAACAGCATTGAATCCAGGCCTTTGAGAAGAGGCATATAAAACTCCTTTCAAACACTACCCCATCACCCTGACATCATCCCCATATCCATAACTGGGAGGTAGTTTAAAACCTTGTCTCTTCTTTAAGTTCTTCATTTCTTTCTCTGGAGGTCAGAATGAAGCCCAGGCACCTGCATCTCCCTAGAAGAAAATTATATTTTGATTTATGGAAACATATTTCCTGATTTACTCCACAAAGTCCAATCTTCTTTCTCTTCTCTCCTAAAAAACACCTGGCATTTCAATCCAGCAGTCCCTGATATTCACACATATACTGGATCTTCTTCACACAGCTGGAATTGCTTTTCACCTTAACCTCACTGCATTTAACAGGAGATAGTGGGGAAGGGGGGGGGGTGTTTATTGGCAGCTTGACTGATTACTGCACCCAGCAAGACCAACCAAAAGTGGGATCCTGAGGTTTCAAAACTAGCAGTAAGTTATCACAGGTTGCTTATCTCCCAGAGTCACTGTATTTTTCTTATCAGCCTTGCCACTGTCAGGTAGCCTAACACCCACTACAGGGCACAATTACTGTTACTCAAAGTAATACTCTTTTTTGGGGAAAATATAAACTTAACTGAATCCTAAACATGCTTTGCTCTTATGCAAATATGTCTGGTAATAAGACAAGACAACAAAATCAATGGCAAGATATGAGCAAAATCATAAAGTTTGAAAAGTTCTCCATGACACATCTGCTGTTCTTTAAATGAGACAATCTGTTCATTGCAGGAGCTGCTTCCCGAAATCTGAGTTTTCTCTTCTAATACCAACCACTTCCAGTATTACTAAAGCCTCATTCATTTCCTTTCTTTTGGCCCTTCTTGTTCTGTTTTTATAAGAGGCATTTCTATAGCCTAGAACAAAAAAAACACTTAAAGCTTTGAAAAGTCCAGTGCCAATTTCCATAAGGCATTAAACCAAACTTTTGTGATAACAGTAATAGTTAATACAGTCACAATCAAAATCACATTCAGTAAGTAGTATAATTTCACAGCCCCAGAAACCAGATACAAATGAGAGCTCTCTCAGTTGAGTCTTATTCTTTTCCTTCACACTCTTTCCACCTTTTATTCTGTTTCCAGATACCATCCTCCCGGTTGGCTTCCAGAAGCGCTGGTTGGCTTCCAGAAGCACTCAACAATAACATGAAATTACTGTGATGTTGCTGTGCATTAACAAAGCCAGTCCAAATCACCTTATCCTGAAGAGTATTTCCTCCTGTGATAGCAAAGTATTAATTGTTACTCTCCCAAAAGGCCAGTTAACCAGGTTCCTTGTTAGAAAATAATTTCTAGAGTGCAGAAAACAAACAATTTTGAGGACAGCACCACCTATACATTTATATAACCTGCACAAACTATTCCTGTCTGTCATTCTTGTAATTCTATTTCTTCTGTGGGATCATTTTATTTTTTCAATAGAAAATGAAGCATTTTAATATCTTTTTCCCATTAACGGGGGAATATTTATGATTTGGGGTTACTTACAAAGATGGCATCTTTAAATAATACCAAGGGAAGAAGGTTTTAAATGGATCAAAGTGTTGGAAACTCGTGGCTTGGACTCGGTAATCCTTTTCTCCCTTACTAGTCCAGATTTATCAGCCAAATTTATCTGAAGCAACAGTGCCATTAGAAGGATTCCTCTTTAAGTATAAGGTAATTATGAGAATCCAAGAGAGTAATGATACATTTCATTAATCTGACAGGTTTTTCCAGTTAAATAATATGTAATACATTTGTTTACTCCATTCCCAAGAAGAATCTCAAAATATTCATTTTATTTAACACATTATGTTCCATTGATTCTGGAACAAAACACAGACTCTGTTCTAAGAGCAAAAAGGTCAGCCTTCCAGAAGAGCAGAGATATCTCAGAAGCATCTGGGATACCTCCTTCTTTTACAGGAGCAACCTGGATCCACAGCCTACCTCACATGTAGAAACCCTATCCAGAGGACAGAGTTGCTCTCTTCCTTAATTTTCTTTAAGTACATCATGCAATGTCGAGCAGCTCTCAACAGCAAATCCTTAAGAAAACTTCACATTCTGTTCATGTCAGATGAACACTTGAAAGACAATGGAATTCACATATAGGTCTATCCAACTGCTATTGCTCTCGCTTTAACTCTAATACTTCATATGAGAGAGCAAGCAAGCAGTGACAACATCTATTTCTTGATGGTTGGGACACTCACATAATAGGAAAGAACATCACCATGTCCTTCTTCAGTAAGTAACTGTCTACACAAAGCAGAAAAATCAATAGGAGAAACTAAAAAAAAAAAAAAAAAAAATTCACCCCCAAACATTCTCTGGCACATTTCTTGATACAGTCTTTTTGAAGACAAGGAATATATTGGTTTAGGTAGAATCCAGAACAACATCAACAACAACAAAAAATTATTTTGGCATTGACATCCTGAATACCTTCATTTGCAGTTACTGGATGAAGCTAGACTCTTCTTCCAGCAGCCTTCCAGGCCATAGGATATATCTAGTTTGGTTCAAAAGTGGTTTTTTGAAGTAGACCTTCCAAGTATCACTGCTTATTGTGCTTTGCTTCACATCAGACAGAGGTTTTGGAAAACATAAGCAGGAAATCTTTTGGAGAAAAACAAAACTGAAAGATGGTCTCCAGGACCACACCTCATGCCTTCCAGTAACTAAGGGGCATTCAGTCCATGTAACAGTCTAGGACTAATCCAAAGTAAAACCTGCTGAAACATATAGTGCAGATGCCAAGTCCTCATCATCAATTAGCCTGCTTTTCAGTTTTGCTTCTATTGTGCCACACTATTTTCTAATGCAGATGTAAGCCTAATACTATTTTCTTTCCTGGGAAAATATATTTGGCAAATTGAAATTAACATTATGAACAGTTTTGAAACAATAATGCCTGCACATATGGATTAATTTTAATGTTTGCCTGAAAAGGTTTACCTTTTCTAGATTCATTCAGTGGCGTTACCAAAGCTAAACTGCATAAAAAGATAACACTACGATAACAGTGCCCACTAAACTTGGAGCAGCATTCACAGTGACCTAAAATGGCTAGATCAGTCTGGAGTGGGTAGCAGCTTTGCTGGTACTCTGGAAAGAGCCCAGCAATTTAACAGGGTCAGTAGTTTAGCTATTCTCAAGAGGAATGGAAAGAGGAAAATGGGCTATAATAAAACAAAAATTAGTTAATCACAGTTCATGCCAGTTAGCAAACACATCACTAACACTATTAGAGGAAGCAGTTAACCAAGTCTTAGCATTCCGTACCAAGTACAACAGAGCAAAGACCTTATCTGCTGAATTTGACTCCTATTCACATTGTATATCTACTGTCCCACCAGAGTTGCTTATGTTTCAAGCAGTAATATTCATAAGCAGCTGAAAGTGCAGTAGAGAGAACATTGTTATTGACCCAGGTGGTAACCAAGGAATCAAATGATAAGTTTTTCTCAGTAGATTTCCAGACAACACAAAGAAAGATTGCAAGGTCTTTCTTTGTATTTGCTCACCCCATGTTGGAAACTGGAATGAATCTTCAAGTTATCATTAGAATATAAGAGATAACCTGAAGTCTGTCATAAAAGAATTTGTGCATTATAAGAATCTTGTTACCTGCAAGAAAAATTGAAACTGACTTTTTTTTTCAAATGGTGCTGATTTAAAAATTGCTGACTAGGAAAACCAGTCTTAGAATATGGTGATATTTGATAAACATAAAGAACATAAAATTCAGTAATTGAATTCCCCATTAAAATGGCTAAGAATCGAAAAAGAGCTGATCTTTGCTAGTGCAACAAAACAAAACCAAGCTAGACACATAAAAATAAAAATCTTAAGAATCCAATTTTAAAAGCTTGGCAAATGCCTTGCCAAAGATCCTATTCTTTTCAGCTTTTCTAGCATTAATGCTGCAGTGTGTAAAATGATAATACCAACCATAGTATTTGCAAATAAAAAGATTTATTTAAGATTAAAAGTAATGCAATATCAAATGTTATTTTCAAGCTAACTACAAAAAACTGAAATCTAATATCAGAACTGTGCAAGTGACCCAGAGTCCCTTAATGGCCCTACTTACCAAAAACATTCAAAGCAGATTGGATGAGACTAAATGCTTTTTAGAACATTTAGGCAAATAACCTAAATTGAATACTGAATCAAAAAATCTACTCAAAACCAGCAATTAAGAATCTTTGAAGTGCACTTTGTGAAATTATTCTCTCTCTATTTTATTGTGAGACACTACACAGGCACCCGTGGTACAGGTACACCATACCATACTCAATCATCAGTGTTGGCCAACTGACACTGAAAGGCTTAATTCAAGTGGAACATCCATTTTCTAGTGAAGAGTTTCATTATCTCATGTATGGCTTCCAAATGAAAATTGTCTAATTACTGGGTTTTTCCCCTCCTGCAAAGCATGCAAATTTGTTTAGGATTTGAAACAAAAGCCTCATAATCCTAACTTCCTGAGGAGCTGCTGAATCACTTATCACTTATGTAAAAATTCTTAGGGTTTTTTTAATAATTATTTTCTACAGCCAGATGTATAGTGTCTTTTTAACATCTCTGTTTAATATCACCAGGTAAAAAATATTTGCTAGTTAATATTATACCCCGTTCTTCTGAAATAATTGCCCTCAGAATAAGAGCTCCTAAATTATCATCTTATGGCTTGTTTTGCATCATTATCCTATAATTTTGAGTCTCTTATGGAATATATTCTTCCCCATTTTGCATGGGATTATTTTCATTTAACTCTAGTATGTAGATACAAGCAGATGCCTAAATGTTAGGCTTCCTTTACAGGCTATGGAAAAAAATACAGAAGGCCCCTAAGGGTGATTCAGCTTATTTTGAGCACCCACTTAAAGTAGAGGGTGATTCTTATCTTCTCTATCTCTGTAACTGACTAGCAGAGCTACTTTTAAGAAGCTAAAGCCAGACAAGATGAAACCCATTGCTAACGCCTTAGAGTTATATCTGCATCCGCAGCTAGCCTCCTGCAACAGAAGTGCATGTGTAGAGCAAAATACTTGGTCCTGAGAAGCACACTTTCACACTAGGTACACTTCAGGGAGAGAGGGGAAGCAGTATTTCAAACATGCTATAGTCTGTCGCCACAGGCTGAAAGTCCATTAGCAGCTGAATCTTATTTAGGTGTGCTCCTGCACCATGTCTGGCAGTTTAGTTTTATCACCAGTTTCCACAGCCCAAGACTATTCCACAATGAGAACCCAAATCAGTAAGTGGGAAAACCCAGGAGGTTAAATTTAAAAGCACATTCTTCATCCAAACTAAACTGCTAATGTGGACGTATCCTAAGTCAGTATTTGCGTACTTTGAAACATGATTTTGGGCTTGTTGGCACATTCAGTCAGTGCCCTGTCATGCAGGCAATTACTATCCCTTTGGTAAACTGCCCACTCTCCTTATTAACACTGCATTCTTGACCCTCATTGCTTATGTTGGAGTGCCTTTCATTAACACAAATGGGGTGTATACAGTGTTTGGAATGAAGGCCCAGCACCAGCTACACTGCCAACTCTGCTACCCAAAGGAAGTGCCTTGCCTGGTACTTGTGTGGTTACATGACACCTTCAAGGTTATATATGGACATCTCCCTCTCTTGCTCCACAGATGACTGATTTAAGAGACAAACAGCAAGGGGACAGCAGTACTGTTGAGGGTGAAGTGGAAAAGCTTTTGACATGAGTCGAAGAGTGAAGGATTCCAATGCTCCCATTTTCTCAAAGACATTATTCTTGCCTTTGACCTTAATGAGTTTTTCTCTCTATTCATGTTTTTAAAGCCTCTGATGAATCTAAGAGCAAAACATTTTTGTTTCCAATATGAAATCAGGCCAAACACAGTATGAGGCAAACTAAATTAAAAAATACTCCCTGGGAACAAAGTAAAGACTAATAACGGACACTTTGAATCACCTGATGGTGGGTTTCACTAGCAAATGTCACTGCTAAATCAGGCATCCTTTGTTACCATAGGCAAGGGATTGCATGGAAAATTTAAATCTCACAAAGGTAGCCATTGATTTTAGAAGAGGAGATAAAGACCTACTAATAATGAACCCAGCAACAATATAACTTCACATATATTTAGCAGTATAAACTGCGTCTCTTGTATCCTTTGGGTAAGCACAGACAGCCAAAGGTCACTCTGCTTCATTATTCACATCAGTGTATTTCACTTAAGAGGCTCTTCGACCACCCACAAGAAAGAAATGCATGTGTAGAAACCAGCATTTTGCACATGGAGCACCGTAATCAGCATGCTCCTTTGTTTCAGTAATGCTATAAATTTAAAATTTCCAACCCAGGTGTAAGCAGTAAGAGTGATTCAGCAGAGATAAAGGAGTAATCCACAATATCTTCTAGCAAGAACAAAGACAGAATTGGTATTATCTCTCCTCCTGCTCCCATATCACTATTAGGAAAAGCTACCAAAAGGCTACTCTCATCACCAGAAAGGTCTATCTATTTCCACACCCCAAGCCTGCATTCTCACTTACCCCATGGCCCTTTCAGAACCTCTCTCCCACCACCTCCACAGATGAGGAAAGAGCACAGCTAGAAATTGCTCCTGGCTCCTGAACTCTCTCAAGTGAATTCACCATGCTCAGAGAGCACATGGAGAAAGCCTGGCATTATGTCTCTTTGCTTTCACATCCCAGCAGCTCCCTA
Organism: Elanus axillaris; assembly: GCA_026212715.1. Taxonomy (NCBI): domain Eukaryota; kingdom Metazoa; phylum Chordata; class Aves; order Accipitriformes; family Accipitridae; genus Elanus; species Elanus axillaris. The sequence goes on from JANZLQ010000052.1 coordinate 3,714,273, forward strand.
CTCCTCTGCTTATGTCATGCACCTGCAAGTCAGAAGGGGTAAAATGTCTAAAGTAAAACTACCCTAACCTTTACATACAAATACTTATGTTCCCCTGCCAGCTCTTTCCTTTGTTGTGCCCCTCAGAAGGAGTTACATCAGCCCTCAGAAGCAGATCAGACTCAGAGATAACAAAAGTAGCATGTAAATTGTATGTTTACATCCACACAATGCTAAAGCCATCTCTGCAACACAGTCAATGCCTTGAACTTAAATCAGGTTAGACTGAGCTAACTACAGCAACAAGTTCAGTGCAAGGCTGAAACACCTTTCCTGGAAGCTTAGGAAATTCTTGACAGCTGTGCCATGCTACTGCACTCTTGCCAAACTGGCTGATTTAAAGTTAACTTGGGTATGCCGCACTGCACAGTCGCAGAAGCAACTACACAAGAGTAGACAAACTCTAGATAAGAAGTTACATCTTTCCTGGTCCAATTCCCCACTGCTTTGTATTTTGTTACTACATAACTGATGAAAAGTGATTACAAATTCATATAATTCATATCATAAAGATAGATTCCAGTTCTATCTGAAAGAATTTCATATATAATACACAAGTACACACAATTCATGTGAAAAAAAGCTTTAAGTATTTATTATAAGGATTCAAGGGGAGCTGGAATTAAATGCAAAAGTTCTAATTCAGATCTCTTTGTGAGACTTTACATCAGTTTTCTATTGATATTAGTGTATTACTCCCAATTTCGATCAACGTAAGTAAGAACAGATGCAGGCCCAAAGACTACAAAGAGACTGAATCCACAAAACATGAAAAGAAAGAGAAAATTAAACACAGGAAACCTTTAAGGTGTCTATATAATTCCTTATTTTGCAATATGACACATCATATATTACTGCATTTATTTCTATTAAGAAACACTTTTTAACAAAGAAAAAAAAGTTTCCCAGTTAAACTAAACTAGAACTTTGAAGACTAAAATATGTCAGAACAGTCTTGAGAAAAAGCTTATCAGTTTGTGTTTCATGGGCAATTTGAAATCTGCCCTTGATAATCTTTAGTATTGAGGCTTTTTGCTGAACTCTACCCTAAATTCTAGACCCAGAGCTTTATAAATTTTACAGAATTTTTTCATTTAGAATTATTTAGCATGGTTGTCATCTCTGTCAGACTACTGAATTCCCATCTTCACATACAAAATAGAAAAGCTGACAGTTGCCTCTCATACAATAAATTGCAGTGAATTACTACAGTAAGAAAGTATATTGAAATAGAAAGTGCATGATTCGTGTCGATTTATTCCAAAATTGCATAGAAGGACATTTTTCATCATCACTAGAAGATCACACTAAAGCTTTTGGCACCTTACTTAGTGCTCTTCTTACTTACTGCCATAATATGTCTCATGACCCTTTTCTTGCCTTATACCAAGGCAAAAATGAAACAGAAGAAGTGTCATATTCAGTGCTGTCATCCCATTTCATGCTTTCCACAAAGATACAAAATTGTTTTCAGTGAGTGGCAGAAGTTTCCAGTCAATAGCCCAGCTAAGCATTGTAGTTTATCTGGACTAAAAGTACAAAGACATTATACGTTTATAGTCAGTGAATTTTTAATCAATTTCCTGCAGCCATTATTTACATCATCTTTGGTTTTGCTTACTAAGAAATTAATTGAGATTCAATACCATGAATATTTTCACATAGTGAACATTTGTCTCAACATTTTAAGTACTGTGAACTAGTTTCAAGTGACAAATATATAGGACAAGAACAAAAAAAACCATTCTTGAGCATTCTTCTAGTCATAGGCAACAACAGTTGTCTCATACTATACACTATGAATTATTCTCATATAATACATACACCGGTACTGGTTAAAGTTTGTCCCCAGCTAGCAGCCCAGGCCTGAATTTACGGTGCAATTTTCTCCCCTTAACACAGTGAGGCTGAATGGTAAATACAAACCCTAAACTTGAGAAAAGATAATCTCTAGACTCAAGTTTGGAAGCCACATTGTTACAGAATCACAAAGTATAAACTGAGATCCATAATTTTAATCTGAAATTCAATATGGCCTGAGAAGACTCATTTCACATTTGGAGACTACAATTTAGTTTTAGATTGGACAAATCAGCATCAACCATTAGCAGATACCCTTCTACAACCAGTCTAAGGGCTGAAATGTCTACCTGTAAACCATGTCAAGTGGCAGCAGCAACAAGACATATTCTGTGGTCTTTCTTCCTAGTTATTTGTAGTGTTACTACACATTCATACTTTGCATGCAAATCACAGACTGTGTGAAGAAGTATTTGAATGAACTTGACCCTCACACACTAGTCAATATTGTTTCACCTTTTCTCAAAAGTTTTTGACCTTATGTCAAAAATTGGTATGTCATGAATAATTAGACTTGGAAAACCTCAATATTCCACTGAGAATTGCTATATTACATATGTCATCCTAATTATGCCCCATCTTATGGCTTCATTCTGCAGGTTTTCCTTGTAGTGTCACATACTTCTCAAAGTGGTAGTGCTGCCGAAACATGAGGGATTACTTACCTAAAAAATGCAGTGCTTGACAGCAAAGTACTGACACATTAGGCCCAGAGAGATCAACAGTGCATACAAGATAACATGTTATAAGATGAAAAAGCTTTGCAAAGGTGAAATAAAGAATAGCAAGCAGTCCATTCCCTTTTTCCAGATGCTTCATGCTGCTCCAGAACATGCAGCTCCCATGGGAGGGGGTCTTGGCCTCTGCACCACCCTCTGTCCACCAACACTCTCCCTGGCCTCCTGGGTTGCCACCATGCAGTGGCTACACATTTCTTTGCACGTCCACAGAGGGATTAACAATATTACCTCTAGACTATAAACTGTTCAGTTAAATGCCTAGCACAGTAGGTAAATAAAATATCTGTGTTCACATTTGCTTCCATAAAACAGCTTTCACTTTTCCAAGCAGTCAAATTTCTTCCAGGGAACATTCATATCACAAAACCTTGGGAGCAAAACAGAATGCATACTTAGCTCTAAAGCTATGTCTATCCAATACATGTGCAGCTGATCACTACCATCCTATGAATTTTCTCTTGGAGCATTTTCTCTAACAAAAAATCCAGTCCCTGTTCTCACCTTGCAGTCACCTTGTACCACAGCCCTGCACTTCTGGATCACAGTCTGCCATCTGGACTTTTGTCTTCCTCTGAGCTCAGTCCCTGTCCTGGGCCACCTCACAGTTGTTAATTAGTGGCACCTTCTACATGCAGAGTACCCTGCCCATCATCATTTATATTATAAATGCCTTTTCCCCCCTGACTCTCTGCTATGTTCCTGCTGCTAAATGTCCTTAATTTCAAATTCTTTATGCTAGGTTTTGCCTTTAATAACACTTGAATGAAAAGCAATTTTAAAGCAATCCATATTGTCAGCAGCCCCCTCAAGCAAGGGTGATTCCTCTTAGCTTTGCTTTCATGTCTAGGTTAAGAAGTTTGAGTAATTAAAAAGAAAAGAAAACAAAGCAAAACAATAAATATTTAAGGTCAATCATTGAACAAGCCACATTTTTATATATTTCCCAAACAGCTACCCATATGCTTGTGAGTTCTTGCAGACCATTAATTTTCACTCCAGCCTACTTGCACCATTACAAGCTAGCTTGTAAGAAAAGGTAATGTACCACATTACAAAAGGAAAGTTTTAGCAATGGGAAACCAACTAAAGCAAATTGGTAATGAATGCAACAACTGACTGCCAACGTGTTCTATTCTGCTAATATTATATCAGCATGGTGGCATCAAGGAAAATGAGGCTTTTTGAACTGAGGAATTAGGCAAACTTGAGAAATCAGCCAAACAAATCAAAAGCTATTGCAGACACAATTAAGAAAATACTGAGAAAGCCTATTCTTACAGACAAGATCCTAGACTGGGATCCAGAAAAGCAAGCTTTAGGTTTTCTGAAGTTCTTAGTTTTTCAGATATACATGGTATGATCCTCAAATCAGTCATTTTGGTAATGGCAGAGCAGAAGAACCTATCGATGCAGATGAGTGTTTTTTGAAAATCCTGTACAATAGTTAAGGACTCAGAAGCACACAAATGTGCAAATGCCATCCACTTCAAATTTCCAAAGGTAATTAGGTGCCAATGTTTATGAAAGTGTCATTCCAGTGACTCTCTGATTCTGCTCCAATAAGACAACTGTTTTTCTGCTCTCAACTTTCCATCTCAGATGAGGTCTCTAGATGCTTGTAAAGTACAAAGAATAAACTGGTCAGTAACTATAGCACAGGAATTCCATAGGACTTCCTCTGCCCAAAGAGGTAATGGAGCTAACAAGAAAGGAGCAGCACTTGTTCAGATAAAAGTTTGTCCAAATACTGTAAAGACAAACTAAACTGACCAACCCTTTTACATTTTTTGATGCAACTTGAAAACAGTGGAGCATGAATATGAGGGAAGGCACAGATGACTGAATAGAAAGAGCATAACTTTGTGGTTTAGGTTTTTGCGGTGCGGGTTTTGGGTAGCAGGGGAAGGGCTACAGGGCTGGCTCCTGTGAGAAGCTGCTACAAGCTTCCCTGGCTCCAAGTCGGACCCACCGCTGGCCAAGGCCAACCCAATCAGCAAAGGTGGTAGCACCTCTGGGAGAACATATTTAAGAAGGGAAAACCTGGAACAGGGGAGGAGATTGGAATGTGAGAAAAACTCCTCTGCAGATAGCAAGGCCAGTGAAGAAGGAGGGGGAAAAGGTGCATCGGGTGAGGGGATGCCCCTGCAGCCTGTGGTGAAGCGGCAGGCTCTCCCCCTGCCCAGCCCATGGAGGGGAGCAGATATCCACCTGCAGCCTGTGGAGGACCCCACACTGGAGCAGCTGGATGCCCCTGAAGATGGCCATGACTCCATGGGAAAGCCTGTGCTGGAGCAGTCTGTGCCTGAAGCCTGGACTGCAGCCCATGGAAGGGACCCACACTAGAGCAGGAGAAGAGTGGGGAGTCCTCCCCCTGAGGAGGAAGGAGTGACAGAGACAATCTGTGATGAACCAACCATAACCCCCATTCCCCATCCTCCTGCACTGCTGGGGGGAAGAGGTAGAGAAAATCAGGAGTAAAATTGGGCCCAGGAAGGAGGGAGTGGCTAGGCAAAGGTGTTTTAAGATTTGGGTTTACTTCTCATTATCCTGTTTTGATTTTATTGACAGTAAGTTAAATTGGTTTTGTTTTTTCCCCAAGTTGAGCCTGGTTTTTGCACATGACCATAATTGGTGGGCGATTCCTCCCTGTCCTTGTCTTGACCCATGAGCTTTTCTTTA
>JANZLQ010000052.1:3729334-3739518 GCA_026212715.1 Elanus axillaris
TTCTTCCTCCCATGTGAAAAATAGTAAAAGAAGATTATATTAATGACAAATTAAGGAGGCTACATGATCAAACACACAGAGTCTAGGGAGTTCCAGATTTAAGGTTAACCTAATTTTCACTGTGCCCCTACACATGTGTGTTTTCACACAGTTCATAATATACAGACCACAAACTGATAGATCCAACAGATTTCAGGGGGGTTATGCAAATTTATACACTTCCAAGGAACTTCACCACATATTTATTCAGTTCTGATAGGTGGCTGAATAATAGTCACTGCAAACCTAAAATTTCTCTTTTGGTCTTTCAATGCATTCTTAATTTATTTTAACTATTTCCTTTCAGCTTCATCTTAAAAGGGATGTTGTAATACTGATTAGTTTAGGTTATTACATACACAATCCAACATATCAGCTATTTGTATCCCTTTGGATATTAAATACTATAATTTAAAAGAGATAGAATTTATTTTAGAAGAATTACTTTTGTTTATATTCCCACTAAGAACAAAAGTCAGGCTTCTGGTATGTCACCATTTCTTCTAGACTCACTGTGATATGAGCTAGTGTTGATTAACAATCCTAAATTTGCAGGTAGAATGTCAATAGCTACATATTTCATTCAGCTTCCAAAAACATTAGGAAAATTGTACATTAGCTGAAATAAACTGTTTAAAATTACAAAACATGCTGTCACTATTAGAAATGTGTAGGACACGAGTTCATTAGTCAGCCGACAGACTACACTAAGTTCTCTCTAAGGTAGATTGATAAACAAAGAAACATTACAAAGGCAGGATATTTTTCAGAAAGATTTTTCAGACCCTTTCCCAAGGTCAATGGACACTAAGTGAAGAGTTAATGGAATCCACTTTAAAAAACAAACACACAAAAAAAACCCCAAAACAAACAACAAACAAAAACCAACAAAAACCAACCAAACAAAAAAAAAAACCTTCCAGCTTGAAGCTCTCTCCAAAGTTGACAATTACAAGCCAAAAACTTCAAATTCTAAGTCAAAGCCAGAAAGTTAACAAACCTAAATTCTTTTAAGGGTTTTCGCTTCAGCCAGCATCAGTATGTCAAACCTTGTTCTAAGTCAGTACAGATTTGTGATCACTCTTGATTCTTTAGAACTAAAACACCAAGAATGCTTATGATCTCCAGCATGAGGGAAACACCATTAGTTCAGGAAGATATGAACATATCTGCACAGGTAAACCAATTATTTTTCTAATATCAAATAATTAAATTTGCAATTATTTTGCACCAAACACATTAGCTATACTAAATTTTCCAGAATAAATCTGGAAAATATTTTTATTTTCTTGTTCTTACCCATTTTTCAAAGCCCTGTATGTACCTCAGCATTTTTCCCATATCAGCTCATGCATTCGCAAAGGCTTCTGCATTTATCATCATCATCTGTATGTTTTATTAATATGCTGTTTACTTGACTTTCCAGTTCATTAACAAAGATGTTAGGGAAAATACACTTAACACTTATTTCCATAGCTCTACTGGACATCTCTCCAAAATCCATTGCTTTTCCATTTATCACTTTGCAAAGATCCTTTTTCTGTACAAATCAAATTGTAGTTGGGTACACAGATTTTTTTGTTCACAATGAACCAGTCGGTCTACAACATGTTTCATTTGAGCCACCATCATAGTTCATCCGTAATAATAATATATGGTAGACAATAGATTAAGTGTGGAAACAACTGTGCTTGATGAAATGTACTCTGGATTACTTCAGAAACTGGCCAGGGCAACCTGAGAGCTGCTCAAGATTACTTTCATGAATTCATGGAAGTTGACTAAGATCTCTGAAATTTAAAGTTTTGAGAGCTGTGGGTAGGACAGGAGGGAAAACCCCAGTATCATTCATTCATCTGTAAAATACGTTGGAATGAATAATAAACCAAGTTTTTTGCTTATATCATAGCCACTTATAAAGTTCATCATGGATTTGCCAAAAGCATTTAAATTTCTTCTAGGGTATGAAAACAATTAGAACATAAGAGCGAGAAAGCATGTGAGAGGTATTGCAATGGCTTTTCTTGCACATAAAACAACTGGTATGAAAACACAAGCAGACCAGGATAAAGATATGCAATTAAAACCTAAGCTGAGGTACTACCAGGTTTAGGGCATTGTATATCAAGAATCTTGTAGCCTGATCACAGGTAAATCCATAAGACAGCAGGAAGCAGGTTCAGAAATCTAAAACATATCTTATTTGGTGGTTATTTCCTATGGCCCTGATATATTACAGGACTGCATTTTCAGTTAAAAAGATGGAGACTAATGATTTACAGAGACACTTGACAGCTAGGGAAAAAAAGGTGATTTTAACACCTACACCATTACATCAACCTCAGTCAATTGTGTGTCACATGCACACAACCAGTTTTATTGAAATCCGTCTGATATATTGCAAAGAAAGGAATTCTAGACATAGCTACCAGATACTTTGCAATAAAATTCTGGAACTTTCAATTAATAGCAAACATTTGCCAAGTTTCAGAAGGCTAAAAAACCAGAGTCTCATTTAAATCAGCCCTTAAAAATTGATCCGTCATGGACTGACCTGGCTCTGAATGTTGTTTTCCACATACTAATTAAAGTTGAGACCTTATGGTGAGCAAGGCACTGGAAAAGCACTGCGAAATGCTAATCTCTCAATCCCTACAAAAAGTTAGTAAATTACCTCTAACTGACTGCTGCCCAAAGCTATGCTGGTGTTTAAAAATGATAGCACAAATGTTATTCCAGTAACATTGTTTACCAAGAAACACATGCCACTGGCATCATCCCAAACAGTTTGAGGTAATTGTACTTTTGGGCCATGGAGAGAAGGAGTAGAAGACCTGGCACCTCAGGACACAAGTCTCATTCACATCAACTCCCCATCCCAAGTCAAAGAACAGCACAAATTAGCCCTTATGCATCCCCCTTTTCTCCCCAGCATTACACACAAACTGCACACAGAAGAAGAGACCCACAGCAACAGCTAAAGAATAATCAAGTTTATTGTTTATAAAACAATAGTTCATACTACAAGTAGCTAAACTATTTCAGCCTGCGGCCTCTCCATGGGGAGAAGTGCTCAGCTACACAGCTTCCACAAAGCCAGTATGCCTCTAGCAGTAAAAGCATCCCAGAGCACCTACAGAAGGCTTATACTGGAGAGATTACAGTGCATGCAATTGCACTTACATCCAACTGAGTCTGCTGGCCAATGGGGAAGGACAAGCAACCTGTCAACTTGTCTTCCAAGCAGTTTGTAATTAGCCATTACCCAGACTTTAGAGGGACTTTATGCTTTCCACTGCCTCCTCTCTGTTGTGCAAAGAGAGGAAAGACGAAGGTTCCTACCTCCCTTGCTGAGCCAAACCTAGCAAATACACTGGATCCCTCTCAGCAACTGTGCAAGAGCAAGCATGCCCAAAGGCTTTGTTCAGACATCTGTCACAGAACTGAGCTGTTTACTACTTTTGATGCAAAATGAATTAACTTCAGCACAACACTCTCAGACAAGACACTTGCCAGAAAATTATCAGGTTCAACAGCATGCAAGGTAGTGTTACAGCTTTCAACTGACTATTACCCAGGGTTTGAAGTGGTATACTTTTCTATCTACTGTTAAAGAAAGGAACATGAGACCCATTTCAGCTGCTCCCTCTACCCATCTTTTTACCACCTACACCAATTTAAAATTGAGAACACCGCACGATCTGGATGACAACAGAGAGATAGGACAATAAGTCTTTGCCCTAAGGACTTCATTTCTCAGGGCCATAGCAACTCAACCATAAGTTTAATCCTGCACATGCAGAAAGTAGGTTTCACAGGTACCACTCCAACTGAGTAGAAATACTAAAACTTATAGCCTCCTTCCTCTGCACATAAAGATAAAATAGGAGGATTTTCTAAGATTGTAGGTGGATGTATTTGGGATCATTATCCTCCTAAATTGCAGAAACTGAAATAAAAATAACAACTTGGATAGTTCCCATGGGGCAGCCTCTTATCCATCACATCAGGTCAAACTTGGTTTTGCGAAAACTTGGTCAGCTCTGTCATAGCGTAAGGGCACAGGATGAGTTCAGGGGCTTTTGTCACTACATAAGACAGCCTTAAGCAGCATAAGAGAAACTCAGCAATGGGAAAATATGGTTAAAATACTCTTCCTTTGCTCAGGGGAGCTCTACCACTGGAAATCAGCTCAAGTAAAGCAAGAAAGACACTGCAGGGTTGGAGTTGGCCTTATCTGACAGAACATCAGAAAAATGTCAAGGAGACAATCAAGAGTGATGTGTCGGGATTTGGTATAACATGCCTTTAACTGGCCCTGATTTTTTGGAGAAGAGAAAATCACATATTCAACCTATCTGTACTTCAGAGAAGCATTTGATGTAGTGCCACATGAGACCAGCTAAAATACAAAAGAGAGGAATTAGTGTGGTGGAGCAGGGACTAACTAAAAGGAGATGTGATGAAAAGCAGAAGTAAAGAGCTGGAAAGGGATTAGCAATGGACTTCTCAGGCTCACTATTGGGGCTGATATTGCTCACTATATTCATATTCACTAGCAACCTTACAGAAGCAATCTTGCCACAATGCACACTTTTCTTTCTCAAGCAAATGCTTGGATAAACAAATGATCTTCCCTGCATGCCTCAAAACTCAGCAAAATTTCCTTTCAGAAAACCTAAAAAAAGAGCAATATTAAAAGTGATGTGTTCCTATCACTATCTAAAGATCTATCCCTTGTCCTGGTTATTTTTGAAAGCAAACTCTTTACAAAGAAGTTAGAAATAGCATGGCTAATATGTTTATATAGTACATAAGAAAATCGCAACAAACCCTGAACTACCCATGTTCTTCATACTAAAGCCAACTGAACATTAACAATTCAATTAAAACTAAAAGCATTTAGAATTAAAACTGAAAAGCTGCTTTAGATCTTAAAATTTTAACACATTTTCACAAGTTAAAAAGAAGTATTTGTAATAACTTATAAATGAAGTAGAAGTCCCAATGTTACTGAAAAACTTTTCTGCTTGAAATGCCTGAAAACTAAGGTTTATGACAAAAATGTCAACAGAACTTTAAGGTAATTGAACAATCTTAGTCACTACAATGATAAACAAATTCATACAACTATCACGTCATTTCACAGGAAAGAGCTTTCAAACATATATTTTGTTTTCACGCTTTAAGGCAAATAGGAAAGCAGATAAAAATGTAGATGGAGTTGCATCAGATATCAAGGGTGCCAAAATAAGCTATTAAAAGCTATTAAGAGAGCAAAGCTAGGGTAGCTCAAACTGTTCTGCAGCACATAATATCTGCAGAGAAAAAATTGCAGCCTAAATTCAGTTTGTTTATTTCTTATACATCAAGTGAACAAAGGAAATGTGGACTGTTAATCCCCCAGTATATTCTTAGTTTTCCTTATTGTTCCAAACTGTACATGTCAACCTCACAGGTAAGCCTGAATCATTAATTCATGACCAGAAAAATTATGGAAAAGAACTGTTCCACCATTTATACAAGTAAAATCAATTTATTATGAAAGACATGAAGAGTGGGAATAATAGATAAGGAAGAAGTTGTTATAGTCAAAGCTTTGCCTGCTGTCCAGATACTATTTTAAAGAATAAGTTTGAACTCAGATTTACTGACAAATCATGTGTTAAAGACAATTACCTCTTTTTCATCTTCTCTATTTATTTACAACTTTTAAGCTGACTTGACCTTTTCCTTTTTCCACAGAATTAATGAAACACATTTTTCCTATCATTTAGCAAAACAGTTAAGTAATCAGAAACTCAGCAGTATGTTTTTTTTCTGGCAAATATGGCTGTTGACACAAGGAGCTAAGTTATCATAAGTGCATTGACAGAGCATTATGGGATGAGTTCTCACATCTCTTCTCAGACCTAGGAATTTGCAAGGAAGATTTATAGGTATATCTCCTGGGTGGCATACTCTACTTAAGACCACAGGGTTCCAGAATAATTAATCCACACACTGGTATGGTGACATAGGTTTGATGTAGATCCTGATCAGGCAAGGACATGCAGTTGCTTTTTTGGTGAGCAAGTTGTACATTATGCTTCCTTTACTCCAGGAGCTGAAAGTACAGACTCAGTAAAGTTCAAGTGACGTATACAGACACTATCTAATCCAGAAGTCCTGGTACATATTACAGACTTAGCCCATTAAAATTTTTGAATAACTGAATTCAGAGAGCAGAGCAAGTTAATAACGTAAGTGCTTTTCATTATGTAGCTCCACAGTTTTGATCCTTAGTAGGTACCCTTAATCCGAACTTAATATATGTGGGAAAGACAGTCTTGGGGCCATATCCCACAGAATTTACAATGATCTTAGGCAAGTTGAATTTTAGCCAAAACCCCTGTGACAGCACTTTTCTCCAAACATGCTTTTTCTTTTCTATTCCAGCTAGGCTTTGAGGAAGCCAGAATGGAATTTTCAATCAGTACAAGAAAACTCACAATTCTTCCCCAAAACCTACATCTCCTACCCACTCCTCCACTCAGTATCTCAACTGCCCAGTTGTATAGGTTTTGCTTGCTAGGAAATGTTCTATAAAAGGCTTGGTTTCACTTATTTCACAACAGGACAAAACCAGATCTTAGAGCTTTCCAATTTTTGTCAAAAATTGCTGTTGTTTCAGAACATCCCCCAGTTTTGAGCCCTGCCATGCTGCTTATATGATAACCAGCTACTACCATGTCGAGCACATTTGAGGTCAGAGCAAAACTGAGCTATTAGGAGCACAGAATAGACAGAAATTTTTTAAAGCTGCTCAGTGAAGAATTCCTATCACTCTGGGAAGTCCCCTGTACCAGGCTGGGAGAGACATTTTTGCCATCCTGCCCCACAGTTAGCCTGCAGGAGAAAAGACCAGAGCAGAATAAAAGTGAGAAGCCTCACGCATCTGTGTGCCAGTGATGTACAGTCATGAGGTGCCCTGGCAACATGGACTCAGTGGGCTACAGCCAGTTCCTCTGACCCCTTCCAACCTCCTCTACTTCAGACCACTGTGCAGACCAGCAGGATAGCCCTGGGTTGTTTGTCTTACTTGAGCTATAACGAAAGATTTTCCATTGGAAACACAACAATTTATCTTTCATTTTCAAACTCAGAAACTTCCAAAGCAAAGGAGCTCTTAAGGATTAGTGATAGTCCAGATTATGCATCTCAAATATCCTTATATATAAAATGAACTACTCATTGTCAGTTAAAAATAAATTTGCCACATATTCCACTTACAGTAGTTTAGTAGGTGTGTAATTTACATAATTTTAAATTACACAACCAATAAAGTACTAATTACTGTACATTTCTGTTATATTTGAATTTGCAATAAAAAGGTCTAAGGCTTTAATTAGTATAAAATCAAGTAATTCAATCACTATTTTTGTACACGGTATAATTACAACAAAATTGAACTACGAAGTACTTTCAATAGGTGGTTAGGATACATTAAACTAGATCCTTAAGAGCTATGCTGATTTAATTGCAAATGAACAGAATTTTTTATTAATATGGACAGATTAATATGTCTGAAGGGAGAAAGACATTTCATGGTTTAATAGAAGTGTGAAACTTTTGGCTACAATATCTCAAACAATATGTTTTTAAAAGAAATTGATTTGGCCCCGGTCTAGGAAAAGATTTGTTGTCTGAAAGCCTGATTTTGCTTTGCTCAACTCCTGGATGTGTGGACCCAAAGCAGAATCCAGGATTAGTACAAGCTGCTATGCTTTTTGTGTGATGTATATCCTTGGCATCTCTTCTTAAAGCTCTCACTTCCAGGGCTAGGCAAGGCTTAGCAAAGGATTTTCATAATGACAGTTCTGGTGACACTACTCCCTCTCACTCCTAATTTCCATCTAAGATTATGTTTTAAAAAAAAAAATCAGTGAATGCTCTGCACTAGTTTGTGCCTCAATAGAGAAGCCTAGCAGAAAGGTCAGTCTCAGCCAGCTGTATCTCTCAGTACACTTTACATGAGCAGAGAACACCAGTGAATGACACATATGGCAGGACCCACAGAGAGATGGGCTCCCATGATTTAGGCAGTTCTTCACATTGAACAGACAGTTTTCCTTAGACTGTCATTGCTGGATTTATACAGGTTTAAGACCATGTCATTTACACTCTGAATTCTGGCATTACCCAGATTTCCAACCAGCTGATAACTTAGCTTACACTTGTTACTTCTAATTTCTGTCTTTTCACCACTTTTGAAATTCTATTATATCTACACATCAGAAACATAGAGAATAGTTGTGCCCCTCTCTCTGTAGATAAACACTGTTATATTTGGTTGGTAAGCCCTGAAAAAATGTTAGCCTGTGCAGCAATAGCCATAGTTTGTTTTCCTAACCATGGTGAAATCAACAACCCCCCAGAAAAGTTTAAAAGCTCAGAATGAAGCCAGGAAGGTTATTCACATAGCAACAATCTAACAGTTCAGTCGATTTTGTTTGTTTATTTTTAAGTAAGAAGGGTTTATTAGTGCCACACTGACACAGGTATTTTTATTCATTTGTAAGCCACTTCTCTGCAGTAGCAATTAATGCTATTGCATATGCAGTCTCTTGTAAAGTAAATTCTGAAGTGGTTTCTAAAAGCAGTATAACTAATTTTCCTAGCAAAATCTTGGAATAGCCCTGCCAAAACACTCGGACATTAAGCCATCTTGTTCAGACAGGTCTTAAATATTTGTCCCTTCACTCTGAAATACTCCTTTCAGCCACGTCATTATGTTTGGATTGTGCAGATGAACACAGATTGCAGTGCTGTTTACAGTTCCATAACTGTAATGATGTAATTCTAATTTAGAAAAAGATACTCATCTGTAAAGTTAATTGCTTTTCTTGTTAGCAAGCCTTATCTTAGTCCAATGGCTGATTACAAAATAGTAGTATAGGCTGAAATCAAGCTCCATTGTCAACTGCAGACTCATTTACCTAGGCAAAATATACAGTCAGGACTGATGAGTTTGTTTATTTTCCAAATTTCTTTCTGCAGCACAAAAGGGAAGACAAAGTGTGCATTCCCTACACGTCCAAGCATCCCAATGACTATGAGCTCTTAACTTACTAAGAAGAACTTTGCTATCAGTAGTTAAAGACTAAAACTACAAATATTATGAACCACGGCAAGAGATTAAGAGAAAGGCACCACTAGTGTCCCTACCTCAGTCCCATGTAATAGCAGAGAATTTATTAGGTAAATATCACAGCTATCCCAAGTGGTTTACTGTCATCCATATCAGTTTTAACAAGCTTAAGCAGAGCTTTAAGAGCTCAAGATACAAAATCAGGTCATATTCAAACTGTTCAAAACAGCAATAGTCTGATTTGTCAGTTTGTTTATTTGACAAACTTTATGTCATATATAAAGCATACTCACGCATAACAGAAGAGAAGATGCATGCTGGTGACAGGAGACCGCATAGACTAACAACTAGTAAGCTGATGTTCTCTGTTGCAATGTAGGAAATTAAGAGCTTGGCCTCGTCTTTGGAGACTATGCCTCACAAGAATTTTCATACATGACTTCTCTGAGCAGTTCTGCCATGCCCCTGAAGCTTAAGGAGATAAATTAGAAATTAGGAGGACCTAAACATTAATAGGGCCAAATAAGTACAAACTGAATGCTATTATGTCAGGCTGATAGCCACATAATTAGCCTCCTAAAAATAAAAGCTCTTTTTTGCTCTGTACTACACTTCATCTTTTCCTCCTCAAGAGGTACAAAGAAAGTTTAATCATCCTAAAGGCTGAAGAGACTGAGAGTAAAGATTTTCAAGCACTGAAGAACCCTCTCTGGATAAACACCACAGAGCTGACTAACTTCTTCAGAGCACAGGAGCATCTCTTCAATAATACAGCACAATTAATAATCTCCATTCTTAACCTCAATAATCTGACAAGGGAAACTAACACCTTTTACCTTCATGGCTTCTTTCCTTCATCTCTCCTAGAGCATTTGCACTCCTTACTACAAAATAATACCAGTACCTCATCGAAGCTGCACAGCAAGAGTTTCTAAGGGAGAGAGAGAAAAGAAATTCTCTTAAAACTTATTGAAGAGCCAAGGCCAAAATGTCCACAGGGGGGAAAGGAAGAAGG
>JANZLQ010000052.1:3739524-3756880 GCA_026212715.1 Elanus axillaris
GGGGGGGAGAGAGAAATCTCCAAGGCAGATATCCCATTGGTCACCAGGCATCTTCTTTATAAAGAAAACAATTCTTCTGGCAATTAGTGACACTTGTTTCTCTACAAGTTGCAGACACGCCACCCTAACTACCAAAGTAGACGTTTTCATTAGACATCTCTGACAACTCCAAAGAGAATTTTCCCCATAATGCACAGAACTCATTTGCTTGAGAAAAAGGGAAGGTGCAAGTAATCAAGGGCACATGCGATTCTTTTTCAAAAGCTGCCTAGTCTTAGGGATGGGTAGTACCACTGAGAATTTCTTCAGTCTCCCAGCTATTTGGGAAGAGAAGTGCACAAGCATGAGTCACAACCTCCATAAACTTTAAAGGGTCCTTTCGAGAAGAACACAGAAAATTTTATCTTCTTTTTTTTTCACAGCTGCACTTCTAGCTAAGGCAATCCTTTGAAAGAAGGTCTCTTCTCTGACCTGCACTGATGCATTCAAAGGCATTCTAGGAATTTAACATCAGCCCATGGCCAGTAGGCACAGAAGATACCCTACCCACAAAAGAGAGTGAGAAAGAAAGCTTTGTGACAAATAGCAGCAACCTGGCTCTCATTAAAACAAATGAGAACTTTTGTTTAATTAGTTTGAAACACTGACTATTTAGGTGGCATGTGAGACTATGGAGATATGTAGTAGCCACTTTCTCTCTCCCCCCTCAACTTGTCACTCTAGCTTAATAGTTCAGCAAACAAACACATCACTCTACTAAGCATAGTTTTTAAGTAAACAAAGTCTATTGGGTTTCACATACCACTTCTTACACTGACTTGTAACTCGCATCCCTGGAGATTCCCAAAGTCTCACATGCCTTTCTCAAACCCAATTTTAGTCTGTATCATGGTTGTCCATCCATAACAGACATAAGAGGTTCAGCTCAGTGCTAGAGAATTATCAGTATGTAAGAAAGAACTTAAAGGACAAATGCAAAACCAAGAACACAAGAACATTTGATGAAAAAAAAAAAAATCAGTAATAGGTCAGGACCCCAAAACCCACACCATGTGCTCTCCAGAAACAGAGGAATGTTCACACTCTAATTATGCTGTCCAGAACAAGCATATCCTTCTGCCATCTATTCATTTGTGCATGAGCACACATCTGTAATCTAAAAGCAAAACTGCAATAAACAGGAGGGGAAAAAAATGTATTTCCTTTCTGTTAAGACCAGAAACACTTTCAGCCTCTCACACTTTACCTCACTTACAGTTATGTGAGCTTTGGATTATATTTCCTCAAACCTTCAAATACTTTTCACCAAGTGGAGTATCATATTGTTAATTTATGTCTTTATTAGTTCGTTTTGTCCTTCTACTTTCAGCGGTGCATGCAATTCACTTCAATTTGATATTATCTGTAATGTCATTAGTATGTGCTTACACCCACTCTGAGGTAATTAGTGAAAATAACTTACTGAAAACATTAAGAAACCAGAAACACACACACAAAACATATACATCAATGATTGAGGGGGGAAAAGTCCAAGTCTGCTCCAGGGCCAGGTTTCATCACAATAATTATTGTTGTAACTATTACATCACTTCTTCTTATCTTAAGAGGGAAGTTATATATGAATAGAACTAACTTTATGCATCTTATAAAGGCCTAGCTGTAGACAAATCAATCCTTACCTTTATTCCTGATCTCTGAGGAAGTTTTTGGTCTGAGTATTCAGACCTCCATCAGATATCCACTGTAATTTAAATTAATCAAGCAAATATCACTTCATGAGACACTGTATCGAGTACTGCACTAAAATCCAAATATTGTAATAGCTATAATATATTGTTGCTTGCCTTCCCTTCAGCTTCCCTTTCTATGGTTTTATCTAGGAGTATAACCTAGTTTGCCTGGCAATGTTAGTTCTTTATAAAATAGACACTGACTGTCACTAATAGCTCCATTATCCTCTGGAACAGACTTGTTTATGAAATGCCCCTAAGTTAGGGAAAGACAGTGCATCCCACCGTAGGCATATGCAGTGCTAGGATAGGATTTGCACTGATGCACAGTATCACAAAATATGACCTCTGGAGGTCACCTGGTCCAGACCCTTACTTAAATGGCCGGTGAGATCAAGTCACTCAGTCTTGTCAAGGCAAGTTTTAAAATTTCCAAGGGTGGAGACTGCATGTCTTCTCTGGGCCACTGTTCCAGTGTTCTGAGCACTCTCCTGGTAATAAAAATATCCCAAACCAACAAATACCTCTTAATATCTAATTGTTTTTCCTGCATTGCAACTTAAGTCTATTGCCTCTTGTCCTATTATTACGCTGCAAGCACTGCTGCAAATGTACTCTCACAAGTGCCAGAGGGGAGTAACAATTTTCCTCACCCTGCTACCTACATTCTTGCTGCTGCAGCCCCTGAGGTGGCTAGTTGCCTTTAATCTTTACTGCTGCATATTCAGCTCCCTGTCCACCAGGCCCACAAAGTCACATATGGTCTGGAAGATGATAGGTTTCCCCCTATTTTGGGGAAAAAGCAAGCATTACCTATCTATCATCAGCTTTCACAGAGTTACATGGGGTCAGGCCCAACACAGCTGTTTCTCTGCTGCTACTGGCCTACTATTCGCTGCTGAAGACATTCCCAGCTATCCCTTACCCCAAATACAATTAGAATAAAGTGGAACACCTAACAGATTAACATTTTTTTAGCAAACAGACATAGGACCTCTAAACACCACCAATGACTAGATCATGCAGGTCCTCTAAAAATCAAAAAAAACCCCAACACTCACCCAGATTCTCAAATTCTTACTGACAATTTCTAGTTTTCTGAAATCCTTCAAATCACCTAATAAGCCCATCCAGACTCCAAGGTAACCTACCCAGCATTGGATCTTCCATGCTCCTCCTTCTCCCTATAGCCCTATTAACATTTCCCAGATTCTCACCATCATTTAAATCCATATCAACTCTTTCCTATTCTTCCCCTCTCTACTTTGCTTACAGCCGTGGTAAAACTCTGCTAACAAGACACAACAGTTCACAACCAAAAATAACACCAGCAAGCAAAGAGTGGAGCAGAAATCCTTCACTCCAAAGGGAGACTTTTGTTTGTTGAGAGACAACAAACCCAGATGTCCAGGCAGGACATGTTAACCTGTGCAGATGTCCAGTACCTGTTGGTACCTAGGCTTGTTTATTTGGATTCACATTGCATTCCTCATTGTAAGCCTATCTGTAGATAACTGAGACTCCTGATGCCCCTTGGATTAGAGCTGCTGGGAGAAAGGAAGGTGCAGAAAGGAGATCAAGTGGTCTAACTGCACCAAAGCCTCCAGGCCAGAAAGGGACAGGTGACAGGCTACAAAGTGGGACAACAGGTCATGAAGGTAGAAAAACATGTTCACAAACATGCCAGGCCACAGTTTGCAGTAAGCTGCTTTCTATGTCTAGAGCTAGGTCCCTGGAAGCATTACTGGATACACAATTTCTGTTTTAAATGCAGACAGATTTCTAAATCACCATTAAATATTTTCAATATTAGCCTATTCCTAATTCCTGCTCCTATTACTTTTATAATACCTTACATATTATAACAAAAATTATGAAGATTATCAGCAGATACCTCCTTTCCTTTTTGACTTTTCATGAGTCAAACGATCCTCAAAAAGGTTTTCTACACATAAAAATCTTACACACCTTAAAAGACAATGGGAGCTGCTTGGGCTGCACACAACTGTTTTGTGGTCTACTGGAAAGAACACATGAATAAATTCATTTCCAATGGCATAATGCTCATGATCCCAGCCCAAGAGAGGTCTGAGATACTTTAAAACCATTACATTTTTTGGAAGGAAATGTTGAGTTTATTCTAAAGGTATTTATTTCTTTACTGGTGCCCAGTACCTTTGTGTTCATGGTGACTAAGGAGCCTGGCTTTCACGGAGTGGTCCCAGAGCTATATACTTTCGTCCCCAATATCTGACTCTCTCTAAAAAATAAAGCTTTTCACACATAGCATTTGTAGAATACGTGATGTGCGATGTGACAGAAAGCTTTTACAGTTATTTGTCAAGCTCTGCTTGCCTAGATCCTTTGGGCCTTTACCCACTTTTAGGTACGTAATAAGACTATTCCCAAGGTTATGCTGAACAAAACTTTATCAGACAACCTTTGACATCAATGGGACTACAATAATTTAGGCCAAGCACAAACTTCCCATGATAAAGTTGTGATGTATTAACCACTTATTCTTGTATTTTTATATTCAGTTTCAATTTTTGAGTACTTAGTTTTTTAATCTCAGCTGTTGAATTAGACCTAGCCTGTGTGTATAAAGACAAATGCAGTTGTCATTCTAAAAATAATAAATGTATGGGTTCCACATATAAGCTGGTGGTACTAACTGCATCCCTTCAGAAGAAATAAATTAAGCTGCCTTTTTAACAGGGTATCTGCACCAAAAATACTACTGTACAAGGGAAGCATCTTCTGTTTGAAATTCTTACTTCAAGAATTCCATTATTAGAGTACATCCATTTCTTATTTGACACTGCTGTTACTAACTTTCCTTTTATCAGATGGAAAATCCAAACTTCAGTGTACCACCCATTCAGTGCAGCTAACTAGACTCCATTTGTTTTGTCTTACCTAACAGCAGTAAAAATTTCTCTGATAATTTACTTTATAAATCGTGCTGACCTCTTTGAGGAATGAAGAAAAATATAAAGATATGCCTGAAAGTAGTATCAACTTACATCCTATGCAATAAATTCTTTAATTTTTCTTCATGTCCCTAATGTTTTGTATTAACTATGCCAGTTCTGTTCTTCAGGTCAAGAAGATTATGTTTACTTGCTTCTCTTGGGCATTTACCACAGATTTCTATCAGAATCCTAACTATTACATTAAAACAAATTTCCTAGCACAAGATCCATACATCTATGTATGTAGTTAAAATGTAATTTTCCAAATGGTTTCAGCCATAAGCACTTTTCAAAAATTTTATCCACTACCAGTATATTAAAATGCCATTTTGTGCAATAGAAATGTGCATAACAAATGGTAGGCAGTGAAAAGGAAGTAAAAATATCTCATTTTCTCTTGAAACTACAATAGACTCAACTCAAACATTGTGCTTTTCTACCCATCAGTGCACTCAATTTGAGTAAATTCAGCTCAATACCCAAACTCTCTCTATAACCCCAGTTATGGTGAGAAGCTTTTTAATCACATTTAGGCTATATCCCATTCTCTATCCATTTTCTTTTTCTAAAGAAAACTAGCCATTTGTCAGTCCTTTTTAAAATTTAAAACACAGCTCAAATTCATTTGGCAGTATTTCTAGCTAGAGCAGACACAGAATTGCTTCAAAAGTAGACAGATCCTCCTGTCCTCATCAAGCTGTGCCACTGAAGCCTTTAGAGTCCTACCATGTTGTGCAGGCAGGCTATGGGAAACATGCAGGTGATGCGCTCTGCAAAGAACACCAGGCAATTTATATTGTTCATATAAATAGAGAAATAAAAAACTGAGCCATACACAAAAGCAGCTAATAGTATCGTGGGAGGAGTGGCAGGTTTCGGCAAAGGCCTCCCCCTCTACTAAATTACAGATTTTTTTCCTGACTCAGGCAGGTACCATCAATAGGTGACTTCAATCAAACTTCTGTTTTCTACAGAGTTTCTGCTTCTAACCACTTTACCATTGCCCTATATATGCTTTCAGATGGGCTACTTTTTCATTCCCTTCCAAAATGTTGATAACCAATTGCAAGAATGCAAAAGGGCTAATTTTTGCTCCATTTTAGGCTGGCCTTATTAAAAGATTATTCTTCAGGAAGGAGTTCTGTTGAGCTGTTTTAATCAGCACTGACACTTCAAGAGCAAGTGTCAAGCTGACAGAATTGCCTGTAGCACTAGGAGGAATGCACCACTTCAGATTATAGTTCCACTATAAATTCCCAGCTGGGCTGGCATCCTCTCTAAAATAATATTAGAAGACAGAGATAGCAAAGACTGTAACTTCAGCTCCTTCCATCTTCATTATAAGGCCATCTCATAACACATTTTTTGACATCCTGGTAAGCTTCACTCTGCTCCCCTGGCTGTTTCACACTCCATTATAGCTTTTCTGTAACACCTTCTGATCACAGCCTAGATCTTTGAAAGATTGTCTTACTCTTTTTAGTCCTGAAAGGTAAGCTTGACCTAATTGTGCACTGCCCCTCCAATTAGCAAAAAGCATCAGATGAAGACATTTCTCAGTGCAAATCTTATACCTTGCATTTTATACAGCTGATAGAAAAGATCATTCAGCCACTTATTCACTTAAACCTAAAAAGACTTTTTTTTCCTGTTCCACATCATTAGCTGGAAAATTCAAAGAGCAAACTCACAATGTCAGACTGTGAGCTTCAAAATGTTAACATGCTCTTTTTCATCAGAGGATTTCTTGTCTGTTTTGCAGGTGAAAGATTACAACACTCAATATGAGATGAAGGGATGAATAAGAAGATTAAAGACAACAGTGCTGCAGCCTCCTGGTCTTATACCTTGATCTGCTTTGACATGAATGTTAGGACCACAGATTTCAAGACTCAGCTGAGGAACTGGGTAGTACACCACAGCAAACAAAATACATTCTCAAGCAACTTTCCTCAAATGAAAATCTTATGCCAAGGGCAGATTACATGAAGTGGAAAATTATTAGAAAGACTAATCCTAGCTCTCAGCATTGGTGCTAGAGAAAGCCCAGTAAAACAGAATATAGCTTAAGAAGGCAATTACTGGACAACTTTCAGTATCACCAAGTTTCTGTGAGTGTTTTCCCTAGTGGCCTACATTTAAAAATGGACACCATAAGCAGAAACTCTAGACCTAGACTAGGTCTCCTAAAGTTTCTGTCGGCTCAGACAACAGTCTGGAAACTAGCACTGAAATAACAATGCTGAATAAGCCTGGTGTTGGATATATTATGGTTGAGAGCAAAGTGTAAGCTGCAGACTATAAAGAGAATACGAACCCCGACCC
This sequence comes from Elanus axillaris, assembly GCA_026212715.1. Lineage (NCBI taxonomy): Eukaryota > Metazoa > Chordata > Aves > Accipitriformes > Accipitridae > Elanus > Elanus axillaris. Next base: position 3,746,555 of record JANZLQ010000052.1, read on the forward strand.
AAATAGAAATCTTCATTGGCTACATCTGTATTACTGAGAAAATCAGCACAACAGAAGCAAATTGGTGGATGGAAGCAGTCAGTGCTAAGACCCCTCTTCAATACTTGTTTGAGGACCCCATGGGCAAGGTAGCCCATGCACTGGTTCAGCACCTAATCTCTCAATTAAGCATAGGGCAGCACACAGGGTACTCTCAGAAGGAAAAATTGGGTCAACTACTTTGACCACCAAGTACCAAAACCACTCTGCAAATCAGACTGACAGGCAGGGACAAAAGACCGACACAGGTTTGTTAAAAAAAAATAAACAAACAGAATCTGTGAAAGCTCAGGGGTTATGACCATATCTAGTGTCAACTGTTACTGGCTTGAAAGTACAGCAGTTCCCACTGACACCTGTGAAAAATAAGTTCTGAAATTACCTTAAGTTTCTAGAAAACAGTAGAGAACTTAGCTTCATTTCTTTAAATGTGTTACGGGTTTGTGTGGTGAGGGGTTTCTTTGGTAGTGGGGGAGGGGCTACAGAGGAGGCTCCTGTAAGAAGCTGTTAGAAGCTTCCCTGGCTCCAAGTCAGACCCACTGCTGGCCAAGGCCAAGCCCATCAGTGACGGTGGCAGTTCCTCTGGGAGAGCAGATTTAAGAAGGGGAATGGGTAGCAAGTGGGGGGGATTGGAATGTGGGAGGAACACCTATGCAGATACCGAGGTCAGTGAAGGAGGAGGGGATGCCCCTGCAGCCCGTGGGCAGATGGTAGGCTGTCCCCCCCCAGTCCATGGAGGGGAGTGGGGGAGCAGGGGCCCCCAAAGATGGCCCTGGCCCCATGGGAAATCCCACACTGGAGCAGTGTGTGACTGAAGATTGGCCCATGGAAAGGACCCATGCCATGGAAGTTTGTGAGGAACTGCAGCCCGCAGAAAGGACTCATGTTAGGGAAGTTTGTGGAGGGCTGTCTCCCGTGGGAGGGACCCTACAGTGGAGCAGGGGATGAGTGAGGAGCCCTCCTGCCCCTGAGGAGGAAGGAGCGGCAGAGACAGGGAGCTGACCCCAACCCCCATCCCCTGTTCCCCTGCGACGCCAGGGGAGGAGGTGGAGAGAACCAGGAGTGGAGCTGAGGCAAAAGGAGGAGGGGGTGGGGGGAAGGCGTTCTGAGGTTTCGTTTTGCTTCCCGATATCCTTGTTTTGATTTGATTTGTAGTAAATTAAATGATTTTGTTTATTCCCCAAGTTAAGCCTGTCTTTTGCCAGTGACACTAAGTGGTGAGTGATCCCTCCTAGTCCTTACCTCGACCCATGAGCCTGCCTTTATATTTTTCCCTCATCTCACCATTGCCGGGGGTGGGGATTGAGTGAGCAGCTGCGTGGTGCTTTCTTACCGGCTGGGCTTAAACCACGGCAAAGTGTTTCCCCTTCTTCAGGTTAATTCTCATGAGAAACACTGTTCCGCTCTCCAGGACAGTTGTCAGAAGCAGGACAGAGGTTCATCCATTAAAATTGTATGTGCAGCTGACACAAGCCCCTCTCACGTCTTCACCATAAATCATTAAACAACGTTGAAGCAGAGACCCACCCAGTCAGACACAACTGAAATTAATTTCAGTAAATTCTTTTTATGAAACCATTTGGATTTTTGTTCTCCTCTGGAGCTTTAGAGCAATAAGAAAAATATCTTCACAGGAAATAACATACACACACATTTTAATTTTGGATTTGTAACCATGCAGAAGTTCTTGAATTCACTTTTCAGTATGTACACTTTGTGAGGCTAATTTCTCAGGGTACTATTTTTGATGGCAGGTAACTACATATCACTGACTTTCAATGGGGCCTGAATATTTAAGTTTCTTCAAAGCTTTTAAAAAAACTACTTTTGAAATCTATATTGTTAAGCTAACTTACTAGAAGTTAGTCACTTCTAGCAGAATCGCATTATTCTCACCTAGGTTACTTAGTAGTGCACAAAGCTACTGTTACAAGGTCGGATTTGGTTTAAAGACAAGTCTGGACAGGACTGGATTTGTAGGAATTCATACAGTTTACTTCTGCCAGACTTTTCTTTGTCCTTAACCTCACTTTCCAAGTCCTCTATCCAACAAGTATTCAGGCATTTTAGACCAGCCTCCACAGAATGGCATGGAGTAGCACTACAATGTCGATTCATGACTTCAAGCAATTGAATTTAAAACTGAGGCTCAGGTAGGTAAATCTCTGCCCAAATTTTCTACTGCAGTGTGCAGTAGTCCCATGCTAACAATTCACTTACTTCCTGCCTCTACAGTAAACTGCTGATGAGTTTTCCTAGATGTCCTTTGAAAACAGAAGTCAAAGGGACATGACGTGTCATTTAAAATCAAGCCCTCAGAAAAAACAACCTGCAACTCTATTGTAGAAAGTGAGGTATGAACACAACATTTTCACTCCCTACAGGCTTTGTCCTCAAGTTTTGGAGCAGGAGGGATAACGTCTCCTTATAAACACTTAATCCACTGCTTGTAAGAACTGAAATGATAGCCATCATGTCTTTAATCAGCTTTCTTGCTAATGAAAGCATGATTAGGAGATACAACTCCCTCATTGCTGCTTGTTTTGTATGTCCACAAGGTGTTGCACGACATGTCAGGTCCCTATGGCTGAGTAACTAGTCCAACAATCCAAAGAGGTTAGAGCTTAAGCACTGGATTTCAGTGTTAAGATGACATGCAGTTTTAAGGAGGTTTAAACCACATCCTGCAGGGTAAACATAGTAAGTAGCTAAGGCAGAAAGCAATACTCAGGACTGAATCCTGACCCCACCTTATGTTCCACCCTGGCTGTGTGGCTTTACTTTTCTGACATCTGCCCTGGATGAGACAGCTCTGCCTGCCATTTACCTGTCCGTTCTTACTCTCTGGTATTATCTGACTTTTTCTTAGCTGCCTTTTCTCCAAAGCATACATGTTCCCCATCTTGTCTTCCAGCTGCCAGTCCCCATCTCTTTTTGCAAGCCTATCTACATCAACCTACTTTCTAGCTTCCAACTCACTTCATCTTATTGTTAGTGTGACTTGTATTCTGCTTGTCAAAATTTCTTCCTCAGATCCCAGACAGCTAGCCATATCCATCACATTTATTTCCCTTAACCCCCATCACATCCAGCTTCTCCTTTGGAAGCTATGTACTGGGTTTAATTAATGTACAATGGTGAAGCTACAAAATTCGACACTGTAAATATTGACTGCATGCTAAAACAATTGCAAAACAATGAAAAGAATCAACCAGTGATGAAATGTATTTATGCACTAGCAAATCCATGCAACTGGCAGCTTGAAAAACAGCATGCCAGTTTTCCTGTGATTGTTTCCCTTGGAACCAACTCAGAGCAATGCATTCAAACTATAGGATCACTGATGTGCAACTGCTTCTGGCTTCTACTACCTATCAACTTACTCATAGATGTTATGAGAAACAGATTTCCATTAGCAGAAGTTTCCCAGTAATGCACACTTTTTATGCTGCCTTCCCACTCTCGTGGCAAATAAATAGGTTTCGGTTTTAGTTTCTGTAGGTGTTTTAAAACTACAGTTAAGTTGGCTAAGGTCATGTGAGGATAAACATATAACAGGTACATATATGGTTCTGACAATGTGTCAGTTGAGGCAGCGTTTTTATCATAACATTTTGGAGACATCAGTTTTGCTACTTTATCAACAAGCTTGTTTTCAAAATTTCCATGAATAGAACGTTCTAGACTCATTTGTGTTCTTTGATGTGTGAAAACAAAATGGATCTGCAAAAACTTTGGGTGTAGTCAGTTTAATACAAAGACAATATTGAGAATAGTTCACCAATAGCACAAATTTTTAAAGTTTAAAAGATAACCATGTTACTCCAGACACAACACTGAATATCACCTTTCTTACTCCTGTTAAAACTTCAGCTTGAAGCATTCATAAATACTTTTTAAATTTTATACACAAAACCAATGAAACAGAAACTTAGGACTCTACCTAGAAACCACTAGCTGCAGCGAAGGCTCAAACAGATTCTTTGTTAAAAACAGACTTAAGTGCATACTAAAAATATCTATTGACTAGAATACATATCCACATTTAGGATCCACTAAAGCTGGAGGAGTTTCTTTTTCTGATCACATAAGCTTGAATAAAGAAGAAAAAGTTACCTTTCAATTTTTGGTATGTATAGCCCTATGTCCTAGGACATTTGGGATAACAACAGCTTCTTTTTGTGTGCTGTCCTCATCTTTTCTTAGCATCAGGAATTCTGCTGTAGTCCTATTAAGTTGTGTTCAGAGCAGGGTTGAGTTCACAGAAGACTGACAGGGAAAGAGGGAAATAAGCTACTACAGTCTCTGAAATGGAGGGGGAAAGACCCACTATCATCCATGAACTCCTAAACAATAATCTCAGCTGTAACTAAAGAAGTTAAAGAAATAAAATTCAGCTGTTTCCACTGCCTAAGCACAAGCCTGAAGCAAGAGTGGTGTGGACAGTCCCCAGTCCCACAGCCCGGCCAGGCTGAAAAATACAGGGTCTCAGGGACAACCTTGAGCAGCATAATTCCAGTTTCTCTCCTTACCCAGCTGGGCTATGTAACAGAGTAAGCAGTGCACAGCTCGCCCTCACCAGTATCCCTATGCCCTGGTCCAGGTAATAGCATAACGAGAGTACAGAGGGAGACCTTTATTTTTGCTTGACTCATTCTTACTCAAAATCCAGCTCTTTCTGTTACCACACACTTTTGAAGAAGTTCTGAAGATTCTTTAGCATTAAAGATGTTTAATTATACTTTTCCCCACTAACATTTTAGTTTTCACGAGACTTTGACATACGTGATATTTGCTAGCCAGCAACATAAATAACAGAGAACCGATGCTTTGTTGAGTAGATACTGCACTGTGTCATGGAAATTATATTGAAATTCATCCATGTTGTTTTATTCTTTCAAATATGCAACCTCAGGCAACCTCAGAACCAAACTTTGCCTTCATCCAAATGAAAAGGACAGTCTCCGAGTCTTTCTGGATTCTGACTGAGTCTTGTGAATTAAATAGTAAGAATGGATGAAAACACAGAAAGATGATGATGGAAGCAATGAGACAATAAAGTAACTACCTTTGCCAGATTTTTGTTAAAATGTATTTATTCTAGCACACCTAATGTGGTATGCACACCTAAGCATTCAAAGCAATTCTGAAGGATTTGACAAAGAGAACATATCTCCAAAATTGCCAGGCCAAAAGGTGACTTAGCATAGGTTTCCCCTAATCTCTCTAATGCTAGCTGAAAGAGGTGATAAATGATTTCCTGAGTTTGTGTGCTGGAGGAAAGGGAACAGAGAAGGACTGAAGGGGAAGTAACACATAATGCCTCCAAGGCCACTGAAGAGTAACCTGCCCAGAGGCAGGTGCTACATATTAAATGGTACAGCCAAGCACCTCCACTGTCATGCAGTTGTTTGGCATTAATCAAGGGTTTTGGTGAGGTGCATGAAGCTGTGAAAGTAAATCATCTTGAAGTCTTTACATCTCTAGAGACTGTATGCACACTCTCAGTCCACCAGCCATTTTGTTTTCAGAGTGTACTTCTCATGACATAAAACCAGAGGTGTATATAGCCTTCTCTTAACTGTCTCCTCTCACTGAGATTTGCCATCCTACTTCCTCCTCCTCCTTTTTTCTTAATCTAAGAGTAATGTAATTCAGAGCTCAAGTTGGTAGCTGTCCTTTGCACATCTTGTAGGTGCTCTTTGTGTATGTGAAAACATAACAATAAGGACACAAGCTGGCATGAACCTAGTTTAGAAACCTAAAGCTACAGAACCTAACTTTGCCCTGCCACATGCCTCACACTGCTCAGCTGATGACACCTACGTGCTCAGGGAAATAAAGTAGTGATGGGCCTGTGCAAATTAAAAGGAGGAAACTTAGTGTCATCATCTAACGCATCCAACAAAAAGCCATAGCTTTGAATATAAGTGGTCTTACCCTCTCCCACAGAGGCTACCCCTGCAACATCACACTACCAAAGCCTTGCCACATACACTCAATACAGGGTTCAAAAGTGTTCTAAAACACCAATGACACCAAGTACTTGAAACATGCTGCAGTGATTCACTTCCTAGGGAAACTTTTCACTGTGTTTGTTAATGAGATCATTAAAGAGGGCAGAGAAGTCCTATGAATGCAAAAGGAAAGACATTTGTGTAACAGATGAAAAAAAAATTACATAAAAAATTATCAGATCCCGCATATACTGCTGATTTTAAATGATAAACGTCAATATAAATTCACCTGGAAGCAAGGGTTTGTAGAAGACACCACCAACCCCCCAAAATAACTATGCCAAAACATACATTATATTCTATCGATCTCTGTTGCATGATTAGCAAACATCAAGAACACAAGTTTAACACTTGTAAGAATACAGCCATATGCCATACAAAACAGTACCTGCAGAAAGAAAAGTCAATGCTTATTCAGCTTCAGAGAGTCCCCAGGTCTAATGCAGGAGTGTGAATATTTTCTGATGGTTGGAGAACTGTACAGTCAGATACTGCCAATTTTCTTTCTTTTTTCTAATAATGGAACAATAGAAGCAAAAAAAAAAGTGATAGAAGAAAAATAAGCAGCAAAATGTAGCTAATTTTAAGACAGAATTTTTATCACACTAGCTTATCTAGAAGTCTGTGACTGTTCTTTCTCTCTAGAACGAGTTTCTGTTCTGTCCACATGAAACTCAAATGAGTAAGAGGTCGAGCAAGCTGTATGACTGTCACTGCAAGGAGATACAGTCTTGAAAATATTCTTTGTTAACATGGGCGAAGCAGCACTGTGTCCTGGTTTCAGCTGGGATAGAGTTAATTGTCTTCCTAGTAGCTGGTACAGTGCTATGGTTTTGTGTTAGGTATGAGAAGAATGTTGATAACACACTGAAGTTTTCAGTTGTTGCCAAGCAATGTTTAGCCTACATCAAGGATTATTCAGCTTCTCATGCCCAGCCAGTGAGAAAGCTGGAGGGGCACAAGAAGTTGGGAGAGGACACAGCCAGGACAGCTGAGCCAAACTGGCCAAGGGTGTATTCCATACCATGGGACATCACATCTAGGAAATAAACTGGGAGGAGTGGGGCTGGGATAGCCACTCAGGAACTAACTGAGCATCAGTCAGCGAGTGGTGAGCAATTGCATTGTGCATCACTTGTTTTGTATATTCCAATTCTTTTGTCATTTTATTATTGTTATTATCATCATTATTAGTTTCTTCCTTTCTGTTCTATTAAACTGTTCTTATTTCAACCCGAGTTTTACCTTTTTCCTTCAGATTCTTTACCCCATCCCACTGCGGGGGGCGAGTGGGGGGAGGGAGGAACTGCCTGGTACTTAATTACTTAATTAATCTTCCGAATGCCTCCCACAATGCTAGCTGCACTTATCCAACTCACTGATGAAATGCTGCTCCAAGACATAATGGGGCTGTATGTAAGAGGGCAGCAGTGATGGGTTTGGTCCCATAGTTGGGTAAAGCCCACCTTCCCCCTCCTGCTCTGGGGCATCTGCATGGACTCCTCTATTCTAGCTTCTCATTGGTAGGGCATAACCACTGAAAGGGTTTGGCTATCCAGTCATGAAAGGCTAATTTTATTGTAACAGGAATAGTTAAACAGTAAAAAAATGGAATAGAATAGATTATTTCAGTTGGAAGAGACCTATAATGATCATCTAGTCCAACTACCTGAGCAATTCAGGGCTGACCAAAAGTTGAAGTATGTTGTTAAGGGCATTGTCCAAAGGCCTCTTAAACACTGACAGGTTTGGGGCATCAACCACCTCTCTAGGAAGCCTGTTCCAGTGTTTGACCACTGTCTTGGTAAAGAAATGCTCCCTAATGTCCAGTCTAAACCTCCCCTGGCACAGCTTTGAACCACTCCCACACGTCCTATCGCTGGATACCAGGGAGAAGAGATTGGCACCTCCCTCTCCACTTCCCTTCCTCAGGAAGCTGTGGAGAGCAATGAGGTTACCCCTCAGCCTCCTTTGCTCCAAACTAGACAAGCCCAAAGTCCCCAGCCACTCCTCATAGGACATTCCTTCCAGCCCTTTCACTGGCTTTGTTGCCCTCCTCTGGACGCATTCAAGAACCTTTACATCCTTCTTAAATTGTGGGCTCCAGAACTGCACACAGTATTCAAGGTGAGGCTGCACCAATGCTAAATACAGCAGGATAATCACCTCTTTTGACCAGCTGGTTATACTGTGTTTGATGCCCCACCAGGATGCTGTTTGCTGACTCCTATTGAGCCTGCTGTCAACCAGCCCCCCCATCCCTTTGTGCAGGGCTGCTCACCAGCCACTCCTCTCCCAGTTTATACCTGTGCCGAGCATTACGCCATCCTAGGTGCAGAATCTGGCATTTGGACCTGTTAATTTTCATCCCATTAGTCATTGCTCAATGCTCCAATCTATCTAGATCCCTCTGCAAGGCATCTTGTTCCTCAAGAGCACCTCCCAGTTTGGTATCATCATCAAACTTGCTAATGGTGCATTCAACTCCTGCATCCAGATGGCTGATAAATATATTGAACAGGAGCAGCCCTAGAATTGAACCCTGAGGAACACTGCTGATGACCAGTCACCAGCTAGGTGTAGCCCCATTCACTACAGCCCTTTGAGCCCTCCCGTTGAGCCAGTTCTCCACCCAGCACATCATGAACCTGCTTATCCCACCGTTGGACAGCTTGTCCAGAAGGATGCTGTGAGGGACAGTATCAGAAGCCTTACTAAAATGCAGAAAAAACTATGTCCGCCGCCTTCCCTTCATCCACTAGGCAGTATCACTATCATAGAAGGATATCAAATTAGTTAAACAGGACTTTCCCTTTGTGAACCCATGTTGACTGTGCCTGATGACTGCATTAGCCTTTAAATGCCTTTCAGTAGTACCCAGTATAATCTTCTCAATTTTTTTTCCAGGTACTGAGGTTAGACTAACAGGTCTGTAGTTCCCTGTGTCTTCCCTCACACCCATCTTGTAGACTGGAATAACATTGGCGAGCTTCCAGTTAGCAGAGACCTCCCCAGATTCCCAAGACCTTTGGTAGATGATCAAGGGGAGTCCTGCCATAACATCCAATAGCTCCTTCAGTATTCCAGGATGAATACCACCAGGGCCCACGGACTTGTGAATGTTCAGCCAATACAGCTGGTCCCTTACAATTTCAGTGTCCACAAATGGAAAATCACTGTTTCCACACTCGTGTTCCTCTGACTCAGGGGACTGGGCAGTCCAAGGTCTATCTTAACTTTCCAAACATGTGTACCTGGAATTGCAAAGGAATATTCTAACTGGATTCTTGCTAGAAAGCAAAATGTTGACATACATACATATATATATATGTATATGTATGTATTTATATATAAAATATCTTGAAAACTCCCTCTGTGAGGAATCTGATTTTCATGTGTAAAAGGATCATACAAAAACTTATGTGGTGCTCTAGAACCTCCACCCCCCCTTTGATAGAATTGAATTACAGAATCTTAACTTGTAATCTGGAGAGGAAAATATCATTAGATATGACTAGACCAGTGTCCTACTCTTATGAAAAGTTTAAAAATTTGCTATTTTCTGATAAATAGGCTCTCTTCTGTGAGTAATAAACTAGAAAGGTGGACTAGAGGCTATACTTCATCTGCAGTCATCTCAATGGCTAATACAGAAGATGATGGCTAGTAATGAAAATATCTGCTTTGAGTTACTTTTAAAATTGAACCAGATAAACAACTCTTCATTAATTTCCAGTCATTACCCTTTTCTAAGAAAGAAATTTTAGAATTGCATCATGGCTACAGCCTTGGACTCCATGCTGAGTATCATTAATAAAAAGTAGGTAAACTGAGGAAATATAGTATCACTAGCTAAAGCTGCTGCATAAAGAAGTGCTAAGGGCTACTACAGACTTGAAATGTGGAATCTGTCTTTAATGAGATTTGTTTTCCTGTTTGAATTAAAAGCAAAATATGAAATAGATTCTGTAAACTGGCTTTTAACTGTATTTTCTTTCTTGTATATGTCAAAATCTACCTAAAATACTAGGATCCAAGTCTCATTTTACTCAACTTTATTCCTTTGGTTATTGTAAGTCATATTTGCTTTGTCCTTAGCTGCCATGTGATCCTCAAAGTCACCTTTCTTTAGTATTTCTTTGATGTTTTGCAATGCCTGCTAGCTGTTATGCCTGCTTTGTCCATGTGTCGTGGTTTAACCCCAGCCAGCAACTAAACACCACACAGCTCACTCACTCCCCCCCCCCCCCCCAGTGGGATGGGGGAGAAA
>JANZLQ010000052.1:3768795-3788686 GCA_026212715.1 Elanus axillaris
TTAGTGAATGATCTCTCCTGTCCTTATCTTGACCCACAAGCCCTTTGTTATATTTTTTTTCCTCTCCCCTGTCCAGCAAAGAGGGGGGGGGAGTGATAGAACGGCTTTGGTGGGCACCTGGCATCCAGCCATGGTCAACCCACCACAGGGGCTTACTCCAGAGTCCCTCTTTTTTAGTAGCCTACTCCCTTGCCATTACTCATGCTGAGTTTTAGCAAGTTTCCTAGAAGTATATATTTTAAAATCACTGTTCCTCAAAAACCAATATGGGCCATCTTTATGAAATCACAGTAATCTTCAGAACACCCTCAATACTAACCAGTAAAGAACTCAAGACTACCACTTAGGTGTCTAATGTTTCACCTTTTACAAAACAGCCATTGATTACAGTCAGGATAAGCAAAGAGCATATCGCTACAGTGAAACTATTCAGTAAGTATTTGAGTTAAGAAAATTTAATTCAAATATAGGCATTTTCCTTATTACAAAAAAATTATTATCTACCTTAGACAAAGGCAGCTATTCCCCTCTCAACACTCAAGGACAGCCACATTCATGTTATTTTAATTTGTGTCCATATAACTGAGAGGATAACATAGACTGTTCTTTGCAGACCAGCCTGGGGTAGGGAGATACGTGTATGCAGAGCACACACACCTAATGAAAGCTAGCTCAGAAAGCCTAAACTGTGGACATAGTCTAAGGGGCAGGTGCACACAGCCTATCTTTTGGAGTGGGAGAGAAAGGAGAACCTTGAGTTAAGTGTTAACCTTGAGTTAAGTTAAGAGCACTGGAGCTGTGATATCGTGACTATCCAGGAGACACCTATGAAGGCTATTTATCCTATGTCACCACTTGAGCCAGACAGAACATGAGAGCAGTAGTCATACAATTCAGAGCAACACAAACCCCTTTTTGCCATGGCACAGGACAGACATTGCAGTATTGACTCCACAAACACAAAATGTGTCTCACCTTGCCCATCAAGTGCAACTGTTCAAGGCCTAGAAGCAATCAAGGAAAGTATGGCCAACTCCAATGCAGCAGGGTCCCAACCCACCAAGTGCCTACTGGAGACTTGCTCTACTTCAAGCAGAGTAGAACATGTCCTGTCCTTGAACCAAAGCGTTTCTCCCCATGAGACACTGCAATGTGTAATGTTCCATTTCAACAGTTTTGTCATGGCTTTGTCTGAGCTAAGATAGTGTGTTATATTCTGCCAAAGTGTGATAGGTCACTGAGGTAATTTCGTTGTCTGAGCTGGTGGTGTTAGATTTCATGGCCAGCAAAAAGCTGCTCAGAAACTTTCCTGATAGTCTGTGGAGAAGTATTTGTTTCTTACAGGAATAGAAGCTTTGCAAGAGCCACTGATGCACCTTGTTATTGTTAATATTAGTTATTGATTCTACTTTTTTTGTGTGTTTTCCTTTTCATCCTATCAGTAATTCTGTCTTTCACTGAGCTCCAGATGCTGTTGTACACCAGCTGCTGCTTTTTCCTGGGCCCTCAAGGAGCTTGGTAGAGCAGAAGCTGGAACAGAAGACAAAGCAGTCATGGGACACCTATAAGCTCTTTGTATTTGAACCTGAAGTGACTATTGATTTCTTCAAGTAATGATAGCATATATTAGATATTTCAGCATAGGTAGGTATATAATGGTAATTTTTTTGTTCACTAGATTTTTTTAACATTCAAAAAAGTCTGTTCCCAAATGTTGCAAGAATTAATGAATTTCACTAATACTGAAAACGAGAAAAAATTAGTGAAAACATTTTAGTTTAAAATGTTACATTTTGACAGAAAAATCTAGCTAAAATTCTCAGACAGACATTACATGGTTTTAAGTTTTTTCAGTAAAGAATTAAAGCCTCAAAGGAAAATTAAAAGCTTCATAAGACTGGGAAAAAAATCTAGATGTTTCAATTAAAAGTAACAAAATTAAGAGAATTTTTTATTTTAGGGTCCCCCCCCAAAAAAAACATTTTGTAGAAGTAACCACATATTCATAAAGCAATCCTACATTATCAATTTTTTGTGGTGAAAAAGGTTGTCAATCAAAAATCTTTCAGCCCTAAATATAATTTTAAGCTATGTTTCTTGCAAATGTACTAGCCTCACTAGAAGTGTGATTTAGGGTGAATATACTAGAATCAGAAAGGCTCTAGGAATGTGGGATTCGCAATAATATAATTCTTTCCATGGCATCTCATCTCCCAAGGAAAAAAAAAAAGAAAAAAAAAACATTCCCAGGAGTCTAACAACAGTTGTCAGCATGGTCCTCCCCCAACCCTGCCCTCACCACCCCAAGTCAAATGTTTCCCTTTCTTGAAAAAGATCCAGGCAATTGCTAATCACTTAAGTAATGAACAGTAACTTGAGGATGTATAAGCAAATTCTGTAATTTGATGTAAGATTAATGACATCTTTTAAAATACACTTTAATAAATCCTTACAAAAAATGTCTTGGGACAATTTTGAGGTCACTGAGGTAAAGACTGCAGTTCAGCGCTGCACAGATATGGCTCCTGATTCAATTGCCAGGAAGCCCAATTGCCAGGCTTCATATGGTTTAATAGCCTTCACTGACAGCAGCTTAGTCACCGAGCTGCTTGTGGCAGCAATGAATTTTCTAAGCACCACTAGCAGAGAATTCAGTTCCACATATTCAGGGCATGAAATATGAATATCCACTGTGATGAAGGAACACTCACAGCAATTCAAGGAAAATGTTCTTTCACTTTTATGCCCCCAGTTGGCTAAACAGGGATCATTCCTCCCTGCATGAACAATTACTGGCCATCTGACAAAGCCTCCAAGGTGAACTCAGCTAAAGAAATTGCCTTTTTATTCCTACAGCCTGAAAGGTGGGAATGTGCAGGGCAGCCAGGTCAGTGGAACTTAAACTGGCAATTTTGCTAGGAAGACAAGATCACCAAGCGACCAGCAGTGCTACAAGAATAACCAGCAGTTGCCATGCATCCTAACTTCCTCTTTGCTATTGAAAAAATACAGAAAACAAATGCATGATTAATAACTGCCCTGATATCTTGAATGGAGTAAGAATGAACAAGTGTCTATTGAATCTGACACCTGAAGCAGCCATGCAATACAAACATCTCCTCCAGCTTCAAGTTATAAGTGATTGTAGATCTCATTCTGGCCATGCTTATTTGGGCAGATATTAGAGACTTCATTCTGCTATTAGAGATCACATTCTGGCCATGCATATTTGCACAGAGGTTACAGAAGTTCTTCTACCTTTTGCAAAGAGATTTTTAGAGTAGTAAGCAGTACTACATCATCCCTTCAACAAGGACAATGGATAAACGCTTCCTACTTTCTATCTGGGAATGGGAGGACCACACACTTTCCCCTCTCTACCAATTTTTTTTTTAATATGACATATTTCCAGCCCACATCTACTAGTCCTAAAGGTCTAGTAATCAGGTCTTCAGTACAAGCAAGTAGAATTCACAGTAACAGAAGAGCTAATGGTCTGATGTTCTTTGCTCAGCTACAGTCTCTAGTGACTTGGCTTTGCCTCTCCATGGGCTCACATGAAAGAGATATTCTTGCTGCCTTCTTCATGTCTTGACTTAGCCACAAGGCAATATACAAAACACAGAAATCAGACTTCTTACTGGTGTCATGCAACCTATCTGTTTTTCTCTCTGAGAAGATAGATGACAGTATAGCATCCATCTGTTGGTCAGCACTTGGGTGACCACAGACAAGCCAGCCCTGTGGGCTGTTCAAGTGGTAGCAAATAGCCACAGCTTAAAATATATCAATGCCTGATAGTTCCAGTTTAGAACAAGGCTGCCAATACAAATGGAAAGTGTCACAGCATCTTTTAGATTTGACCAGTGATCATTTAATACATTTCAGTTACATAAAGACAGGATGTCCTGTTAGCATTATTTAACAAGGTGCCAGTATTATGGAAGTACTCACTATTTAATCAGCTGCAAGGTAATTTGGAGTTTTCCAGAGAAAACTAGCCCTCAATTCAAAATTACCTTGCAGACTGCACTCAGGGGAGATGTCCAGTTCAAATGTTGTACTTTGAGTCTCATAATGTGGCAAAGAAGATTGCAGAAGGATATAATTTAGTGATTGTATTTCTTTTCCCTCTATTTAAAAAACATTTTATGGTTTCAATTTTATGAGAATGCAAATGTCATTACTATAGGCCCAGGAACTTTTACTGTTGAGTCTGGGCAAATGTAATGGGCTGAAACAAAGTATCATGGAAAAACTATGCAAATCACCATGTACAGTAAATCAAACTAATAGGCAGACTTCAGCTTTCTTCCATAAAGGTCAAACATAACCTGCAGTCAGGAGGGAAAAAAGGACACAATTGCCACTAAATTTCCTTGCTGGGCACTACGTTCATAGAATGTAAGTACAGAAATACTAAATATTGGTGGTAGATTTGCCTTTGCAGATGACACAAATAAGAATCGTACAAAAAATCTCTTTTGACACTATTTCATGCACCTAGTCTACCCATTTCTGCTGTCTCCACTTTAGCATGCTGACAAAACTAAGAATTTAAAGAAGGCAAAAGCGGATTCATGCAAAACAGCCAAAACAGTAAATGCAAAATATGTATCAAGAAGGAGACCAGAAGGCAACACAATTAAGATCTGTCAGTACCTATACCATGAAGTGATTTCTGACAATAGACAGCCCTTTACCACAGACAAGAATCATACAGCAAAACACCACATCTGGAAGTAGACTGATTCAGACAAGATATAAGTTTTCCCTGAAGAGGACAAAAAAAAAAATACATACCATGCCTTCTGAATTGCTTGAACTCTTCTAAGAAAAAAAAAGAAAAAGACACTTTTCCTAGACATGTTACATCTGATTTAGACACCAAAGACTTTATTTATCAGATTACCAAATGAACTTCAGGATAAGTATCTACAGTTGGTAATACTAAATTATTATAATAGTCTCTTAGAGTTCTAGAATAAAAGACTCCTCATTATTTTCAATGTTTCACATCAGTTAATGTAAACATCACTCCTGCACCACATAGGGAGAATATTTTTAAGAGTGTGTTCCTTTTCCCATTTGCCTAGGCTAAAGATTTGGCCTGTCTTTCCTTTGCCTTTGGGACTACAAATCCCCACTCCCAAAGTCCAGCTTTCTCTATAGCTGCACAGCAGAAATCCTTAGGTATGCTCTTCCTTGAGCTCCATCAGACAATTGTTCATATACAGACTTCCACAGAGTATCAACATGACACTAATACTGGCTCCCTGGAATCAATTGCTCAGGTCCCCCCCCATTTTGCCTTGGGCAGTATTCCTTTTTCTTACTTTACAGAAAAAAAAAGCCTTTTGTTTAGGTCAGCCTTCTCTCCTCCTTTATGTTTGGCTGCCCATCATCTGCCTTCAAGGGCAGGAAGCTTCCACATGCTCACTACTCCAAACCTCCTCAAGTCAATGTCTACTTAAAAAAAAAAAAAAGAGATACCTTTTTGGAGTAGATTGCAATCTACTTGGACTGAGTACATATGTTCAGCTTTTTTAAGACTTGACTATCTGACCTGGTATATTCATACCTGGGTAGCCTACAGTCAGATATCATGAAAGTACGTAGGTTAAAATAATTATATAATCTTCTCCCATTTTAAAATCCTATAATATATGGGCCTCATCTATTGACACCACAAAGAAGTTAAGTCATTGAGTGCAGTTACCAAATGTATTAAATTTTAGAAATTTATGCTAACAATTTCAGTCATTTAGAAAGACTGAATCGTAGAAATACTGTATAACTTTTTATTCCAAAAGAATCATAATAATATGGATGTCACTAAGTAATTTGTCAAGGTAATTAAAGACAGTTTTGAAAGGTAGGAGTTCCCTTCAGTTTTCACTGAAGTCAGTGGGAGTTGGGGAGGACACCTCACAAGACCAGATTATACTTGAATTCTCCTCTTACCTCTGTTCATGTTTTCTGATGAAAAAAGTAGTATCATGCTATTATTGTTCAGTGATTAATTTTAACATTAAGCTAAAAGAAAAGTGTTAAAGCTATCTATCCTATCTATTTCTAGGCACCAGCTGTAACTATGCTAGATAAAATGCATCTGCTTCTGTATAATATTTTTTTAAAACTGGCATTGCTTGGTCTTAGCCTTCTCAGACCACAGGTTTTCACCCTGAGCAATAACATCTCCCAGTTGCCTTGTGCTTACTTTCCCCAGCTGTGTTACTCTTTCTCTACCCTCTTGGATAAAGAGATTTCAAGCAAGGGAAAATCTTTCTTCTGTGAACTGTACCACACAGAACAAAATGGTTCAAGCTTTTCTCCAAAATCAATATAATTTCTCATAGGCATGTTTTTCCTGCTTTTTCACCTCTGAATACTTTCAACTGGGCAGAAGGAATACTCTGTCCATGTTGGAGTGAAAAGAAAAATGCTATTCCCTGTTCTCATTTTTTGAGCCTTTGCGCAATAAAGTTTAAGATCAATGAGACTTTATCACCAGTTTTAGGAGCCATTGAACTCTAAGAAATAATTTAATCAAATTCCTAATAACAGAAGGAATATTCATCTCATTATAAAACACTTTCACAAACTCTAGCATTCTCCTAGAAGTTGTACTTAGTTGTTAAATCAAGACTCAAAATGTAAAGGATAACATAAGATTCCAATCACTGTTTCCCACAGCAGTTTAGAAAGGCTATAGATTGTTCCTTATCTTCATTATGTGGAACCAGACACAGCAGATTACTAGAAGATGAGTATTAGCCTAAATAAATACATCTGTGGCTCAGAGGGAAAGTGAACTTTATTTTAGTAAATTTACTGCAGGACAGGTGTTTAACAACATTCAATATTGATTTTATTTTCATGGACCCATGAAAGTCAGTAGGAATTTTTATTTTTTTTTACTACACAGTAAAGCTTAACACTATGTGCTTCTAAAAATCCTCTTTAATTATGCATGAAGAATTTCAGATCATTGGGAGACTCAGATGCCTTATGGTGAAGTACACAGCTGTACAGAGGTCTCATGTTCTGCAAAAGTTTTTCAGGTTTTGTATGGAATACTATGTCATCCCTTTTGTTCACTTATTTTTTTAAAAAAGCTTTCTGACCTGAGCTACAATCTAAGAACCACAGTGCCCTAAATCTCCTGGCTCCCCAGAAGCCTCATTTTCCCTTTCCCCAATTAAATTATATTCTAACTACTCTGAGTTGTCAGAAAGTACCTTAGGAACGGTTACAACCAGAGTGTAAACTACAGCAGACCTCAGCGACATGATGTGGTCTACCACACTTTGTCCTCATGGACAAAGCCTCAAAGAGTTTAACAGGAGACAGGCTGCAATACATCCCATCTGCAACTAAGAACTTAGTTGTCTGTGAATACCTCCTCCACCTACCACAGCCACTCACAAGATATAAGTTCATCAGTGCTGCTCTTCCTGCTCAACAAAGATGTTTAAGTACATAGGTATAATCCTTTAAGCAGATGTGTTTACAATAGCTTAACACCTGCCTGATTCAGTTCATCTGAATTAATAACATACCAGGTTTTACAAATTTAAAGTGGTTTAAAAGAATCTACCCTTACAGGTTTGCAACTGTATAAGCAGATCAGTGGTGGACATATACCAAAGCTTTCATATAGCAGAGGATTAAATTACATGCTTCATATTTGATATTCAGAAAAAGCACCATATTCCTGCCCTATTCTTCCCCCTCCTGATACACCCAGTTGTGACCACTGTTCGAGACAGGCAACTGCACTAGAGACTTTCATGTGTTTCAGCACAGCCACTTTCATGAGGAGAAGCTGGGCACACATTTTGTTCCAAACCCATGAGTGTATTGGCAGTCTGAGTTTGCTTGTTTGGGGGGATTTGATCTACCCAGTATCCCCCCAACAACTGCAGTGCCACCCCTATACTGTGGCCCCAGTATGGGAGTTTTACTTGAACATCTCAAATACCATAGGCTGGGCACTGCAATTCATTCTAAAATCCATTGTGTGACTTCTGCTAAACCAAATAAAAAAACATACAAGACCACCCACAACACAGGACAATTAAGCCTTTCTGATGTTCATAAGCCAGCATTACACTCACAAGAGCTCTGAGCTAATATCTAGTTCTGCCTCTTCTCCCCTAGGCTTGTGATGGCTTGTACTCTTGACTCACTTAGCAGTTACTCTGGTTGATCCCACCTAAGACTGCCTTTGCAGGTCCAAAAATGAGCCACAAATACAGCACTAAAACAACTGAATGAACAGTACCAATTCATACAGGCTACACATTACTTAAAACCCTTATCTCCCTCTCCCCCCCTAGCTGCTTTACTCCATCAGCCAGCACATTTGGTGAAGCTTCTGCATAAAGAATGAGTTGTGACCATAACTTCTGAAACATCTAGCAATGACATGCAGGTGAGAAGGCAAGAAATACATGCTGCAGATGAGCAACAAGGTAGACAAGTACAGTATACACAACCAGTGAGTATCATGTGCTTCCCTCATCTATAGCTTCCTGCAAGCTCCATCCTACAGCTGCTGAAGCCAAAGGAGTTTGCAATTGACTTCAAAGGCCTGTGTCTAAGACCTACTCCTCTTTTCATGTTTGATGCCTAGCACAACAAGATTAGGAAGAGGTCATACTAACAGTCAGGTTGTGTTAGAAGTAATCCTAAAATAATGGGCAAGTCTCAATCAGCAGCCAGGAAGCAACAGCACAAACACTGCGTAAACACAGTGCTCAGCTGCTCAGCCAGCTCCATCACACAGGTCATGCAGGCATGGATTTACCTGGGGTTCTCGTCATTTAGTTCTCTGTGACATGGCTCAAAGCCTTCCTGCCCCAGCCATGACTAGCCAGCCCTACCATGCACTAGGATTTTCCTCTGTCTGGGATCGGAACTATTTCCCTATCAGTGTCATTCATTATTAGTTAACATTGCCAACAGCTAAAAGATGAAGAAGTTAACATGCAGAAGTGAACTGTATGCTGTATTATAAAAAGGAAGAAAGGAAAACAGTCCTGCAATTAAAGGGAGAGAGTTCAGAAGCTGACTCAGGCTTTTCAAATTACTTTAAGCAGCAAGCAAGGAACTACCTTCATAAGTTTAGAAATATTTACCTATTTCACATAAATATATTGGTAAAGTCTGCAGTGGCTCAGATATTATGCTGACTGGGGAATTAGAAATGCCTAAATAAATATAACCATATTTACTAACATTGAGGACGTGTTGAAGAAGATTAAGGGTTGGTTCCATTGTATTGTGAAGCACAAGCTATAGAGCAACTGAAACATTACTTTATTTACTAAGAATGAGTCTTAAACTAAAATATCATTCCCATTTGGAAGCACTAGGTCAGTAGTATATATTTATAGAACTGTAGCCTAATTAACTATTAGTAATTAAATCTATAAATAAATGGGAAAAGAATAGATCACATTTTGTTTAATTGCCTTAATTAAAGCTGGAAGTTAGCAAGTCAGACATATCGCCTGTTTTCAGTGAGTTAACATTGATGAAGCTTGCTGTGTGGTTAATGTTCTTGATTCTGGCACATTACCACACTATTCATGAGGAGGAGACACCTTTCAACCAGCTATCATGACATATTCATAATACATTAATCATCTTCTTTTAGGTGCTTAACAGGAATTGCTGATTCAGCAGAGAATGTCTAAGTACAGTTTATTTAGGTAGGCTGGAATAGAGCTGGGAGTGGGGGAAATCGCAACGTTTGGTTTTCAGTGATTTGAATGCCACAACATTTCCCTTTAATCTGCTCCCTTCAGCTAAATTCCAGGCACAGATGCCTGGAGGTGGGACAGCATTTTAAGACACACACTTGCATTCCTAACCAGTAACCCAAAAACACAAGTAGTGTCCAAGCCAATTTCTAATATCTTGAACAATCACCATTCAGTCAGTCTTAAAGAAAGAAAGATAAAGGAACCTCCAATTAACTTAACTTTTCTGGTGTTATATTTTAAAGTTGTTTGGGTTTTTCTTTGCTTTAAATGGAACAGCTATGCTTGATAAGGTTAGACACCACAGCAAAGCTACTCCACATCACAGCCTTATCAGACATACACAAAAGTAGCAAGACTGGTTTTATGACTTAGTGTTCAGGCTGGAATATGGCCCCAGAGATACTCAGCCATCATGAAAGCTCTACGTGCCATTACTAGAAGAGTGAAAATCAAGCGAAGCAGTCATCTGAAGGCTAGATACAGTGAGAAATAATTGAACATCCACTAAACAAAGAAAGAGAAAGTATCTAATGAGGTTTGGGTAGTAACAGACACTGCAGAAGTTCATAAGATAATGAGGAGAGGCAACAACAGGTCAAGAAAAACAGGAGGACAACTTGTTTAGCTGGCAGGAGCTCTGAGGTACTACAGCTACAAGACAGAGCAGCTAGAGAGACAGAGAGAAGCTCGTGTTTATTTTCCTTGCAAAATGAAAACATCTGAATTAGGATACAGCTTAAAATAAAAGCAACCAATCTGTTAATTGTGAAGCACAGCCCCACACAGCTAATAATCTGTGCACATCACGCACATAGTCAGGAGTCAAAGGAATAGGCTGTTTTCCATGACTCATCAGCAGTGGGCACAGAGATGCTTGTAAACATCATCAAGCAGAGTTTTATTCATTCTGAACTATGCATTAGGGAGTTTAGTGGACGCTGTTAAAATTCTTCAAGCAACAGTCTAGAAAATCATACTAACAAATAACCTACCTTTGTAATCTGCTGTGCATTGAACATAACAATAAGTCACAACAGGCTGTGCATCAATAGGCTATTGGCACATGCTTTGGAGGCATTCTGAGGATCAAAGCAGAAGGCTGAGTGCCTCCATCCATCCGAGAAGAGCACCAGCAATCTACTAATGCACAGCCTAGCCTAGCTAATTGTTATAGCAATATGGCTCATAAATTTCAAATTTGGGGTTTTCAAAAATATTTCTCAAAAATCTTAGAGGTAATATTCATCCCTCTTTAAAAACAGTAGATAAGAGTTACCTATTTTTCTTTTTTTAAGCATATGACTTGTCTTGAGGGCTGATTTTCAAAAGGTAGTATTAGTTCAGATACTGTTATTACAGTAAATACTTCAGAGTCTATGCACTTACAGCCCCTGAGACTGATAACGGCCATTACTGGGGTGGGAGTTTGGTTTATTTGGTTTTTTTTTTCCCCAGATAGGGAACAAAACATGAAGAGCTGAGCTGACTTGTCCAAGGTCACAGACAGGACAGAGATGAACCCGATTCTCTGCATTTCAAACTAGCCACATAACCAGTGAAAAATGTAATGCATATAGATCAGCGAAGGTTTCCTAACCCTTTTATAACCCTTATCTCTCCTCCATAAAGCTAATCTACTAAAACCAAACACTGAGAAAATAATTTCTGGTGACAAAATAGGGACAGCTTGGTGAGGAGGGGATACTGCTGGCAGAGGCAGGAGATGAATACACTGCAGAAACTATTCATTTTTTCATCCTTAGATTCTGACTAAAAAAGCTGTATTTCTGATGGGAAAATAGAAGCAGAAACAATGAGCTCTAAAGAATTCCATGCAAGAACAAGATTAAAGCAGGGAATTACAGAAAATGCAAGATATCAAGCTACTTGCTCCACAGAGATTCATACACAAGCAAGCAACAACCAGCATCCAGTTACCATTGTAACATCAGAGTTACTGCATGACTGATAAAGCACATTTGAAACTGGGAATTCTCTGGGTCCTCAGCCATTCTCAATTTTCCTACAACAGGCTAGAGCAGGCACAAAAATTCTGTCACATACAGGCTTGGTCCAGAACTGGTAATGATTTACCCATCTTACCTTCCCACTGAGGACCTGAATCTGCTAGATATCCTTTCTTTGGAGAAAAGAGGGTTTCCACAGAAAATAATCTCCACAAGCAAATTCACTTAAAGAGTGAAGTGGAAGAATTCAAGAAGGGGTTGGAGCATCTCAGGGGTCTTTATATTCCTGGGGTTGTTAAATGGGAAAGTTTATGGAAACAGCTGAGCTGACATCTGTCTAATAAAATCATCTATGGTAATAAGACAATTACTCTTTTCTGGACTTGCTAGCTCTCTGAGGAGTGCTGGTTTTACTTTAAGATATTGTACTTAAAAGAACCTGGGGAAATATTACAGGATGAAAAATACAATTAGCCAAAGAAAATCTTAATACCAAACAGAAACAAGAAATTAGCACATTGTATAAATACGTCAGATGATGTTATAAAGATTAAAGCAACTCTATTCACTAATGACAAGACTTGAAAAAGAAACAGAGGCCTTAAAAGTATCAGGGAAGGTGTAGTTTAAGTATTAGTTACCTCTCGTAACCATAACAAGGAAACAATAAGAGAAGCTACTACAGAAAGTGCCAGAATCAGTTACGAGCAACAGACTGGACACTTGTTCATCTTAAAGAGCTTAAGAATAGTTCTGCTTTGCCACAAACACAGAGAGCTGACCACATGGCCTCTCTCCATCTCAACAGTACACACAATTGCCTTCCCCAGAGCTTACCTACCAGAAGTCTTTTATAAAACACTGGGTTCCCCTGTAGAAAAAAAAAAAACAAACAAACAAACAAAAAAAAAACCAACAAACAAACAAACAAACAAAACAGAAAAGTTCCACATTGCCACCATCTGTACAGAAGTCTGCAGTCAAGCAGAGCAATGCCAGGTTTCAGTAAGACCTTTCAAACCAAAACACAAAGCAGTATAACTATGCTGACACTTTATACACAGCTTCCTTTGGAATACACTAGGAAACCATTCTCTTACACCAAGGAATACTTCAAAAGACACTCACAAGTGAAAAGCAGTCACCACTAGGCAATAACATTACATTAACACTATTCCACGTTTCACATCATCTCTGCTACCACACAAGAGTGTTCCCATACAAGATGAAGCACAGTGCTACCGTTACAGCTGAAGATATTCATTCAGGTCTCAGAAAGAGTAAGCACCCCTCATTTAGGCAGAACTTCTGTGGTTCTGTGAACTCAGTTCATTAAACTTTGGGTTTTATTTATCTCAGTCTGAAAACTAGGCAACTCCCTACAGCAGTGAAAAGGGAATCTCCCATGTAATAAATTTTCTAAAATCTGGAATATATTATGAATACCACATCTCCTCTCCAAAACCAGTGTTTCAACTGGTGTTAGCTTCCACCCATGGCTTCCAAACATGTCAGTGCTCATTAGTATTAAGTTCCTTGATTTTGTCCAGATTTTTAACTAAAAAATCCACCAAGTCAGCTTCAAATCTAGCTTCACATCTAGAATTCGATGGTAGTCTTTCAAAAGTAAGGGTGATTTAGGTCAGGGAGGAGATTTGGGTCTACCTTGAATGTACTCTGAAACAAGGACTTCCCAAAAGTTCTTCTTGATTTCTTTTACTATATTTCAGCCTTAACTATTTATTTTGGCATGATGCAAGACATCTAATCTCATTTCTTGGCATAGGATCCTGGCTCTGTACTTCTGGCAAGTTGTTGCTTCTCATACTGTTGAGAATCAGAAGAGGAAAGGCTTTAGGCCACCTTCATAGTTCCTAGATGTGGAGATTAAGAAGAGCATAATATCCAGCCCAAAACAGAGCAGGCCAAAAGATATTTCAATTTATTTCAGCCACACATGGACCTAAAGAGCCCACACAAAGTGCAAGAACAGCTGTAGCTTAGATGAATGTGAGCCACACCACCTCCAAGCACATGGTACCACAGCACTGCTGGTGGCCCTCTGCCACCCAGAGGGAATTCCCATGCAGCTGGCTAAGATGGAAGCAGTGGGATGGACTGAAGAGATGCCAAATCTTCACTGAAAGATAGAAATTATGCTTCTGTCTCTCAACCTAAAGTCTTCCAGATTTCCTTCTAACAACACTTCAGACCACCGGTTCGCTATTTGCACATCCAACCATGCACACTCTTCTCTTCAGTTAGTTTTCTGGACGTCTACTTTTTAGGGCTTTTCTCTCATTTATCTCCATGACAGACTACATAGTCCCTCTAGCTGGTGTATCAAGCTGCAAGATCTGTGAAAAATTGTCCACAAAACAAGTTGTAGAAATAAAATGCATTCAGTTCCTCCCAGAGGACCAGCTGGATCACCGCTGCAGTTCACAGAATCCAATCAGATGCTCCCCTCTACCACTAGTGTACTTTATCACTAGCACAAGCTCAGCTCTACAGCAAGAAAACTGATGAGGTGGCTAGCTTTCCTCCTGACCTTGCCCAGTTTACAAAACAGTCACTCCAGAGGGTGAGCCAACTGACCACAGATGCTAGGAAAGAAAACCTCAAGGTAGATGGGAACCACTTCCATGGCTCAGTATCACTAACTTTACATAAGTAACAGGAAAAGGAATGAGGAGGAGACAATTAAGCTCTCTCCTTTGCCCCATGTCCCTCATCTTCTCTTTGCCTTTCTCTTCCTTCCCTCTCAGTTAATTTCTCATTCTCTTTCTTGCTTGTTGCATCTTCCAGGTGTTCTGGAAGAGTTTGGCCTTAAACAACAAATTAAAGATACATTGAATGTTTTAGATGCATATACGTTTATACTAAGTTGCTAAATCTTCTATTTCGGTGTCTTTTACTTGCAGTAGGAAGTTTCTCCAGCATAAACAAATGCCACATCTTGGAGAGATGGGGAAGTGCAAGAGAAATGCCTTTTTCCTGTGAGGCAGGGTGGAGAGGGCTACAAAGTGGAGCAACCACAAGCAGTCTTTGTAAGACTAGATACTGCCTCTTTAATGCTGCTATGGGCTTCATTCAGTATGACATGAGGAAGGAGGCATTTGAAGGAAGAGAGGTCTGTCTCTCCCTGCACCAGGGCATAAAGCCACCCAGACCCTTTGCTGGGAGAAAGCTAGATACAGGAGTTGGCTTTTACTTCTGAAGTAATTCTGAACTGCTCATTACCTTGAAACACAGAGGATTGGAAACTGGGTAGCAATAGCAGCTTGGAGCAGGACTAGAGATGATTATCCTTCATAGCTATGCTTATCCATCTAGTTTATTCTCTTCTGGGTAAAAAAATTCTGAGCATCTTTAAAACTATTCCCAGTAAAGTGCCCCAAACGTCCATTAACTACTTCTGAAAATACACACAGCAAGAACATCTTCCAGGAGAAAATTCTAATTAATGTACAGTGCAAACCTTTCTCCCCAGTGTACCAGGGTTCATGATGCAAAAGAAGTCAGCCCTGTAGCAAAGATATGGGGATTTAATCCCAAGCAGCTGCTGTGACCCTGAAATTATAAAAGCAGACACTTCTGGACTGATTTCCTCATTCCTTCATCTGGCAGCATGTGGAAGTTTCACTCAAACCTGTTACATGGCTCCAGGCCTCCAACTGCTTTCTAAAATGGCACTTCATAATCTCTTGAGTTTTAAAACCCAACAGCCTCCCTCTCAGCCTAGGGAGCCTGAGGCAGGTGCAAAGCAGCCTTAATTTTTCTTTAAGGCAACATCATTCTCTTCTTTGTCATAAAATGCCAGCATTCATTATGCATTCATCTGCTATATATGAAAGGGCAATGGGATTATTGCCTGTGAACCTTGAGGGCATCAGGGAGCAATGCTAATTTAACTGTCATTAAGCTATAAGTAGCTCTTGTATCAAAAGAAGTTCAGACTTCCTTCACCGATTAGACTTCTCTCCTCAAAGCTTGCACACAAACCTACACATATCTTATTTTGACTGTGTACTGGAAAGAAAAAGACCTGGTTTGGAAGACCTGATGCTCCTGAGTTGAGGACAGAAGGTCACCAGACAATGTCTCTGTTCATTCTACTGACTTGTCTACCTCCAGAAAAACAGTAAGGATGCTGGCTTCTAGGCCAGGTGAAAGCACTTACAATCCTCATTTGCTGCAGGTTGATTTGTTTAAGATCTCTAGCTGCAATTCTCATACTCGGAAAGAATTCATTGTTTCATGAAATGGGAACAGTTCTTACCCATTGCTCCCTACTTATGCTGCATTTGAGGGCAATCAAGTCTGGGCCCAGTGCTGACAAGTCCTGAACATAAATAAACTCTGCAGTCACACATCACAGAATACAGTGAGCAGGCAGAGAAGCACAAGTGGCAGGAAAAGCATCCTGTTAGAATCAGCCTGTGCTACTACCAAGCAGACTCATCTGCAAGCGGTTGTGCATACAGTACTCAGTCACAGCAGCAGTCCCATGTGGTTAAATGGCATTAAGTGCACAAGCAATCTTCTCGTACAAGCCTGCCTAACTCTGTTGCCCCCTTGTTCACATTTTAAATAATTCCTTTCACACGTTTCTTCCAGCACCAAGCCTTTATAGAAGATCAATGTGTTTATAGATGCAGTAGTACTAAGCACTGCAAAAATGACTCTACAAACTCTGAGTCTGTGTTGAAGGTGAATTACAGCACACAGATGAGCCACAAGTGTGGTTGAAAACAAGATGGATGAGGACAAGACCTCAACCAGCCACCAAGTTCCATCACCGTTACTAAACCAGGGATGTACAAGCTTTACACCTATGTAATGCTGATACTTGTCACCAGCAAGGTGTCTTCCTGCAACTTTGGTGGCACCTCACTTAAGGAAAGAAGGAACAGAAAACTTTTTATCAAATTGATCAACTGTCATCTGCTACACAAGCCTTTTATTTAAGCTCCAAGTTGGGCACTTCAACAGTTCTGTTCTTATACAATCTCTTTTTTTCTGGCCATAAGCATCACCCTGACAGAGGTGGACCTCACATGCAACCAAAATATCATGTTGGCTATTTCTGAGGCTGCTTCAGTATCTCCTGGTAAGTGCCGTAGGAAATGGATACCACAAAAGTGCCTTTTGTCACACTTTTCCCCTACCCCCTCCTGCCACCCCCTTATTTTTGTCATAGAGTTCAGACATACAAAAAAAAAATCATATTTTTTTAGAAGTAAACCTCTAAATGTGCAATGCTCTAAGCTGTGGTTTAATCCTACTAAGGAAGGTCATTATTCTCAGTAATTCAACTTACAAAGTTTCACCCTTGCCAGAGAACTGAATGGCAGGTTTTTTTTCTTTCTTGCCAAAGACCAATTATAGCAAGGTTTTACTAATACAATTTAAGCCTCCATGCCCCCTTTACTTTTTTTCATGCTGGGAGTATCATGTTTTGATAGCTTTGTATTACACAGTTTTTCACGGCTGGAGATTTCAAACACTGTGACTGTCCTGCCAGGAATCACATAGGGGGGTTTCCTTTAGAAATTCAGCTGCTATGATTGTCCTGCCAGGACTCATATAGCTGCGTCCTGATGTGGAATGCCCTACAATTTTACTGTGCTAAGACTTTAACTCATATGTTTACCTTGAGGGGAATATGGGAACACCAGCAGTGAACTATTTCACTCCGACTTGTCCAAGTTCCAGGATGTGATTTCACCTTGCAGGGTTTGTACCAATTAGCAGGCTCTGAGGGACTTCCTTTCTGAATAGGCACATAACAGCTCAGAGGGGATTCAATTTGGTTTTCCAAGTGAGTTATTTATGTGAAATTCTCTTACAGTCCCTCAAGCTTCAGCCTCCTTCTCAGAGCAGCCAAGGTGTTTGCCTGACTGAAGATCCTGTGTTCATGTCTGAATCGCATTTCTCCTCCTCCTCTGACTGTAGGTGCCACCACACTGGGACACATCCCAAGCAAGCTGGCTTGCAGAAAAGTGCCTGCATTGAAGGCCCTTTTGCAACAAGTCAGCATGTCAACAGGCTTGACCCAACTCTCCCTCCAGTGCAGAGCAGCATTATACTAAACAGCTGCAATTAGTAGTTAGATGAAGTGCCTTTGCCATGGGGAACAAAGAGAGGCAGAAGCCAAGGAAACAAGCTATGGGAAGGAAAACATTCTCCTGAAGGGAAGTAGGTGTACTATTAGGAGATTCACTTTTCAATTCCTTGCATTTTTGGAGTAAGACAAACATCTCGCATGTACAGCTCCTGTGACCAAAAAGTAACTTGAAAGTTTTTGCATATTCTTTCTATCTAGAAACTCAGTTACATTGTAAAAAGGTACTGAGATTCCTCTGGATGTATCCACACCATGGGGTGCCCCTCTACTATCTGCTCTTTGAAGACAGAGTGCTGATTTGAGCCAGCTAGAGGGAATTCCCATCTAGAAAAGACACCTGCCCCAACAGTTACTATACTGTTCCTTTGTACAGACTGCTTCACATAGGCTAGACGCACGTGCTTTTTTTTGACACAGTGCACCCATGGGAACAGAAAACCCTAAGATTTTCAAGTTCAAGTGGATTCGTTAGGTCCATACAACACAAAGCATATTTAATGCTGAAGCAGCAAAATTTTATTCTGCAAGACAAAAATGAGACTTGCTGCTGTGAGTCGCAAGTAAACAAGTCCACAAGTAAAACAAGTTTAAACACAATCTTAAGTTCAACTTATCAGCAGGAATCCTTCCCAGCTTTCAGTACCCTTCCTCTAGCTCTTCTATAATGAGAGCTCAGACCACCACATCCCACCAGGCTGTGCACTCAGCTTCCCTGTACAGCCCTCAGGACAGCTGGGGAGATAGATTTTGCATTCACATCCCCATGTCCAACACAACTTTCTGGAACCAGACACCACAGACACCTGAATCCAACTTCCTAGGCCTGGCCCAGCCTCTGGGTACTGGAAGGTTCAGCCATCAATGGCTTTTTTGGAAATCAGTCACAGCTGCGAATGTAGAAGGGTTTTCTTTTGCTCCCGGTTGTCCTACCAACAGCTGCCTATGTTACCCACAGGGAGCTGTGGCTACCAACACATGCATATAAAAATATGTTTGTATATGTTTTGTATAATATTGTCAACCTCGTGATTTCTGAGGTGCTAGGTGATTTTCAGAGAGACTACATGCAACACTGCAACCAGCACAGAGACTTGAGTTATTTTTGCCAGAGTTCCCCACTTCCTTACCTTATAAAATTAAAAACTGTGAGCTTGGCTACAGCTTTTACTGTAAACATAGCAAACTTATGCTTCATCTTGTGCATGTCCTTCTTTTTGAACACAGCTCTACCTGCCAGACACTTGCTATGCCTGGTGGCCTCAGTGCTATGTTCCACAAGCAACTGGAAGTGTAGGACCTCAAGAGGAGCTTACATGTGTAGGAGATAAAGCTTGTCAAGAAAGACGATATAAACCATGAAACTTTTGCGATCATTAAAGGTGACTGCAGACACCATGATTTTCATACTTTAAAAAGTATTTTAACTCTGCTTTTTCCCCCACCAAAGGTTTCTTCTTCCCTTCTCAGAAAAGGTCATAAATTTTGAAACAGACTTAAAACCAAACCTCTGTCTGCTTTTATAGCTTGTTTAAAGTAGTAACGGATTTTCTGGCATACAACCACCAGCTTCACATACATCTTTATTATTGACTATAGCTTTTGAGAAATCTTGCCTGTTATGGAAGTGTCATCAATTTATTGATAGTATACATGCACAAACAGGACATTTGAGTATGGGGTAAAATAATCAAAGATGTTATTTGTAGTCCTTTCAAATGGGGGGGTCTCCTCCAGCATACAGAAACAAGTGATAATGCTTTATCCTATTTAAACAGCAGTACTTTCAAAATTCCTTCAGCAATATTCTCCTCTGCAGATCTACTCATCTACAATGCAGATTCATGCAGATCCTGCCATCCTCAAGAGCCTGCCAGTTCTAAGTGAAGTAATATTTTTCTAAGCTGGGTTACACCAAAACTTTTGCTTTCAATGTTACTGATTTGTCATTAGTTAGAATTAATTGTATTTGATTTTAATAAGAATATAGAATTATGAGAAATATTTTAGTAAAAATTGTATAT
>JANZLQ010000052.1:3797201-3821444 GCA_026212715.1 Elanus axillaris
CTTTAATGCGCTTGCACAAAGGACATTTGCATATGTTAATAGTTTCCTGGAAAACTAATGGATATGTATGACATTTCCCAGAAATTTAATGAATATGTATAACAGGTGTGTATTTAACCTGCATAGTTAGGCTGGCTAGGTGCACACGCTAGTTGGAGCGATACCCCGTATGCCCAGCACTGTAATAAAGGAGTGCCTGCTTCTTAACTTCTCATTGTGGTTAAGGAGTTTTATTCCGGATTTCGGTAACAAAGGTAAATCCTTACATAGCAATATATATACAACAAACATCAGAAATGGTTTAACAGGAGAATCACCTTCAGATAATTCTAAATTTTGTTCCTTCGATGATCAATGTTTCATCAATTCTGCGACAGTCAATATCATATTAACTATAAATATTTTGGACTAGGTACTCAGGTGACATAAGCCAGGGTTAACTCCATCACCTTCTTGTGGCACTTTATACAAATTAAATTGTTGCATCCTTGCTGTTTTCTAGATGTGGAATTAACTGGAGCTTAGTAAATTTTCTTTTCCTGTCTCTGACCCCATAATACTCAGTAAGGCAAATTTCCTCTCACCAGCTGAATGTGCCCAGCATTGTCCCTCTCTGTTTGGAACTCATGGGTGGATCAGATTCAATATTGTCTTTCTGCCAGCAGAAGTCTGAGGATTCCCTACACACCTGTGAATGCCATGTTGCAAAAAAGATTGTGTGAAAAAAAAAAATTGTAGCCGCATAGTCATATTGACAAAGATCACTGACCCCTGGACAAATTCAACATTCATTCAGTCAACAAAAGTAATTTCACTGATGTTCAGTGGTTGTTAGAGGAGGCTTTTACATGCAAGGGAGATTATCCTGATTTGGCTATTATCATTTGATTGGTTTCACTAGAGCAAGCACTGTTATTTTCAAAGATGCAAATAAGGTAAAAATGAAACCTTACTAATTACATGACTTGCCTACCTTGCCTTATTAAGGAGTTCCAATTAATTTAATCTTAGTTAATGAGCTTCTAAAAGAAACTATTATTTGGTAGTTGTTTTCACTTGTTTCAAACACTTTTTCAGATTAGCTACATTTACCAGTTATGCCGGGTTTGGGGTTTTTTTTGCAACCCTCTCATTTACTTTTCACAGCTTTTTGGTAAAATATTGCTGTTAATTAGCATATGAATACTAAACCTATTCCTTGTTGATTTGATAATTTAGTGAAAAAGAGTGCCAAATTGTTTTCAATGAAGCCACTGCAAAAAGCCTTATAGATTTCAGTGGGAGAAGGAGTGGTCCCTCCAAAGGTGAGATATTCAGACTTGAAGTTGTTGGGTAAGTATGTAGTGAGTTAACTAGCAATCTTCTCAAAAGCCAGTATGAAGGAGGGAGGCTCAAGTTCTCCACCACAAACTATGCAGGTTTCAATGAGCAGTTCTGACTGAAGCTTTCTTAGTTCTTGTATTCCAAAGTATCGCATCACTGTAAGATAAGAGTTTTCTCATTTGATAAGGCTTATTTGTGAAAAGAAAACCAATTTCACCCAGATCTGATGTTCACCTGGCGTATGCACTGAAAATGTCCAGAGCCTAAGAAAGGAGTCAGTAACCATTAGTCACTCTGACATGATTAACTGGAAAGCAACCTGTCCACACCATGCTATTCGACACGCTGCACCTGCCTGTTCTGTGTCCAGCCCCTCATCCATTTCTTAACAAGACTTTTCATGGTAGGAAGTGTTGATTTCATTAATGCTCTGTATATCGCAGGCAGAAAAATCTGAATGCTAGGCACCCCACTTAATTAGGAGTTCTGCTACTTGGCATTGAAAAATGAATTATGGGCAGGAGGATCCATGGAGTAGTTTGCTTTTGACTCAGAATGCCTTATCCCAGTCTGTATTAACTGGAAAATAGGAACTGACTTTGTATTAACTGAGGTAGAGAATATAAAGCCATGATCATCAGATTTATTAGGTAGAAAGATGTATAGAGTTACGAGATTTTTTTTTACCTAAGGTTAAATTGTAATAGTAATAATGTAACCATGATAAAGCTGTTACTGCAGAATATACTGCAGATATAAATGTAAACGTGTCAATATTTAATCAACAGAATAAACCCCCCAATGCAATACAAAACAAGCCACCGTATATGGTTTATAGTAATATGTAAAATATTTGACTGACTTAAAGTAAAAAAAAGGCATCATTTCTGGAGCTGCTTTTTAAGTTTCTTCTACATGGATCATTCTATCCAGCTACAAAAAGGACGTTGAGTTTGCAAAAGAAAACAAAGTGCTAATAGACTGTTTTTTCAAAGTGTTTATTTTGTTGTTGGCAATAATAAGTGTTAATCAGTGTTTTGTTTGGCTCCTGGTCAGGATCGCTAAACACACAGGCACTGGAGCAAATCTGACCCACCCCTACCCTTCCAGAAGTACATCCTGACAGCTCTTACAGTGGATTTGGAAATGTTGGGTTTAAACTTTATGGGAACAGATTTCAGCCAGATCAAAAGTATCATGGTTTCCAGCTAATCCAGCAATGCTTATATCTGCAAATTTCCACTAATTCTTAACTGTAAAAATCTGTTCCCATAGCTGCTACCCAAGAGGTGGGCATCAGCATTTCAGTTTCTTCATAACACTTTAAGAAGAGTAAGGTACAATTAAGAGCTCAGTCCTGCAAACACTTCCCATCAGATACAGTTACCATTGGCATAGTCAGGGAAAAATCCAAATGGACAGCATTTACCCATTAGACTTGGGCAATACAGACCTTTCCTCATTATTACTGGACCACCAAACACGTGAGTTTTCTCACTTGTTGTTTAGTGATTTTATAATTAGAAACACAGTAAGTACAATAAGTATGCTGGAGACATGGTGCTTAGGGACATGGTTTAGTGGTGGACTTTGCAGCATTAGGTTTATAGTTGGCCTCTGATCCTAAAGGTCTTTTCCAACCTAAACGATTCTGATCCTGATTCTACATGACACATTCATACAATAGCACTCAGTTCTGCTGGCACGTTCAGTTACTGTCTAGCATGAGGGAGGGTTTACTAGCTAGCTAGCATTACATGGCCCCATAGGGAGCATTTTCAGGATCAGACCCTTTTCTTCCTAGGTCATCTTCCTACCCAAGGCAACAATCAATACATACTCACAACCAAAATTAATTTGGAACGGAATAGAAATTACACGTGGTTTGTCAGTACTGCTGTGCAGGGACATGTGCATATTATCACACTAGTAGGAATGGGACTAGCAAGGATGAAGAAATTAGAGAATATTGAAATAACTGGTATTCCAGTAGATTCATATCTCCGTTGTTTTACAATGCTGCAATAGATTTGGCCTATATGCAAATCTCTTTGTTTAATCATTGCTTCTAAAGGAATGGGAAAAAGACTCTATGGGTTTTTAAAATATTTCATCATCCTTCCAGCAGTATCAGAACTAGAATTTGTAGCAGTCATGCCGGTTTGATACTATTTGTGCGTCACTGGAACAACACTGGGAGAGGAAATGGGCAGAAGAATGACGATGTCAATTTAATTTAGAGTTCAGCTCTGCCAACACTCTTCATGCTGAGTGCTACCTCAGTCAGAGAGAAATCCTACTGATTTTAATGTGATTATTCCTTAGGCAAAATACTTCTGGAGAGAAGGAGGAGGCGGAAATGTTCATTCCTAGGTTACAAGGCAATGAACAATAACCCTTCCATACTGTGTTGCCATGAGGCCCAAATTTAAAAAGAAATGATGAAGTGTGAACTGGACTTTGCACTGATAATAATATGCACTTTAAAAGAAACAGACCAATAACTACCGTTTCCGAATGTTTTCTACTTTATTGGCATTTTAACACCTGGAGTCATTGTCTTAGTTTGAACTATGACAATTTTGTCATCAAGTTCAAAAGAATCAGGATTCCACCCCTAAATTTTATTGAATGCTGATAATTTTACAGTACACTACTGTATATCTTATGAATGTAGTATTTTTTTTTACACATTTCTTTACATTATGTTCTTCACACAAAATAGACCTTAGCTGTAAATCCTACAGTTGTACTGACTTTCAACACCACTGCTGCATGTTGGAAGTGAGAATTTGCTGTGAAACTGAGAAATCTATAAATGCACTTGGAAATTACAGTACTTGAATTAATAATTTCCTGATTCTTTTTTTTTAATTGGAATCCCATCTGTTAGATTTATTGTATCAGAAATTGGGTGTTATTACACTAGTTGCCAGAAAACAATCTTTGTGAATGTCATTCACAGTTTGGAAGAGATCAGAATCCCACAGATGAGGGGGGTAAATAGTTAAGTCTCTGGTGTGTGCATAGCTGTAAACATGGCTATTTTAATTCTTTGTACTGCTGCTTCACAGCACAAACAAAATCCAGAAAGCTCAACAGTGCCACTGGAAAATGCAAGTCAGCAATCCCAAAGTTTAAAAGCATTTTTTGGGTGCATGGAGGGTAAGTAGTAAGCTTTCCAAAGGATTTAATGTCAACATCAACATATTTTAACACAGGAATGTGATCCAGGAAATTCTGCTGGGCTTTCATATTTTGTTTTCTACAGAGTAAAAGAATAAAGAATTGTGCTTAGTTCTGCAACCCAGCAAGTTTATTTTTCTTCAGAATGGGTTTATAGTGGGTTTTGTCTTCCAATCTTAGTAAATTAACATTGATTATAAGAAGCAATGTTCAAGAAAGATACTCATAAGAATCTCTTTTTGTATATGCTCTGTAAGATGAAGGTATCTGTCATCTTCATGCAATGAAATGTTGCTCACAAAATTGAAACAGATCTACTAGCGCATTCACACGGCATTTTAGATGCAGGATGTTGACTATATTAGATAACTAATTTAGGAAGCAGCAATCTTTTGCCAAACTAAAAGCTTATTAATCAAGTAAAAATCCTTATTTATTTTAATATGAACATATTTCTTTGCATTGGCATCTTCTCTCCCACTCACTTTGATTTTGGACATCAGAGTAAAATGTTGTCAGTATAGTTTATTTCCCACAGTGAGCTTTCAGTTTATCTTACCCTTGAAGCAGGAAGGAGGAATCTCAGAACAGTACTCTAGGTAATTCCAATTATTCTAAGTTACTTCAGATCTGGCTAAGCATTAAGTGACATTGCCTAGATTTGAGAAGGGAGACAGAAATGGAGAGCTGTGTAGTCTTTCTTTTGTGTAAGGCTCAGGATTATCTGGTTTGCTCTGCCTATGCACTTGCCTGGGTCATTTCCACAAATTCAAACAACCCGAAATTCCCTTCTACTGTTTGAGTCTCTGAAAAACTATGTAATTAAATTTAATGACAATCATCTTCCTGAGGAAATAAAACATGCTCTGTTTAGACTCTGTTTTGAAGCCAAAACTCCATATATGTTGTATATATCTCCTCTTGAGGATGATAAATATATGTACATGCATGTACAAGATACATTCATGTACATTTAAGGGCATTTCATTTGCAGGGCAAATATTACAGCTGGGTGCTATAAATTACATCAGCATAAGGAGAAAGTGAGTAAATTAGAAAAACAAAACTGTTGCTTTGCCAATATCACTGTCACATACAAGCTTGGAAGCATGGGAGATTCAATGCTTCAAAATTTAGCTTCAAATTACAACTTGTATTGAAAACTGTTTAGTCACAGAAGACTAAATCATCGCTAGTCAGATTGAGTCAGCAATAGCACAAGAAATACTGGCAAGTTATGGAATATGACACATCACTCAAGTGAGGCAGCCAGACAGAAGACAGGGTGTATGGAAAATTGCTACCTGCAAAAATCAAACCATGGGTTCTGCAAACTGCAACACCCACAAGGAAAACCAGTTTACTGCTCTGGTCTGCACAACACATTGCATATGATCCTGGATATCATGCAAAGAAATTTGGGTATAAACACTGCAGAAAAATGGAACATTTTGTTAGAGTATGATGTGTTGCTTCCTATAAAAGCAGGTAAATAAAATTACTGTTCCAGGCATGCCTTTTAACTTTGTATATAAATATTCCAATGTACATTGTAGTAGTAACTTACTAATATTTCTGCTACATCAGGAGGACAGACATAGATGATTAATTAATATCAGATACTGGCTCTGCAGTCTCTCTACCTGAATTCACTTACTTGTAATGCTTTAGAGGTTTGTCACTTGCTGACCCTCCATTATATGCAGTGAGTGATCTGGGGAACCAATTTCTGTGCTTGGTTTACTGTACATGAACATGATTTTTGACCCATATAGCACACTTTCTGAATTCCATATTGTGCATAAAGGTATGCTATGCACAAAACAGTGTATGTGGATGCAACACAGGCACCTGCTTGTTATGGGAAATATGCAAATACCTACTTGTCTGTAATGTTTTAGCACTGTACGCTACTGTAGCAGACTGTAGTGACTGTCAGTGACTATAACAGACTACTGAAATAACATTGCTATGTGAAGGGTTTGTTCACAGAAACAAAAATGAATCTTCTGTGTTATTTATACAATTGAAAAGACACAACTCACCATTTGTATTGCAACCCACTATTTGCATCACAACCCTTTAAAAATAGTCCAGAACGTCATTATTGATGAAACTGAAGTTTCAGAATATCTTACCAATAAAAGTGAAAAGACAAAAATTTTTAATCTTTACATGTATTCAAGGAACTCAAGCAAAGCCAAGCAACTGGTCTTCATGTATTTCCATAAAAAATCAAATGTCATATTCAGAAAATGCACAAAGATGTCATTTACCCCTGGTAAATTGTGTTTTGCTACATAATGCTGTCCAAGGACCACCAGAGCTACACAGCATTTAGATCATTCAATGGATTTCTCCATTTTAAATAGGTATGCTACAGCATTTCTTCCATGCCCAAAGCTTTTTAAAGAATGACAGCCATGTTTCTCAATAATCAGCCTAAAGCCTGATATCAAAATAATGGCATTTTATTGGGAAAGGTTTCTCAAGCCCTGTAGTTCAGCCTTATCTGTATTACAGCACCTTGGCAGAGTGAGGTGGAAACAGAACTTTGCCAGTCATCACTTTGTGCTAGCAGAATTGTCTTATTTTGTTCCATAATATCTTCAACAGGAGCAAAAATTCAGAACAAATACACTTACAGAAGTTTCAACACCACCATGATCACAAATATATTCTGACTTTATTTGTACAACATGGTATGTTTCTCCTTAACTGTGCATCTGCTGCACAAATGTTCAGAGCAAAGTTTTGTGGAACTGTAGAGATCTGAAGCAGTGAAATGCTGATTTGCAAACAGCCAGGTATTTATATTATTCAGCTTTGTGTTGCA
The DNA here is from genome assembly GCA_026212715.1 of Elanus axillaris. Classification (NCBI taxonomy): domain Eukaryota; kingdom Metazoa; phylum Chordata; class Aves; order Accipitriformes; family Accipitridae; genus Elanus; species Elanus axillaris. Next base: position 3,804,547 of record JANZLQ010000052.1, read on the forward strand.
CACTGTTGTGACTGCCACTACCTCCAGTTATGAACATGGACTCATAAAAACCTACAGGACACTGCTGAAAAGACCACTGCATTTGCACCCAGACCATTTGAAGAAACTGAGGAAAGCATTCCATTTTTAGAGCAAAAGCATATGCTTCTGTGTAGCTACAATAGGGAACCTAACTTAGGGTTACAGATTTACAGCTTAGTGCTGTAATTTATACAGCACTAACCAAGGATTCAAAGCAGCACTAATGCCAGTCATCCAGTAGTGCAGAAGGCTGTATCTATGTAAGTACGTTATGGAGTACAGACCAAAAACTAGAAATGTGACTATTTAGCACTTACCACATGTGCTTTTCCTTCACTGTATATCCAGAGATACAGGAATAGTTGCACAAATAGCAAACGTTCCTGAACATCTACAAAAGAGCCATTGAGTATTCCTTGCTTAACATGTTCAGTCCAGCAAAAACGACATAGCAACTTGCCCACAAGATCTGCCAGTTTCAAACCCCATTACCCCACTCAATCTACCTACTGTTTCAACTACAGTGTAACCATTCCCCACCAGAAAGCTGTGATGCAAGTTGGTCAGTAATTTATTATTCTAGAGAATTTACAAATATACTGTGATAATTTATACATCTGGATTATGATTCATGTCAATGGATTGTCAGAACAAAAGAGCAACTATAGAACCTTTATTGTCAGTCTCCTGGCAAGGCGGCAGAGACTTACACATCATCATTGCAGCCCTTCCCTTTACATGATTCATTGTGGGGAAGGTTTGCTACTGATATCAAACACCTATTTGTTCATGCAACATTGACTTCTGCTTTGCCATCATCCTGAGAGACTGCTTCAATAAACGACCAGAAACAGCATTTACGTCACAAGTCACACCTGCTACTGTAATTACTTTCCTGTCCACAGTTTCCTGCAGAGTGGAGCCCAGAAGAATTAGTATCCAATAATGGATCACAATTCACTCTTGCAGAGTCTGAAACTTTTCTGGGGAAGCAAAACATCATACACAGATGGTCAAACACTTTAATTAAACTTTGGAAGAAAGGTGTACTGACTGCTGGGTGGAAGGCTTCCTACAAACTGACACAGCACGTACTTCCAAAAGTGTAACATAGAAGACACTTCCCGAATGACTATATATGAAAGAGAACTGAAAAGCTAACTGTTACTGTATTATAAATAACCCACTCTGAAACAGAAGCACAACTGGATATAAGATAAAAACAGCCCAATAGACACAGTAAAATCACAAAACAGACAGAAGTTACCATCATGGTACTGAGAATCTGCAGGTATCTCATTCGTGAGAATATAAAAACTTCAAATCTTTTAAGGAGGAGAATCAAAGTCCATGTTGTTTCTCAAGACTGCCAGAAAAGCAAAAAGAAAAAAGAAAAAATCTTACACCTCCAAACTACTCGATAAGACAGGTCAGAGTGCTTCTCCCTGACTAACACAGGAAGCATAGCTTATGTGCTGATAACAGGGGATACTAACAGTCTCCAAACAAGAAACACAGGAGGAAATAAAGACTCTCAATATTCTGCCAAAACCTGATTAACCATCTCCAGGCACTGGAGACCATTAGGTAAACAAATGTAAAAGTTTAGGCATTAATTTTAATAATTTTGTCCCAAATCAGTTTGTCTATTTGGTCCTTAGGTATATGACTGCTTAGTAAGTAGTCATATAACTGCCAAGACAGTAGGATAGTAAAGTTACTATTTCATTATTGCTTTGGCATTACAAATATGCAACATATTTCAAGAATTAGGTCATATGTAGTCTTGCAGTAGGTCCTTGGAAGGTGCTGCTTATGTGTTTGGTGGGCTCTCTCTGCAGATAGCCCAGAAAGGAAACTTTCTGGCTTGCTGCTGCTGCTGCTATACCCTATCACAATATACATCCTCAAGCCTGTCCTTCACACTTCATTTTGGCTATATTATTAACCACGTGGAGAAATTAATCCTGAGTTATAATTACCAAGGATTACTGAGCAGCAAAATTCCTATTACTCATTTTCTCAAAAAAAACCCAAAAAAACAAACAAAATAAAAACCCACAGAAAACAAACTTAGATAAACATTTATCTAAGAGAAGATAGACATGGGGAGAGGCCTTACAAGGGTGCAGGCTTTTATGCCTGGTTTCCAAGAATTATAGATATCTGTTGTATTTTTTCATAGGCTCTTCCCCACAATGCTTTTCAAGTACATTTGAGATCAGCAGACATACCAAAGATAATAAACTCTTGCAAGTTTATGGAAACAGGTAACTAGATACACAGCAGACTGATAAATTTTTCCAGATGGAAACAAATGAATCATTAGGTAACATTTTAAATTAGACTTCAACAAATTAACACATGAGAAAGGTCATATATGACCCTCCAAAGAGAGTTTATAATCAGTTCTGAGGTGCAAATCCAGAGAAATTCCAGCTTCAGCTTTCTGTAACACATTATTGCTGAAAAGAAGAAAACTATTGTAAAGAGTACAGTGCATAGTTCTCGGGTACAGTGGTCACGTTTGACAAGTCAATGTTCCACAGGAGGATTCGAGAAGCTGCATTTGTCACTATAAAAAAAGAATGGGCAATGCCTTGGCTGCCTTACCACTGTGGAGCTGTGGACAAATACTGATATTAACGGTCTGAGCACAGTTGTTAATACTGGGATCAGATAACCACTGAATTCTGTTGGCACCAATGCATTGGTTTCTGCCATTCCTCATTACTTTTCATTGAAAGTGACATTAAAACATCAGACAGTAGAAGATGACTAATACTATAATATTCTGGCTAGCAGCAATCATTTTTTATTATGATATTCAGTTTATTTTGTCAAAATATGTTAGTACTCACCGATTTGAAATATCCATTAGGCTTAGAGGGGACACACATCTACAAAGAGACAAAGATAACAATTCTGTGCTAGGCATTGATAAGCTATTTACTGCACCACAAATCAAAGGAAACATTTTCATGGAAGAACAGGTATACTATTACAGCAATTGCTAAATATCTGCCTCATCCAGGTCACAGAGCCATGCAGATGCTCAAATGACTTGAATGATCCAGAGTCTGAGCACAAAACACAAATTTAAAGAAAAAAAATACTGCGTCCTTCCAGGATAACAAGTCTCAACCTGTAGATTACTCCTTCCCACCCTCAGTGGCTCAGCTGCAATTAAACAGAAATTGTAGCCTGTTCAGTTCATACTAGATCTCAGCTCCCACCTCTTTTGTTAGAAACCATGTGTGTAAATACTGGGGGGAAATTAGGCTTTGGTCATAATTATTTTGACCCAAATCATAGCTTGTCTGACTTTTCATCCTCTCAGGACATGGCTCCTCATTGTTTTTCAGCTGTAGTGCTAAGGTCATAATCCTGTTCTAAACATCAACAAAACATGCCACAGCACTGTGAACAAATACCAAAGTGAATGATCACGCCTGTAAATAATACTTCAGTCATATTCACAAGGATAGATTTCTACCACAAGTTTTTCTTTTGAGTCTGTCTGGTTTATGCAAGTGTTTTCTAACACTTGACCAAATTAGCTCCTTATTTGAATCAAGTAAAATACTCAGTGATAATCCAGCTTCCCTAAACCTGAGATCGTGTCATATTATTCCTACATAAGGGATGTAAATAGTAACAGGGCACCCCCAGAAGGAATAGTCTCAGGTAAGGATATCTTCTGACAGTTATGTAGCCCTAAGGAAACATTTTTTCTTCCTACAGGGTCACACTACAGAAGAGAGTCGCACAAATTTTCAGTCTATTCAGATGATTGTGTCCCCCTCTCTGTGAGCTAGCTTACTGTTTGCCAGAAATGTCAAATCTCTTTCAGCAATGCATTAAATTCTTTTCCAGAGGGATGAAGAAACAATACTGTAACTTAGAAAATGAGCAAATAGTAGTACTAACTTCCCATACTGTTGATACAACTAAGTTTGTTTATCTGAGACTGCAAAAGCAGGACACATCAAAGAGTGACTTGTAAAGACCTGAGTTCAAATCCCAGCCTTTGTATGACCTGTAGAGCTGTTTCATCTCTCTTTATTTGTTTTATTTAACAAAACGAAGCTCTAATTCTTACTGGTGTTAAGAAGTAGCTGTAACTGTGAGACTGCTCTGCCAATAGAATGAAATCTAATTCTTTAATAACTGATATTTAATGAACACAAGTTGCTTTCTGTTTTGGAATCTGAAATGTACTACTAGTCTATCTGGAGTAAAACTCCAAAGCTCTGTATTTGCCAGTACCCTTACCAGAAGAACACAATTTCGGACTTGAGAGTTGGGATGCCAATGCCTCGTCACAAGCCCAGGACTGACATCCAAACATTCAGATACTGCTTGCATCACTCTGGTGACAAAAGTAAGATGTGCTAATACATTTGCACTGCTCAGATATTACTGTGGATAGCATCAGTTCTAATCGCAGACTTATTTAATTTGTTTTCACAGTAAAAAAATCACTCCATTCTCTATATACAAAGAACAATTAATGCCTATAGTTATTCTTTACTCATTAAATGGAATTGAATCGCAATTTTGTTTCTGACAACTTTTTCAAGGTTATTAACCAGGTAACTTCTAAGTGGTTTGTTTGTGCCACTCAGTCTCTCTCACTTTTTTTTTACCTCTGCTCCTGTCTGACAGTTTTACAGAAGAGCAATTATCAGCATACCCATAGTAGTAGTATTGTGACTATTAAAAATACTGTTCAGAGCAATGTTTTTAATAATTCACTAGAGCTGTACTTAAGCTGGGCTTACCACTCAGCTATTTTTACCAATTTCAATCCTTCATTTCAAATGATGTGATAAAACCTTTCAGTCACAGATCCAGGTTATTCAGCATTTTGAAATAAAAGGCTTTTCCTTCCTACATCCTCTATGCGCTGATTAGTGATTCAAATCTTAATATTCCTAGGATAATCAGTATTCTCTGTTTATAGTACTCAATAGTATCTACAGATGTTTCTTGTGTTCATCAGAGCACAGTGCATGAAATTTATGTCTTAATGTCTACAAAAATCTTTCAGGGAAGGCATTCACCAATGGCTAAGGTTATTCTCTGCAAAGCATCTCATTCCCATATATTCATGACTACAAATCATCTTGGTTTTGGACAAAAATAATTAAACACAAAATACTAGGACTGTATTCTCCATTTGGAAACTGTCTTAACTCCCACCAATCTCAACCTAAAGCACGGCAATTTAAAAATTTGTAATTAACACTAAAGCACTGAGCAGTGTTGAGCATGTTTACAAATCCAGGGTCAATGAATAACATAAAAAAAATTGTAAAGGTCTAAGCCTTTTTTTTATGTAGCTGAAGTGTACATCCTCTGCCTGAAGTGGAAGCCCAGCTCTACTTCGAGACACAAAGTTTGGGCAAGTTAAAAGTAGTAGTACAATACTAACTGGATCTAATAAGAAGCCATTTGTTTTAGCTGCTCTTAGCAGTGAGTTAAAGATATATAACCCACTTCCTTCATTTCTTAAATGTTCCGAAGGATATTTGTAGCTGTGTCTCTTTGGCACTTTGACCATGCATTTCAAATGTTCCAGTGGCAAGGGTGGATGAACAGGAATGATGGATGGTCGACTGTCTGATGGATAATGCTGCTATTTTCCATCTCAAAAACTGAATCCAATATAATTAAAGTTTCTTTTCAATATTCTTTTTTTCTTCTCCAATGCTCACTGCCTTCAATTTCCCCAACTATCATGATTTTTCCCAATATACAATGGGCACTATTTATCAAAAATGACATTCTGAGATAAAAGCAGCTCCAGAATGTAAGTATACAGTCTACAACCTACAGAGCTCACTTCCACTGTCTTGGCCAGGCTGGGCTTTCTAGGTAAACAGTGGTTCCCTGTCAGTCACTGAGTCTTTTGCACTGACTGCTGTGTTTCTGTTGCTAAAAATTGTTTATCATGAAACATCAAGCAAGAACAGCCTTGCCCTGTAAGTTTGTGAAGCAGTTAGTTTAGAGGGAAAGGGACGGACTTTCTGAGCTCCACATTTGGTCACTTTCACCCTTTCTTTGTTTGCTTTACTGAATCTCTATCTTACCCAGGTGCCTGTAGAAAATACATCACTCAAATGTATGGGGATTTTTCCAGAATGACCTGTGGAAATGCTATCAGCTATGTGGGATTATTATTCCTGTGAACAGATAAGCCAAGAAAACTGCCATGTTCCCACTAAATGGAGTGTTTTCCTCACAGTCAACTCAGCTTTTTAAATTTCTCCCCCTCATTAAGTATTGAGTATGACAGTACTGGATATTCAGTGGTGTACTATGGGGAAGGAGTAAGCCTCCTGTCCCACCCCACACACACACACATTATACTCAAGAAAGATTCAATAGGTATTCCCTTAAAACACTTGCAATCCCATGGCACCACAAATGGCTTGGAATCTAGCAGTTATCTCCCAGATGCTTTCCCACATTCTCTAAATAATTTTAACCAGTGATGCCCTCAAGCATGTCAAGGTTAGTTCTGAAGAATAAATTTGCAGCAATTACAACACTTAGCTGTTATGCCTGTAAATAATTTTCAGATTTTTGTGTCTGCTTTTAAGAGCAGACAGTATTTCCAAATGTTATTCTTGACAGCGGTCCTAATTTTCTGAATGTTATTCTTTGAAACTCCTGAAGTCTGACATTCTTAAAGGGGAATGCAGGTGCATTGATGTCCATTTTATGCATCCAGTATCTAATTCTGTAAAATGTTGAGTATCACTGAGATGGGCTCACAATTTTCAACTCTCAAAGCTATTTCAAAAACTTGAGAGATTAGGCCCTTGGGAGACAGACATCCTGATAAAGTGATGGCAGCATGAAAACCAGAAAGAAAAAGAAAAAGTCAGTTCTAAACAAAACCATTTTGGGGTATGTGGAGAAAGCACCTTGCTAAACAGTCATCCTGGAAATTCCTAATGGGTCTTTACCCCACTAGCAGACTTACTTCGCCATCTTGTTCTAACATCAAGACAAACATAACTGCTGTCCATTATATGAGTTTATACCACTGTAGGTCAGCTGTGATGACGATTGTACATTCACAAAATGGAGAATCCTCAGTTGTTAACAGAACAGTGTAGGTGGCAAGTTATTACTGTCTCAGCCTGTTCCCTGTTTGATTAAATATGTAAGAACTACAGTCTTTTCTAGCCAGAAGGTGTGTGCTTTCCATAACTCTGCAATAGGGATAAAGCACAGACTTTTAACGAGTAGGAACTGCTACAAGCAAACATAATGAGGAGCCATGGGGAAAGTTCAGACACATGAAAAAGAAGAAACTTTGAGTTAAAAACAAAACAGAAAAAGTCTAGAATTGTCAAAATGCTGCTTTTTGTTAAATAACCAATAAAGGTGTTTTCCAACCTGAATGATTCTATGACTCTATAATGATAGGATTTTTTTTAAAGCAGCAGTGATTTAAAGCAGCATGATTTTCCATCAATATATTTGTTTTGGTTAGACATGTACCAGGCTGAATCTACAAGAGTTTACAAGTGATGACAGCTGGGCCAAAGACCTCTAGGACTGCAGGAAAGCAGGAACTCATCATCATCACCTGAACCTCTCCCTGTTGTGCAGGCTGAGGTACTATGTGCTCCATTTCCACAGGCAGAAACTTTGGACAGAAGAGGCTTTTCAGCATTGAAATTTCCAACAATAAGGGTGGAAACATTATTTCCAGTAAACTGCTTCATGCACAAGTTCAATTTGTTATCAAAAGTCAAAACTACTTTTGTTTCCAGCAGCTCAAAACCTAAACATTTTGCCTCAGGCCACCAGAGAGGGTGAATGGGAAGTCAGTCTCAGAATCAAAATTATCAGCATTTTGGTTTTTCTGGTGAGAAATAGAACCATTTCAGACAGAACTATTCTTTAAATGTAAATAAGATGATTAGCTATAAGCCAAATTTTCTTTTTCTTTTTTTTTAAGAAGGTATTTTCTTCTTTTATCAGCCAAGCCTACACTCTAGCAGATACAAGGGTCATATTGTGGGCAAGAAGATTAATACCTGCCTTGCTAATATTAAATCAGCCTTTAGATGCACAGCATTAAAACATCTCCATTAGACTGTCTAGGGAAGAAATATAAGCCTATTGGCCAGAGTTTTCTGCAGACTTCCCTTCACTTTCAGCAATTTCAGGGCTTGTAAACCCAAGCCTACCAATGAAAGTCTGTTTGCTTCTTCTCTTGTCTAGACAACATAAATCAATACACTGTAGAGAGCAGGCCTTTCTGGCATAGCTCGTCATAGTTTTCTACCTGAGAGACTGCGCTGACTCGTGGTAGCTAGAGGAAGAGTCATTCTTAAAACATTCCTAAACACATGCCTTCCTAAAACATACCTAAAACATGAGTCAAATTGTGACCTACAACCAATCAGGATAGCAGAGCACTGGATAAAGAAAGTCAGCAGATAGCTAAGAGCGTGAAAATGTACCCCTGAGCTGACAACTAGTTGTCCTGCAAGAAGCAGCCAGTAGCCACAGCCCACGAAAAACTGAGCACTGTGAAGTGCTCACAATCTTGAATTGAAATGTTTCATGTCCAGAAGTGTTTCTCCTGGTGTAACTCAAAGCAGTGGTCAGCAGACAAAACTTTTCAAAAAGTTTGGCTTAGGTCATTTCTGTAAATGATGATGCCAGTTATGTTGTCTCCACGTGCAACAAAATCAGTTTATTCACATACAGACAGATTTTTTGCATTAAGATTTGTTTTCTCTCTCTCTTCTTGTGCAGCATGGCTTATATGTTTTTTCCAACTCTAAATTCTAAGGACGGGTATCTTGGTTGAACTATGTCCTCTGTCCCTACATGCTTTTCTGTTCTCATATCCTCTTTTTATTTGTGCTTTTATCATGTTTGGAATAATTTCTATTCCTTCTCCACCAGTCCTCATTTCTCTTTTCCATCCATTACACATCTGCCTGGCTTGTGATTTGCCTTCTGCATTTCTTTCTTAACAGCCTGTTGCAGCCATCCATTCTCATACAGTCAATTTCTCTGGGGATTTTCCCATGTTCAGAGCAAAGGAAGCCAAATACAATCTTAGGATTTGCTGTGCAAACAGCTTCTGAAAACTTGCAATTTCTATCAGCTTCAATATGAAATGAGCCTGTTTAACAGCTCAGGATTTCAGATCATTATTGCTTTTTAAAAAGATCCTTATCAGTGGAATCCTAAATGCATACCTGAGGGAGTGTAATCCTACAAAACCTGAGCATTCTCAGCTCAGATAGAATTTGCAATATGAAGACATCATGATCAAAATGTAGTTATTAAAAAAAAAGCCAGTATTCCGAGAATGCTGTGTTATAATTCATTACCTACACTGTTTTCCTTTTTGTGATTCCTTAAGCATGCAGTTCTTCAGGTGCTGTTTCTATTTACTGTGTCCCACTTCATTCATTGTTTACCAAGCGCTTACAGTTCAGATCCCTTTTGGTGAATTTTTTGCAACCCTGTGCTGCTGTCTATCTCAGCTGTGTTCTTTGCTTGCACGGATTTTCAAGTATCTTGGTATCTTGTACTCCAAGTACACAGATTTTTTTATTATATAAAAATTTCCTTGGACTCTCAATAGCTTGTTTGTAAGAAGAAATGTTCACTTTACTATTAATTAAGCAAGAGCACACTAGCAGCTGCTTGAAACAAGTGGAAAGCACACACTGGACCTTTCTGAATGAGAAGTCCTTCCTTCTGCAAAACAGAAACACCCAGAAGAAAACTGAAGGGCAGCTTCCCTGAGGGAGCAAGTTTGCATGGAAGCATTTGCTTAGGTGTGAAACAGTCCTACAGTTTTCAAAGGCCAAAAATTACTGCATTTCTCCATAATTTTTCCCTATACATATAGAGAGTGAACATGGTTTAATAGTGAGAGCACTGGGACCTGTCCTGGCTTTGGTACTGATCTCTTTAAGCCTCCTTGCCTCTGCTTCTTACTTACTCTTTTGAGTTTATCTTGCTATGGTATCCAAGCACCTTTCACAACAGGAGGGGTAAAGTCCCTGCTGAGCATTACAGAACCACCAGCATGTCTTCATTTTGGAGGTAAATACTCTGCAGAGTCCTGAGGTTTTAAGCTTAGTTAATTTACCATGCTCTATCACCCACCTTCCATTCACCATGTTTACTTAAAAAGTAAAAATCATCAGGGCAGAACACAGCTGTACTTTGTGTTTCTAGAAAGACTTTCAATATTTTTTAATGAGATTGAAACCCCCATGTTTTATGATGAGGACAGAAGTATAGAATATATATGCATGAAATATATTTCAGGATGTTTGACCATCCTTTACGTTCTCTTTGTTCTATCCTAAAACTAGATCTTTAAACCCTATTTCAGTCAGCCCTTGACCTGCAAAGGTTTTCATATATGATTAATTTTTAGCACTATGAGTAGCTCCAGTGTTACTGAAGTAACTCACTGCAGTTATATAAATGAGTAACACTTTGCAGGACCAGGGCCTAAACCTTCAATAACATATAGTTTCCTCCTTTAATGCTTTTATTCTTCCAAATTATTCTTTAATTCCTCTTTTTTTCAGCTCTTATCAGTATCATCAGATGCCCAGTGTGGGACTGATTAGCAAATGAAGAAGCATCATTAAAGTCTAGCTTTATGTTCTGCATCTAATTTAATCCAAGAATTGACTTACAAACCTATGTTTAACTTTTCATCAGATCAAACAGGATATATTATCTCTACAAAGCAGATATTAGGCATGGCCAGGGTCACTATTGTACCTCTTGGCAGTTTGGGGGAGTTTAACAGCTCCACTGAGTGTAGATACATACTTTGCACTAAAATTCCCTCTCCAGTGTCAAGTGGGTATTAGACATTGCATTCATGTATACTGTTATTTTGTGCAGGGTATTTGTGGGCTGTTTAATAGTCATAGTATTTCACTCTGGAGGTGACTGCACTCAAGATATGCTTGGAGTGAGTGCGTGTCTGTATGCTATGCTTTGCAGGAATAAAGACATTATAGGTGTTTTATAGGAATGTGTTTGAAGAGAGTTTTAAATACAATCTAACAAGTTTTATCTCAAATGGATTTACAAGATTAAAAGCTAGTTAGAGAGGTAAGATCATAAGCTAAGATACGGACATAGGCTAAGATAGAAAGAAAGGAGGTGAGAGGGAAAACATAATCAAGATGAGGCACAAACAGATATGCTAGAGTTATGGAAAGGCAGCACTCAGTAGTGGAAGCTCAAAATAAGAGACAGATTCTGTTTGCTGCACTGCTGGGATTATTTGATAATAACAGAGTTAGTGTGTTAAAGAGCAGAGAGATCCAGAGTCATTTTACTGGCAGTGTGTGCCAATAAAAAAAGGAAGAGCAGGCAAACGTAACCATCAGTCTTCAGGTGAAATCATGAGCACAGTAAGAGAGTATCATCAATCAAAAAATATGTAGAACACTAGGTAGGAATTGGAAAAATAATGGGATCTGCAGAACCTGTACTGGACAGTAAGAGATAAGAACATGAGAGTTGTGACACACAGGAATTTAGAATGAAGAGTTGAAAGGGAAAAGCAGGAATATTGTAAGCTCTTTTAAAGGAAAGGAGGGGGAAAATTAAAATCAGAGAAACTGGAAAGGAACTTGAAGGACTTCAGAGGAAAAAGATGCATAGCAGTTGCTCAGAGAAGATGAACAGCACATAGGAAGAAGTTCTGCATATGTAATGCTACACTTGTATGTATATATGAGTATGTAACATATTTCTGAGTATGTAACACTACCTTCCTAGTGGAATCAGAGGGTGGTCCAACAGGCAAGCAGGTCACAATGACACTGAAAACAAGAGAGGGAGACTTCCAGGTAAAAGAAAGAAGTCCGTAGAGAAAATAATTAGAGTAATATGACAGTGGCAGGAAAAGTCATAGCTTAAAGGGGTTTTTTTGAAGCAGTAAGCTGTTACTTATCAGAGGGGAACACAGGTAACAGAGATTTGGGGATGCCGAGACATTTGGATATGACAGCACTTAATCAAAAGAAGAGGAGAGGCACAGATATGAATAAAAGGTGTCTTGGAAATAAGCATCCTAAGAAAAAATGCTATTCAAGTCTCACATTCCACAAAAAGCTAAATTAATATTGGAACATACAGAAAAGAGAAGCAGATAAAGAGGAGGAAAAGGGTCAAGAAATATGCAGCGACCAAACCCAGTATTTGGGTGGAAGTACATGAAAGTTCCTCTAAATGTCAGTCAGGAAGAATATTTATAAAGATAAATTACCCTGTAGAGAAATCAGATTTCTAAAGTGTTGAAAGAAAATCTCATCTGTAATTGCACAGGTTACTCCAAATAGGAATACAGGCTAGGAGGAAGCTGTGCCAGCCAGAGAATGGTTTATGGTATAGCTTGTTAATTGTTTCTGTGTCTGAGAGAAGTCAGTCATGATTCTGCTTTTCTCAGCATCTGCTCTATCAGCCCAGTATTCTGAGTTTTAAAAGGTATTTATTGCTCTCAAACCTCATAAAAGTGATATATTCTTTTATTTGTGCATAATATTTTTTGCCTGGGTATTAGGTAGCCCCATACATAATCCTTACCAATAGTTTGCGTTCTCCAGTAGCAGGGTGGAGCAACCATCTCTGAAGCTTGCTCCTTTTCCTGTATCCTGAGTATGGCTGAAAATACATTTGCTCCTGCTACATATTTGTGGTGCCTATTTATAGAAATAGAAGTTTGGAGATTTTTTTTCTCTCAGATACTTTATGTTCATATTTCACATCACTGACTAAGTGACCCCTAGCTATGCTTCTGTGTTATGTATCATTTCAGCTGGGTTTTAATGAGTTACTACAGTGAGATTGCTATAATTTCCAATACCACCACCAGAAAGTTACTGAAGGTAAAATGTCCCAAAGACACAATGACAGTTTTTCCATGCCTACACCCCTTCAGTCGTGAGGTCAAGCTCATACAAATAATTTATATGTTTAGGAGGATATTGCTCCTCACTTTCAGGTACAAGCTTCAACCTGTGCTATCTTTCAGGGTGAAAATTAGTAGGAAGAGCATCTCAGGAGTGCTAGGCAGGTGTATCCTGCTACCAAGAGGCTGAACTAGGGAGTGAGGACATTCCACCAGAGACACAGTGGTTACACAGACACTTCATGACAGTAACCACACAGGCATGTACATCAAAAGGAAAATATTTCAATATGCGCAGTCTAGTTTCTCACTATGCGTGATGCATCATATTCACTGCAGTCTCACTACAGTATTGATCTGTCACCCTTCTGTCTCCTCACCCTTATCCTGCTTCTCAATGTGGGGCAAAACCCCATGGGTGATTCCTCCATTGTGTTTTCCTCTTCTCCTAAATTGCTTCCTTCACTCCACACTGTGCTTTCCCATTTTTTACTGCACTGCCACCTCTCCTTCTCCAAGTGCCAAAAGGAGACTCAGCTGCCATTTTTTCCTCCCTTCACGTAACAGAAGGTTTGATTTAAACTTTCTAGAAAACCCAACTGTCAAGTTGAGTGTTTGAAGGCTCATCTCCACAAACACAAACACGAAGGATCACAGAAGTCCAGTGCCAAGCAGGGGAACACCAATAACTTGATAAGGGAAAGGGAGGTCCCTGCCCTGGCTCCTCCCTGGAGGAGTGATCAGCCCCACCATCCAGGTATGAAACCCATCAATATGAGTCAACAGGAGCCACTCCTCAGATTACCTTACAGACAGAGGATGTGGCCTCTGCCACCTTTACTGCCTAAAGGGGTATGGGATTCATTATGGGATACAGTGGAAGAGCATCTTGGGATTGCACAAGATTTATTATAGGAAGTTTAGGGAAGAAACCAAAGGTAGGGAAAGGGATGGATCAAGGTAGCCTGTGGAGGACCAAGCATAGGAGAACAGGGAGATACAGATATAAAACGGGTTGACCGCATGTAAACAGGTTGCTGGTCAGCATGTTTATCCAGCCATCCCCTCATCTGATCACTGCAGCCTGCTGTTATGAAACTCCTTTTCTACTTTCCTGGAGGAGAAGACTCTACTCTGTGTGCATGTGTGTGTGTGGAAGTCCAAGTGCACTTGCAGCACCAGCAGCTGGAGAGACTAGAATGCACAAGTGGTCTAAGTACCAGCAACTACAAGCCATAGACACCCCTGTGTCCATAGTACCAGCAACTGAAGAGACTGGATGAAAAGCACATGTATTGTGTGGTATGTATGTCAGTATGAAACTGCAAGTAAATACCAAGGTGAATCAGCTGGTGAGAAGGATAAGAGGCCTGGGGAGCCAGGTATCGAAACAGCCACAAGTCTGGGCTACATACTGGAAGGACCAGAGGTTCTGAGTGTTAACCACTAGAGGGACCAACAAGACCAAGCAAGTTACGGGAGAGGCCACGAGGTCTGGGGTCAGCTGGGAAATCCATTCACATATGCATCTGTGCATGACACAACTGAAGACTAAAGGATCCAAGGGCCAGCTGCTGGATAGACAGAGTGTCTAAGGACATCCACAGTGTGTGTGTCTGTGCTTGTGTGTGCAAGGGGGTCTGAGTACCAGCAGCTGGAGGGGGACTGGGGCTGGCATATCTAGGTGCCAGCAACTGGGGAGACCTGGAAGCCAGGTGCTAGCTACTGAGCAGACTGAGGGTCTAAAATCAGCTATTGGAAGGATCCATATTGTATACCTGTGTATATGCATACACACATTTTTCACTAACAGACTTCATCAGCCAAAAAGGAATAAAATGAGGCCATTGGTGCTGTTTACATTTGTGCTGTGTTTTCTTTATATGTTGATCTGTGTGGCCAGTCATGTGCACATGTATATACATACACGTAGGAATGCATGCTCAGCCTTGCTACTAGCCAGATCTGGGAAGATGGAGCTGCAGCAGCCTTGTCTCAACAATCTTTCCACTAACCTCCATACAGAGACATCCGTAGAGGGCATGCTGTACCCTACAGTCCCAGCTAAAAGAATCAGTGTGCAGCAAGTCTAGTGCATCAGACTCACAACAACTGCTAACTGGTTATATGTAGGCAGTGCCACACATCTGGCTACTGCACACACAGAGTGTATTTGCATGTGAACAGTAGCCGCTTCTCCTTCTGCCTGCAGAATATCCTTTGTGGTTTTAATTTGTAGTCAGAACTTTTCTACCTTTACACAGGTCCACATTATATGACACACCTGATGTATCCGGGACCATACTGACCCAGAACAGTGTCCCAGAACAATGCTGATCCACATACAAAGCTGACAGACTAAATGTTACTTTTGTATCAAGCATAAAAGAAGTTTTAGTTTCTCCTTGGTATTATTTGTTCCTTGTATCTACTGAAGAACATATGAGAACAAAAATCAAATGTGTAATCTCTGGTATGTGCTTTCTGGTCGTCTTTGTCAGCAAGCTTAATAAGGTGATCTGAAGACTCGTCATGCAAACAGATTGTTTCATAGTTTCTAGTGAAAAAGGTTTAGCCACATCTCCATTTCATTACCTGTCTTCCAGCTACAGCAAAATTCCTTCACTCCAAATTTCTCTGACCATGTATCTAAAATTTAGAAACCTTTCTGGCCATTATCCTTCATACTTCCATATGACCACATTGTGTTCTGAACCAGAAAATAAAAGAAAAACTTTTTTCAAAAGAAAGGTCATTGTAGAAGAGCTCAAAGTTGTGGTGTGATATCGTTTGAAGTTGCCTACTGAACTCACACATTCCCAGTCCTTCAGACACAGGGGTTATGTAGGATTTTTTGAAAAAAGAAACTCCACTGTTCAGAAGCTTTTTCTAGCTTTGATGACAACTCCTCTGAAATTGCTTATTTTTCAGATCAGTGGAGAGTGATACAGAAGGTCTTGGATCATTACAAAACATGAAGATCCTTACACATCTGAGCAAATTGCAAGTGACAGCAGAACATAGAGTGAACCCCCAACAACACTGTTGGCAGCCAGAGTTAAGAAAATAACATTCACTGGAATTTTCCTTACTTAAAGATGTTTTCTGACTTTTTTATTGATCCAGTACTGTTGGATGTTTAAAGCAGTCAGAGATGTATTACATCAGCCCTAGTGTTTGATGCAGAAACACAGGGAAAAGATCATCCAAGGAACCACACTGATGATTAGGTCAACAATTCAGTCTGCATACAGATAGATGTATATGCCATGTATCTTAGGAGCAGCACTTTTCCAATCCCTCCATCCAGGAGGAGGCTTCTGTAGGCTCAGAGACCTGCAGTCAAGGAAAAGATGGGAAACAGAAAAAGTGCATAATGCAGCCCTCCTATAGAAATAGAACTGTTAAAGCTCAGGGCTCTGAGGCTAGCTGCAAGCACAACCGCATCATAAAGAGGAAAATGGCTATTCTGGAGACAGATTAGAGGTAGCGTTCCCACAGGCACGTTGCCAGCATGCTCCACAGGTCAGCTGAGCGGCAACAAATTTACCTGCTAAAGGTACACAGCAGCAAGCACAACAAACCTCACGCTGTATGCTTCTTTCTTTAAAAGCCCTGGCTCTGACATTCACAGGCTCTCACGTGAATGGTTTTGTCTTCTTTTTTTTTTCAAGAGAGTCTCTGAAACTTCCTACCTAAAAGTTTGAAATTTTAGCCACCAAAAGGATAATAAATCTTTCTTCTTAAAGACAATGTTTTAAATATATTCCCTTCATTTTCATTGCATTTGGCACATGATTTCTGACTGCAAAATTCACGTGTCACTGAAGTTTCCATGCTAAGCAGTTTTGTACGGTGCCTGCTGTCCTGGTTTCAGCTGGGATAGAGTTAAGTGTCTTCCTAGTAGCTGGTACAGTGCTGTGTTTTGAGTTCAGTA
>JANZLQ010000052.1:3821544-3834236 GCA_026212715.1 Elanus axillaris
TTTATTAGTGTTGTTATCATTATAATTACTTTCTTCTTTTCTGTTCTATTAAACTGTTCTTATCTCAACCCACGAGCCTTACTTTTTTTTCCTCCCGATTTTCTCCCCCATCCCACTTGGGTGGGGGGGAAGGGGTGAGCGGCTGCGTGGTGTTAGTTGCTCGCTGGCGTTAAACCACGACACCTGCCCAAAATGCTTTTCTTGTGGGAGAAGGTGAACTGCCTCATTGGAAAGTCAGTGATCCCAGGGTACCAATTAGCAGAACAGCTGCTTGACTTTCACTAATACTGACACACTTCACACCCTAGAAAGTGAAGGCAAGTTGCTGTAGTCACATCTACCACTACAAATTGCAAGCCCATGTATAATACCTTCGCAAATCTTTAAGCAGAAGTTTGTTGTTTCATTCTTGAAATGTCAAGCTGAGAATCTCACCATAGGCTACATCTAAAATAAGGCCATCCATAGCACAGCAGCATTGCTTCTCCAGTGTACCCTTAGAGCAGCACACAGACTGCAAAAGGGCATGTAGGTAGCACATCTGTGGTTCCCTTATTTGTGTAAGCATCTTGAAAGCTCCAGCCTTTAGCAGGCAGCTGTGAGCTGGGGAGAGAAGGGGACCACCTACGTGAATGATATGAAATGGCAGTAACCATTTAACAGAAATTACCAGAGAATAAAAAACCTGAAGAGTTACACATAACGAAGAGTCAATGGAGCCATTCCTGGAAGAAGTGTGAACACAGTTTGGTGCTATAAAATATTTCCATTGACTATTATGATCATCTGTTCTGACCTCAAGGTGTCATATTAAATTCTGGTTTCTTTTCACAGCACCTTCCCAATTTGCTCCTTTCCTAATGACTTTGTTCCCACTTTAGAAGTTCAACTAGCAGCTTGCAGAATGAGCCATTTACACACCATTATTGTTTCCATTTATTCAAATAAGGAAGAAGTTTTTAGTAAAGTCTAGACCACGCTGCAGCCTCTGGGTTTTATTTTCCAGGAAAAAGATGGTTGTTGACCCATCTAATCCACCTTCACAAAGAGGAAGGAGATTTGTTTTTATTTTCTGTATACTTGTATAACTTTCCTCCTCAAATTGCTTGCTGGGAAGGTGATCAACAGAGAAGAGAGATATGTGGCACCTTGTGATTGATTACAGCTTTTCTCCCAAGTTGCTCTCCTCATCTATTTCACATGACATTTGCAAAAGCTAACTTGATGTTAAAATCATCAGTTTCTAGAGAAAGAAAATGTCTAGCGATGAGAGATCAATTTGTTTCTTCAAAAGTAATTCTATTTCTTCTCAGTCTATCTTGGAAAATGTAATGAATACTTTAAAACACTTTCCAAAATATTTCTCAGGCATATCTCCTATGTTATATCACATAAGAAATATTTAATTCTGCTTTTTTATCAGCTGGTACTGTTTCTGAGCTTTTATAAGACTGTTTCTTGCAAAACCTTCCTTTAACTGACACTACAGACACCTGTATAGCACACACGCATTCCCATTTACTGCGCAAGCCATAGAAAAGCTGACTGAAACAATAATTTATATTTACTTGTGTTGGGGCTGTGTTGCATCCTTAGCAAAAGACAGCACAGTTCTGAGCTGCTCCAGAGGCACCACAGAAGGGAATTGCACTGCAGGCTGGTGGTTATTTACTGTAAGCATAGATGTAAGCTAGCAGTAAATAACTACTCTGATGCTCAAGTCCGGTAAGCATCAATTGTGCTGGCTCATACACCTGCAGAGAACACAAAGTTAAAGAATTATCCTGTACCTGTCTTTTCCCAGACCATGCCTTGCACCTCTGCAAGGAAAGAAAGAGCAAGCACATGCTGGTTTTACTTGTCTAGTGTCCTGGGAAAGCATGGAAGGAAGGATGTACCAGTAAGCCCCTGCCTTGGCATGCAGCCTTCCTTGATGCCCAGCTCCTGGAGAATACCTGGGGCTTCAATGAGTCGGATATGCACAGTGTCTGCACTGAAGCCAGGCACAAAAACTGCCTAAAAGCCCCATCTCCCCCCAAGTACACAATCTCAGGACCATTGTAGAGAGAGGTGGGATGACATTAGCAGTGAGATACCCTCTCTACTTTTGCAGTGAGTGATCTGTGAACCAGGCAGAGCAATAAAGCATTAACATGAACAGCAAGTGTGCACGTGAGTGCCCTTCAGTGCACAGACAGACATCAGCTTTTCATCTGTAAAGATACTATCCCAGTTGCTATAAAATCAATCTTTACATTCTGTAACAGGTCAACAGTCTAGATAGTCATTGAATCTGGCCTTGTGCCCCACTGAAGGCCACATTTAAATACGGTGTAGGAGTAGCCACTGAGCTTAGTGCAGAGCCCCTTTAACTCAACAGGAAAGGTCCTTATTCATTTCATTCTCTTCATTGCTAGTACTAAGACTTAGAAGCTGTTCATTAAGACAGGAATCTGGTAACATTTAGTTCCTATTAAGCGGTTCAACAAAACGGGCTCTGTCGTGTCAAAGCACGCTATTTTAGCTCAGTGTATGAAAGGAATATTCACTCATAAGGACATGAACTGGCAAACACCAGTCAGGGCCATATTCAGCAGCAGGATGTACCAGTAAAAAGCAATCTGGCTAATATTAAGGGTTTGAGAGGCAGACGCATTTTGCTTGCTTTCCATTACAAAGTGCTGTCTAATTAACATTTCAGTCCACCCTGAAAGAATGAACAGAGGGCTGTACACAGCCCCCTCATTAGCCAGAGCCTCCCATGTGGGCAGAAAACTGTCTGCAGATTCCAGATAGAGCAGTCCAGACAGGATGGTATGCTAGCTGGCAGATCAAAAAATCCATTCTTCAGCTAAAACCATGGAAAACATATAGCCACAAGAGAAGTCTGAAGAAGAGATGAAGTCTAAAGACAAGACCTTCAAAAACAGGTGCCTACTCCCAGCTTTTAAAATCTACCTTGCAAGTAACTTCATCCACACATCTGGTTTTCCTGCCAAACCTTATTACTTTTGCTTTTCCTGCCATAATTGTTTTATTTGCCATTTTACCCATTTTTGGGGTCCCCTCACTTGTGCTCTCTCTTTCTGGGCTGGTGATATGTAATGCTTTCCTAGGTTTTTCTCATTTTCATTGGCAAGCATCTTTTTTTCCACTAGGTAGGTTCCTCTCAGTTTCCCTGCAGTCAGCCACACCTGCAGCTCTGCTCAAGACCAGGAATACAGATGTGGATTTGTTACTGAGGGCTACCAGCATCTGCTTTTGAATGAATGATTCACCAGGCAAGCCCCCAGTGACTGCATTTCACAGATCCAGCCGCAGCTTTCCAGGATGAAGAACTGACTATCTGGCTGACGATGAAAGATACAGGAATAAACATGGCTCTGAGGAGTCTCTTACGGCAGCTGGGCTTTGGTGGCCTCTTGTAGAAAGTACAGACAACAGCCATGATCAAGCAGACTAACTGTAGCAGTTCTGCTGGGTGTCAGAGCACCAGTATTCAAGGCACAATGAGAGTAGGTCAGACAAGTATGTTTAAAAAAAAAAGATGCCCAACCAAAAGACAGAAAAGTATGTGCGTTCCTGGAGTCAAGCGGCTCAGAAGAATCACTCCGTATCACTCACACTGCAGTCCTAGGCAACATCCTAAGCTTAGAGCACCTCAGCAGAAAGATCCATGAGGCTGGCAGATCCTCACCATCTACAAAGACAGGGCAGTCAACCATCACTGCTGGGCATCTGAACAGCCCCACTCACCCATGCTGCAGCTGCTGCTGGACAAGCATGGGCTAGCACAAAACAGGGTGAACACAGTAAGACAGACTGTCTATAGGCTTTAGCCACATTAATACAGTAGCTCACAACCACACAGCAGCAGCCTGACCTCAACAAGTTATGAAGTGCAGCTTTTGGATGTTACCCAAGATGGTCAGAGTGATGTTAATACACAGGATCTTGTCTTGATATCCTCCTTCAGGATACCATTTTGTCCAAGATTTTAGAACAGGACACAAAACTCTGTGACACTGCTAGTCTGTGACACCACAGTGCAGATTTGGCTCCAGGCTGAATACATAAAAGTAAATTCACTTTTTCTGCAGCTCTCATGCAAGAGACTATTGAGAAAGAACTATTGTTCAGTGAGTGCCACACCAAGAAATAGGTCAAAAATATTTTTTTTAAGTCTTTACAGAGTAAGGGAATGCATGACCAGTGATAGTATGTTACAACCTTACTGAAATGGTTTCTGTTGATGAAAACTGTACCTCTCTAATCAAACAGAATTTTGAAGCACATCATAAAGAACTGGTTGACATAGTTTACTTTTAAGACATTAAAAGCATAATGTCTTCATTATTTGCCTACTGCAAGGCTTCTACAACATGCCCCTGCAGAATTTGGTGCTGATGGGACACAGTGTGGTTGAACCAGATGTCTCATCTGATATGTTCGTTCCTATGTTCCTTCCTAAATGCAGATTGCCTGCTTGAAAGTAACCCTTGCTTTCAAGGTACAAAAAGAAGTACTGTTATGCAGCACCTTCCAGTGCACCAGGAAATGAAAGTTAACTTTGTTTCATTGTATAATTGTATAGCATAACTTGGTATTTTTCAGTGATGTTACTAAAAAGCACAAATATGAGAGACAATCCTATTTCCACTGACTTGAAGCTCAGTTTTGCTCCGGTTGAACAGTGAAGCTGCACTACCACTGCTGTGGCAGAACAGGCAGCAGGTTGAAACAGCATGGCACCACACAAACCAGAAATTATATGCAAATTACACAGTGCCTGAAACAGTCTTACGGTATCTTCTTTACATATTTCCGGCAGGTGTATTTTTCATGGAATCATAATAGTCCTAATGGAGTCCACACTAAAGCCCTGGTCCAGCAAAAAAAGCTGAGAATGTCTTAACAGAGAGGGGGAGCAACCCTGCTGAGCTAAAACTTGAACTTGCTGGTGTCCCATTGCATCAGAGCTTTTGGGGGGGGGGGTGTCCTATCAACAAGCCTTTGTGGGGTTTTGTTGTTGTTGTTCTGTACAACAAAATAGACTGAAGGGAGGCATTTCTCTCAGACCTTTATTGGGAACTATGCATGTGAATTCCTGGATTTTTCTGCCTAATGTTATCATCCTTCCACTGACTGGAATTGTGAGCACAGCGAGACTACATGAAGCACTAGGGTAACAGGACAAATATAGTCCTGGATTAGTTTCACCCACTTTATTCTTCTTCCCTGTCCTCTTTACTCATTTTTTCCACTTTGGCTGGTATTATAGTCAGGTCTTCCACTCCAAAGCCTTCATTTCAGTTAACAGCCTCTCCACTGTTACAATAGACTCCTGTTATCTTTGTTTCTATTTACAGTGTGAATAGATGTCCATCATTACATTGTCAGTCATGACATGCATCAGTAACACAATAAATTGTCTAGGGAACCAGTCAGCTTCTAAGAAGAAATGTGCTACGGCTGCTAATGGCCTCCAAGGAAAAGGAATTCCATGTGGGTTGAAAACTCTAGTGAAGGATGCAGCAGCCAACACAGTGCATTTGGAAAACAGAAAGCCTGCAAGGGACAAGAAAAACAACAGTAATTGGGAGACTTCAGTTTCCCTTTTGTCAACTGGGTGAAGGTAACACTATATAATGTAGAAGGCAAGTGTTGAGGTACTCATCAATGGCTAGTTCATGGAGCAATTGATTAGCAAGCATGCAAAGGGTGTTGGTATGCTTGTCTTTGTGCCAAGTAATGTGTAGGTCCTGAATTCTACAAACTATGTTAATGAGGACTGTAATGTACTTTGGTTCAGCATCCTTGTTAGAGCAAGGGAAGCCAAAAAAATCCATCACAGCTGTCCTCAGTGTGGAGAAGGGTAATTGTGTAAAAATGAGGGAGCGTGTTACCACCAAGCTGGCATGAAGACTACTTCAGGACCTGTTAGAATCTCTGTTAGAAGAGATTGCAGGAAGTCATGATGATTTCTTTTGCCCCAAACAGAGATTATCAGAATTAAGCAGAATCTATACAGAGATTATCAGAATTAAGCAGAATCTATCAAAAACCTGAAGTTATGTTTGAAGAAAGAAAAAAAGTCCTACTCTGGCAGGTTATACATAAAGCTCAGTAAGGTACTCAAATTTTTGGTTTTGTCCTATAAACTACCAAGAGGGATCCAAACTTTTACAATAATTAACATGTGTTTCTTCAAATGCATCAGGAGCATGAAGCCCACCAGAATATGTGAAGGAGTAATAGATGACTGAGGTATAACAGGAATACTTCAACTTGTTAAGCCCAATGCAAGGAAATTCTTTGGATTGTTTTTCTCTATGGAATAAGCTGGGGAGATTTTTGATGCCAGAACCCTTCCTGTGGGGTACCCTTGAGAAAGTCTTTCTGAAACTGAAGTGACTGTAGGTTATAGAACAAATTGTCAAAATGCACAGCAACAAATCACCAAGACTAGATTGCGCTCATCCAAAAACTCCAGAGGAACTAAAGCTTACAGCACTGTGTGACCTCTGGCTTAGAGCTGCCTTTGTACCTGAGAAGTGGGAGGTGATAAAGGTGATGCCCAACTTCAAGAGTTTTCCAGGGTTGTTTGGGGAATTCTAGGCCTGTAAGTCTGATATAAGTACTTGGTACAGTGTAGGAATTATAATAAAAAGTTGAATTAGAGGATATCTGGAAAAGTGTCGTGTACTTGGGATGAGTTAAAATGGACATCTGCCTTGCAAATGTATTACTGTTCTCTGTATGAGTCAACAAGCTTGTAGATAAAAATGGTCTCTGGTATAGTCTACTTTGTCAGAAGCCTTTGTAAAAACCAGCTTCGTCATTAGAGTATTTTAGGGAAGCTAAGCAGTGCTATGACACCAGAAGGACAGTTCTGGTATGGATAGATAATTTGGCTAAAAGTTGGGAAACAAGGTCAATGGTCAGTTCTTTGCAGTGGAAGCAGATCACACAGGAATCTGTGTTGGGACCCGGGTGCTCTTAGCTCTGCTCACAAGTGACTTGGAGAGAAGCTGCTGGTGATACTAGTAGGTGATCATAGTAGAAGTGGCAAGGGTAAAGGCTGGCTGGAGAACTGAAGAAGGATCTCATAAGACTGAGTGACTTGTTAATAAAATGTCAGATGAAACTCAGTGTAGGTAATAATAAAGTGATCCACGTGGGGAACAAACAAACCAGTTCTCACAAAAAATGGGATTCTGTGAAAAGGTCAATTAACTCACTAGTGGTCAAAAAAGCAAATCAAATGTTTGGGCTTATAAGGAAAGGAATACAGAACAAAACATGACATTACATGCAAATACATTGTTTGCCTGTATCTTGAATAATGTGTGAAGCTCTGATCTCTCTATTTTTAAAATGTAGTAGAGCTGGAAAGGTTTGGAGAAGGACAGCAAGGATGATCAAATTTGTATGAGGCTATGACAAAGTGAGCTGGGACTCCAGTTTGGAAAGAGACAGCTGAGGAGTCTCTGCTATAAGCCTATCAGAAGTGGCATGTAAAGAGTTGAATATTCACTTTGTTGAATATTCACTGTGTGTTCCAATTCAAGAACTGGTAGACATCAAATGAAGCTAAAAGGAGAAAGGCTTAAAGACAAAAAAAAGTTGATTCTTCATGCTAAGGGTAGCAGAAACATGGAACTTTTTGTTAAAGAATGCTGTGAACACATTTATGTTAGTTGTATGGAAACTGGCTAAGTTCAGGAAAGAGAAAGTTGGGGTTAGGGGTTACTAACTATGTAGAAACCACGGCAGCCCATGTGCCTGAGCTAAAACAGCTGGAGGCTGGGACAATGTTAAGGTTGCCATGCTTATTTGGTACTTGATCTTCTCTATTTATGGCTCCTGCTGAATAAAGGTTATGGCAAGGGGAGCTGAACTTCTAGGCTGATCTAGAGCAGACCAGGGCCTCAGCTTCGAGCAGGACCATAACCTGGCCCTCAGACCAGGTTGCTGCAGCAGCTGTGGCCACTGTACAAAGTACAGAAGACAACCAGTTTCTGTAGTGCCCAGCCCCTTTGTTGGCCTTTCACCCCAGCGCAGGATGGATACCAATTGTTAGCAGTTAGTTTTCCAGTGTTTTGCAAGTGCTTCTCACAAATGTTCAGTCACATGTAGCACAACTACTGAAAAAGCAGCTTATGTGTATT
This sequence comes from Elanus axillaris, assembly GCA_026212715.1. Taxonomy (NCBI): domain Eukaryota; kingdom Metazoa; phylum Chordata; class Aves; order Accipitriformes; family Accipitridae; genus Elanus; species Elanus axillaris. Next base: position 3,829,716 of record JANZLQ010000052.1, read on the forward strand.
TGGCTGGTGGGGTTTTGAGACTGTTGCTCTATACTGAGTGTATTGCAACCTGAGGGTTGCCCTGCAACTTGCTCTCCAGTCTCCAATTAGAATAACAAACAATATTCAGTGTGCTGCATAATGCTTTTGCAAGGTTTCTTTTTCTTTCAGCATTACTGAGATTAGACTTTTTTTCCCCTTTGCCATTTATTTTTATACACATCTTCCAGAGCCTCATCCAATCTCCCTGAAGTCAGGGACAATCATTCCCTTGACCCCCCCAGCTTTGGAGACAGACCAGGCGTGTGCTCCTTTCTGTGCTGCCTCTGCTTTCTGTTAACTGCAGGGAGGCAGTCCTGGAGAACCAATTTACCACAGCCTGCACCTGAAAGTTTTGATAGCTGAATGTGGTGGAGACACAGGAAGCTGCGCAGAGGGAAAATCTGGGTTTATATTTTTCCTGTAAATCACTGGAACTTGTGTGTATTTCCATTTCTGATTTCTGGGCAAGGATCCAGGAAAAGAACAGAGTGAAGTGTATATTCATCTATTTTTTTTCCCCTTGTACAAAGAAAAACAAATACAGAGCTTGTACCTATTGGAAATTAAATAGCAGCATGTTCCTTTTAACCACTTTCTATTAAAGTGAAGCCTTCATTTTATTCCATCAACATCCTTACTAGAACAGCCATGAATGAAAGAGTGTGATATTACCATATAAAATGCCTGTCCCCAAATCATAGCACATGCACTCTTTCAGAACACGTTTCTTTTACTGCCTGAAAGAACTGTTAGGACCCAACAGGTACTGAGTTATGCCAGCTTGGCTGACAAGGCTTAAGTCACTTTACTGAAGAAGATGCAGTATAAACAAAAATATCCACCAACAATTACAATACCAAATTCAGGGGCATTTTGCAACACTTTCATTTATCTTTTTCAGACTGCACTTTCCAACTTTACTTACAAATAAAATTAGATGAAAGAGATCAAAGAGAACCTTGTTGCTGGACAGATGTAGGCTAATTGGCAATGTCTTGACCCCCACAGGGGTCTGCAGTCAGTGTGGTACATAAAGAGCTATTACAGTTAATGGGTTAGTTCTAATTGCACCTTCTTTCCCCAAACACCACACTAAAAATATGCCCCATGGAGACAGAATGTGCTGTTTGGTCATTCACACAAGACTCAGGCACTCAGGAAAACTTACAGAGTGCTTACAGTAGGGACTAAAGCACAGAACTGTGACATGATCTGTTAAAACTGAAAGATAGCAAATACAGAGAAAGGAGCACATTATGAAGGAGCTGACTTAGTTTCTTCCTCTAAACTTTTCCCTTCACAGATGCCACAGATTTCTGGAGGAAATCTGCCCCCATATAGATGATCACTTTCCCATCATCTCTTTGCTCCTGTAGAGTATTTCCAGAAACACTGCATTAAGAAAGTCACCTACTCATAAGAAGATTTGAAATGCCAACATCCCTACTTACATCCCTTCTTACTGAAGTCAATCAGAAACCAGAGCATGAATTAACCACTAACCACATGGGAAGTTAAAACCACTGTCCTTCCCATCACACCAGACATCACTCTAAGATGCTTGAATCTTCCCCTGGATCATAAAGTACCTATCAGTGGCAGAAAGAGGATTTCACAGGATGAACCACTAGGTTCATCTTGAGGAGGACTCCTTTACTCTTTGTAGATGGAGGTGAAGTATCACAAGAGCAGGACCAAGAGTCCAGATTTATCCCTAATGTAGTAAGGACACATGTCATACAATTTTCAGCCTGATCAGAGTACCGGCCTCTTGGCAGGGTGCAGAGCAGACTTATTTCTGTTGTGACTTTTTCTTGTGCAACTTTAGTTTAAAAGAACAAGAACACAGACCACATTTCTGACAGCTGTATCAGTCCTACAATAACTTTCAGAAACCAGAGAGTAGAATGCTGTCAAACACTAGGTATTCATCAACTTGGAGGTAGGAACAAGATTTACCCTTAAAAATAAAAATTTTCAGGTTACTGGTGATATACTAAAGCACTTTGCACAGATTTCAGGTGCTGTAGGTATTTTCTATGGCAACAAAGCAAGAGAAGCAGCTAGTGATCCAATAACTATCAAAAATGAAAAGATCTAGAAACACAAAAAATTTTCCTTCCACCAAGTATATATTTTCACCTTTAGAGGATGCATACAAACTACTTAAATTAGTCAGTAGGGCTGAGAGGAAGGTAGTGAGTTTAAAACAGATTAGTTTCTTTAGTTTGAACAAAAATACTCAGGGTAGGGTAGCAAGACTTGGAGCTTGCTTCTAATCTTCCGCTGAAGTTAAAATCCCACAGAACACAACTTTCCCTGAAAATATTTTGGCATTCAGACCATGTTAAAAGTCCTGATGTTTGAATACATAGCAACTGGATTTTTCAGTCGACTCGCTTAGGCAATGAGAACAGCACTTCTCTTTCACACAACTCCGTTCTTTTCAGTAGCAAAAATTCCATATTTCCCTACAACCATAATTTTGCACTTCAAACTAAAACCTGTTGTAAACAGCTCAAACCCAGAGGCAAAAATTGACACTAAATTTGAAATCTGGTAGGTAAGCTCTTGCTATGGGTCCATCCATCTTCCATGATGAAGAGACACTTCCTACCAGTTTCTCTGTGGGCGGCTGTGAGACAGTATGGGATAGTGACAAAACACACTATTCTTTTTCCTCAGGCTTATTTCTGCCATGGTTTCAAAAGCAGAAAGCTATCATCCTGTAGGACTCTTCATTAGAAGAAAGGTGACATTTATGTCACATTGCAAATGCTACAGGGCTTTCCCCTTGCCCCACAATAAAAATAAGAAGAATCCCATGAAAATCTATAAAATTAATATAGAACCTTTTTTCTCCCTATGACAATTTTAGATTAGTAAATTGCCTTTAATGGAAAAAACACGTGAGCTACGCACATGTTCCTTTACAGTTTAATCCCTACAGTCTCCCTGTAATGCATGGGAAGGCCAGGTTCAAAACTCAGGGCTGAAGATCCTATTAATTGTCTGAGAGACTAAAAGCGACAGCAAACCATTCAGTGAAGTCCCTGTGAACTTTGGTGCTGTTTGCTCCATAAGAAACATGTTACAGTGGTACTGCACCAGGGAAATCCCAGGACTCTGAGAAAACCCAGTTACTACCCTAAACAGCAACAAACCCCATGGCCCTTCTCCAGCATCTCTGAGGGAGCAGGGACTAATTCCAAAAACAAGCACCATGCTTGGACACAGCACAGGCAAATGTTTCATCAGTACCAGGCTCAATCTGGAGGGAGAGGTCCTAAAGAGACACTCTTCCCCAGCAACACCATAACACATGCCTTAGCTGACATTTAAGATACACCAGTTAAATTCCTACCTAAACCAGACTTATGTCCAAACACCTGTCCAGGGAGGGAGGCTGCTTTTTTCCTTGCAGTGCCCACTGCTGGAAGTGGGAATGCAAAGTTGGCATTGCTGCTGTGCAGCGAGGTAGTTGGCTCCCTACCCCAGTGGTGTCTGAGCTTTGCTTGCAGCCCTCCCACAGCTCTGTGCTACCCACCTGTGCTTATTCACCACTGCATTAGGCTTGTGCTGCTCGAGACACCCAGATTTTGCTCAAGTCTGTGATACTCCACAAGTGTGGGAAGTCAGGTTGCTTTATTCAATGGCTTTATTATAGGGCTAGGAGCCTGACTTGGGCAAAACATTTTACAGGGTAGCTTCAGAAGCTGAAATAACCACTTGTACTTGTTAACTTTGTAGCATTAAGCTGATTCCAGGCTTAGGCTCAGCATTTAAAGCACTTAAAACTTTAAAAATTAGCAGTCCTCTGTCACTTTATAACTCCAGAATCAGCTTTACAGAGCACAATCATTTTATATTAAAAAAAGATCATGCATTTAGCCTGACAACCTGGATATTAAGTTTCATCACTGTGGGATTTCAAATGACTGAACGTAAATGTCCCAAATCATGCAGTGTAGAAGCTGATGGGCCCCATCACCGCCAAGCATTTAGAAGCTCCAATTCCTCACTGAAGTATCAGAAGGGTACTGAAGGATGGCAAGCTTATCGAACAATGCATTTTCTTACTCAACATGCAAGGTTATTCTTAACAGGTAAAAAATTAAGCAGAACTAACATAATCAGCACAGCAATAAAAAATCATAATCAGCACAGCTTTTTAAAATATGTAAAATTATAATAGCACTGAAAGACCAGAATGTGGCTAATCCTCTTACAAAGTCATTAATCGAACTTTGGGTATTAGGCAGCTGCCTTGCCTAATGATCTGTTTAATAAATACTATAGTTCTTGGTAAGAATGTTGTATTTTATTTATTTAAGTTATAAATCAGACAAAGAGTGACTGAGGTGATGGTAGTTCTGTAGATTAGATAATGTTTTGGCCTCTTGCTCCAGCTTCTCTCCAATCTCCCACCTGTCCTGGTTTCAGCTGGGATAGAGTTAAGTGTCTTCCTAGTAGCTGGTACAGTGCTGTGTTTTGAGTTCA
>JANZLQ010000052.1:3834336-3846197 GCA_026212715.1 Elanus axillaris
CCATCCCACTTGGGTGGGGGGGAAGGGGTGAGCGGCTGCGTGGTGTTAGTTGCTCGCTGGCGTTAAACCACGACACCGCCTTACAATACAAAAGCTCACAAGAGTAACTTGTGTGTTAGTTAAATATCAACTGTCGTTAGTCAAGACGATATTCTGGGACTTTGGCCTAAGACAACTAAAAAAGTTACCTCTTTCTTATTTATTTCCTGCTTGTGGTTCTGGGGTAAGAGCCATGCATATCAAATGCATGGGCTGCTGACCTCCTGGATGGATTTTACCAACATGAAAGATCCAGTGTTTTATATTACTTCCCAGTCCCAAACTTTCCTTACAGCTGAGCCGCTGTAAACACATTTAGTGAGTAGGTATCTCTTATTTAGAAAAGGCTACCTGCAAACAAAACATACACAGATATGCAGATACACACAAGATCATCCTACATGTTTGGGAACAAAATTCCAGAATAGTGACACCAAGGCTAAATTTGGCCCAGAGTCTCCACATACAGTGCTGAAACTTTCTTCCACTAGTAGTTCATTCAAACCTTCCAAGGCTTTATTTTACTGCTGGTATTCAGTGTTTTAAATCAGACCAGAATAAGTCTTGTGGGTGGGGAGAAGTGATCAATACAAGCAAAATGCTAATCTTGTCTTCAGAGCTACCTGTAGAGGGAATGGGTTGTTTCTGGCCACGCAGGTATTTCATTGAGCTGAAGAAATCCTCTGTGAGCCTCTGAGCCTCTGACTTAACAACCTTTCTCACCTTGCAGTTTCAAAGGAACTAATTTGGCACACCATAAAATGTTAATTTTCCAGGTGTTTCCTTAGAGGGAAGACATGACTCTTCTCTTAATAAAAAAATTCTCAGGCTCCAAATTGTAACCTTCCTTTTTTATTTTTAAAGCAAGCCAGGGGGAAGGAGGGTGTCACTTACAATTAGGCAGCAAAGGCAAAGTCACAGATGGGCGACCTCCACTAAAACCCTAACACTCACACCAAGCAATAAATGATAAGAGCCTTATGAACTCAGGAAACAGTAATGAAACTGAAGCACAACACTGTTTTTATCATAGCCTCAAGGGTTACAAAGATTCCTTGGAAATCTGGTATCACACTCTCAGTTGTGCTTCCTTGTTCTCCCACAATGGCTCAAGAAGGGCACAGATGCATGGTAAGCCTTCTCCGTAAAACCCTGCTTGGAAGCGAAGGCTAATTTATGCCCCTGTTTCCTCCTAAGCACATGGCAGCTGCATGAGTGAGCTAGCTGTAGAACAGCCTAAGCCTCAGCCCTCCATCCCATCTCCTTACTCCAGCTGGAAAAAAGCACATGCTTCAAAAGGTCCTCCAAAATGAACACAGGCTTCACACAAATTTATCCCAAGTGTACTTTAGTTGCCACAATCTCCCATCCCACTAACGTGCTTCATGTCAGACGCCTCCCGAGGGAGAAATATCTGCAGAAGTAGCCTGGCTACACTCAAAAACTGGAGATGAGACTTTTAGCAGTATGTCCATGCCATTTGTAAGTCAGTATGGCTCCTCTGGGTCTGTGCCGTTTGCCTCAGAAAACAATAAGCTATGTCCGATTTCTACTGCTATTCCTTCTTTTAAAAGAAATAATCCCCCCTCAAAAGGCTAGTCTTTAGATTTCAAGACTGATGTGGCAGGAGGAAGCACGCACAAAAATTAAGTTGGAGAGAAGACAGAAAAATATGCAGGAGTGAGGGAAAGATGAGTGAAAGAGCATGAGAATCAGCTACTTGATTATGCTTCTGGAGAAACTGCCCTAGTAAGCACAACAACTCGATGTTACCTATTTGTACCTTATCACATCCATGTCAGCATTGCCTAATTTATTATATACTTGAATAGTCATATTTGTATTAATCTCTGCTCCACGCTATCAACATTGCTTGCAAAATGCAGGCTACAGCGCTTCTCCCATACATCAGCACCACCAATAGCCAGAAAAGAGAAAACAAATTCTGGTTCTGGAGCACTCAGTAGGGCTAACAATTTATGTACAGCAGAACAAAGGCAGCTGGAGTTCATTTTTGTCACCTTTCAAGACAAAACTGCAGACTTGGCTTTGTTATTCACCTGGACAAGATGGCAGGGACATCTCTAAGGAAACATGACGAGAATGCTATGAGACACTATCTTACCCTGTTGAGTTTTTCCAGGAGGAAATGAAATTAATTTTACTTGCAAAGAGCACAAGCACTTCAATTTGTGCAAAAAGCTTCAGAGCCAGAGGACCCACTCTCTGCGCAGTGTGGCTGACAGGCACTGCAGATGCCATGGCAAAGTAGCATCAGGCCTTGAAAGAAATACCAGCATTGCTGAAAATAAGAGACCAGTGAAGGGAAAGAGGGAAGTTAAACTCATTGACACAACAGGCTTCCTGGTATTAAAGCATGGCCAAAATACTATGCTTAATATAACTGCTCAGCTGGTTGCACCCCACAGAGGAGGCTGGGAGGATTGTAGCCCTCAGAAGCTGACAGTCCCCCATCAAAAACTGATACCTATGAAAAACATCACAACTTAAGTCCTTTATTTATCCTTAAAAGAGACAGAGTAGTCTTAAGGTCATTCCTTTTCTGTTCCACTTAGTTAATAGACAAGGATCCTTGAATCACTAATACAACATTTAATCTTAATGGTTAATTTTAAATGCTTCAGTTATGGATGTGAGTCACTCCCTCAGCCTCTACACAGAAAAAGACTCTGGTTTTATATGGCACTGCCAGAACAAGGAACTAAGAGGCACTTAAATACTAATGTTTTCTTTGTGGCTGGAAAGGTTGCAAGTGGTCAGGGTTTGGAGACCTGTTCCAGTGGGGCAAGCAATTTCAGAAAGAAGTAAATTTTGTAAGTAAGCAAGGCTACACTAAGAAGAAATGGGAATGTAAAGTCTTTCCCCTAAATTCAAAAAACTCACAGTAGGCTGCTCTGTTACTCAGAGAAATCCCAGGCCAGTCATTTCTGTAAACTCTTGACCCCAAAATCAGTTGTCTTGCTTCCTCTCAAGGCCTTACAGAAGTGCCTGTGCTGTCTTTAGCTCCTGGGCTTTCAACCACTCTTCACTTCTAGTTCTGCAAAGGGGGAGAGCCTTCAAACCTGGCCCTGCATTTCTTAGACACTCAAAAGTCTCCATAACCCTGAGGCACTAGTTCTACAACTCCACTACCTGTCTTGAAGAACATAAAGGTGGTTTGTTGGTTTTTTTCTACTGGGCTGAAAAAACTGTTTGGTATAATCCCTCTCTAGAGGCTCACTTGCTGGTAGTCATTATCAGCTTTTAACATTGAGCCTCTTGATGTCCCCAGGCAACCACAGAGTCACATTAGCTTCATTTTATAGATGGAGAGAAGAGGCAAAGATGCTTACCTCGACATGAGCAGGGAGCCTGACTGAAACAGCCAAGGCACAACACAAATCTCTTGACACCTACCCACACGCTGCTCCTTTCCATAACCACAACCTAATCCCTCTTCATTACAGACCCATGGAGGGAAAAAAATGCTGCAACATATTTAAGCCTCTACAGAGGTAAAGGACAAAGACCCCTGTGGCTCACTGTGCAATAGTAATCAGTACTATTTCCCATGGTCCACTTGCAAGAAGCCACTTCTGCAGCTAATTTAATGCCTCAAATTTGCCTCTGCATTTAATCAATCACAGAAGCCCAGTTCATGCTGGGACAATCAGATGATGTTATCAATTTCACTGCTAATGAGCACTGACGAACAGAACAGTTTTCAGTAGGTACAAATGAAAGTGTTTGGCACTGTTTGTGTTCACTTAACAGTGAAGAACAGTTGCGTATCCTCACCTCAGAGGCAGACACCTGTGTCCAGGAATGACAACACAGGTATCAGCAGGTCCTCTGAATATTATGATTTCCTGGAGCCAGTTCAGCCATCCCTCCAAATCAGGAGAAGCACCGCTGTTGCCAGGGTAAGTACACTGTTGTAAAAACTATATAGGCAAGATCCAAATGTGGGTATTAGGGCTGCCCCAGAATAAAATTTTTGTGAGGTGAGATGAGAATTAGGCTTCTAAGTGAAGTCAGCTACCTTGGGGCATTTGATTCAGCAATGTGCAACAGCAAGATAAAAGTAAGACTTTAAGAACATGTTGGTTTTCTGCTTTTGAAGTGTATTTGTGCATTCAGCTGGCAAAGGTAATGGTAGGTGATTTTAGAAGGTTGCACTTTAAATCCTACTCACGTTTCAAATGCAATTCATTCAAAAAAAAAAAATTTAAAAAATTTAACAGGGTCAAAAGGCTTGATCCTAGTCCTGTTGACGCCTGGGAAAATTTTGCCAATAATGTCACAAGAACAGATTAACTGGAGAGAGGAAGGCACTAAACTAGACATCTGTAATCCTGCCACCTTCCCATGCAACACTGCCCAAGGAAGCACGTGCAACACGTAACAGGACAGCATGACACAGCACCACCTTCACTAGGAAGGGGGCTACATCCATCAGTCAGTGGTAGGTAGCCCCAAAGCCACCACCGATCTGCCTTCACTAGTAGGTTCATGGCTATAATCTAAATGGAGTCACTCCCCAACTAGAAAATGCAAAAATGGTTAATGCACCCGTGGATATTTTCCTAGACAGCTCCTATAACCTTGCCCTCTCATGTGAGACAGTACATAAGAGACCTTTCCACAGAAAGGGGTCATCTTCAGAATAGAAAGCAAGGAGAACTGTAGTCCTTCTACCAAAAGGAATCCAAGATGCAGAAATAAAGTAATCCATCCAGTCACACAGCAAGCCCTGAAAACACGTTCCCTTTGTCCCTTCTAATACCTTAACTTAAAAGTAGCTGAGTGTAGGTTTTCAGGAAGGAGAAAAAAAAAAAAAAAATCTGACCTGACATCTGTGTCAATTAATGCCCATTACTTTTCTTTCTGAAGCTACCAGAAGGAAAATCTTGCTTATAACAATCTACACTGTCTATATCCTTCCCAGTGCAAAAGGCTATGCACTTTCTTCCTCAAAATATGAAAATGTTCTCTATCCTCATATGATTCCACAGACTGAGGGGAAATGCACCCTTTGATGTAAATCTTCAGAAGGAAACACAAATGGTGCCCGTGGAGAGATAACCCCTTCTTCTATCTGCATCTGTCAAGTTTGACTTGTGACAGAATTATGACCCCAAAACAACATTTTAACAAGTGTTTACATGCTACCACTCCCCAAAGACTAGGCTGATAAATTTCTTCCTGAGAACTAATTATAATTCAAGACAAGGGTACCCTCGGCGGAGGCAGCAGTGAAAACCCGGCCGAGCAAGACCTTTCTGTGGCAAGCACGGGGTGCTGCCTGTGGATACCTTTGCAAAAGCGCGTGCTTTGCACGTATTCCCGTAAAAAGACGAAGGAAACTGGTCATGTGTCAACAAGTCTGGAATTTCCACTACTGACATCAGTTACATTAAAAATATGTCAACATAGTAGAATGTCTCCCCTTCTTCTTCCGCCTTTCTCCCTGATGGGACAGGGCGGGATAGATCAGCTGGTGGATCTCTGTGGAATTTTTCCCTACCTGTGGGGTTCAGGATCAGAGCACAGGAAAGGTTCTGCCACAGCAGCCATTCAGTATTATCATCTTGTGTTATACAGACTGTGAGGTGGACAAGACCAGATGTTGCTTTTTCAGGTGTACAGGTGAGAAGAAAAAACACACAGAGACACACAGAGACCTGAAGACCTGAGGGAAATAAAACATCCTGGTGTTCTGCATTCCATCCTACACATTTCAGACCAGTTTCTATCTGCCCCAGACCATGGGAGCAGCAATGAAGCAGTGTGAAAGTGGATGGAGATTTATAATCTTGCCCTTTTCATCTTAATGTCCAAAAAAAGAAGGCTTCTACTGCTGACAGAAGCTTTTTGGCTTGGCAGAGATAACAGGAAAAATTAAGTCCATGCCAGTATCAATAGAGGTGTAGTTCAGCTTTTGAAATCCCCATATCAAGACTCAGACTACTGCTACTAGTAAATATTCCCACACCAATGCTTAGAACAGTGGGCGTCTCAAGCACATCTCTTTGAGCTATCCAGCACACAAGGCTTCCTAACGCACTCTGGTTTAGAGCCATGGTATAGGCCACTGTCGTATGATTATTCACTGAAGCATCAAACACTTTAGTTGTATAGGTGTTTGAGGAATGAGAAGTGCTGAAGAGATCAGTCCTTCCACAGTCAACCAAGACGTATAATTAATTCCAAAAAAAGCATCAGTTAGGTTTCTCTTGCCTGCACTGTGCCTATCAGAAGCTCATGTAGACCTCCCTGTTTGGGTGGCAAGACATAGTTTCCAGCCAGAATGTATGCCTAATGTACGTCCACTTGTTCTTTTGCTACCATAGTTCTTTAGCTTCTCTCTCCCCTTCCCTCCCTGTCATTGTTGCCCCTAAACGCTCAGCCTCCCAGCCTTCATTTTGCTGATTAAACAAGAAAAGTTGTTGCAGTCTCTTCTTGTACCTTATGGCTCAATAGACCTGGGGCTGTGCTAACGCCTGTCCTAGTCTATCTTCCTTGAACATGGGGTGACCAGAACTATCAGAGATACATATATCAGGATCAGAGATTAACTTCTCCAGAGCATTAATTCTTCCCCATCTTCAGTTACCTTATCAGTAACATCCTACACTTACTTTTGATACCAGGATGTCATGGCTACATACATGCTGATGTATAGCTGTGGTCTTTCCCAGTCTCCAATTTCCAATTTGCAAAAGAAATTCTTGTGGAATGTGATTGACTCTGGAACAAACAGCTTCATGTCTTTGGAGTCACTGTCCTCATGAAAGTTATTGAAATCACCATTTACAATGTCCATCTGCTAGTGTATCAACAGAAAATTGTTTCTTTTCTGCCATACATGAGGTTTGTTATTCTGGTTAGCCTTCAACATTTATACTGTAGTTAAAGGAATATATTCCTTTAACCCAGAAATAATCAATCTCATTTTAATCTGTAATAATTAAGAAACAATATTCCCTGACTTCACTAGGGATTTCTGAAATCTACCCCTCTAATAGTATATTTATGCATTCCAAAGAGATTCTATGTCCTCAACTCTGGAAACTGCCTTGGTAGGAGCTGAAGAAACCTCAGGGACAGATATATATATTTTTTTTTTAAGGATCTTTATCCAAAATTCAAGCCATCACCCTAAGGAACAGCAAATATAGCAGCTCTTCATTGGTGCAGAATTGCCTGTCCTTAGACTACCTGAGAATGATTAACAAAAGCTTTCTAAATGGTTACTTAATTTCTGAGATGGCTGTGTAGTTTGCAGGATAAGTTACTTCTTCATCCTACAGGTTCATGGAAATCTTCCACCCTGGCTAAATAACCTGAGTGAAAAAGACCATTTCATCTGCTGATTATAACAAATAAACAAAAAAGCTTGCAAGAGGAAGACGAGATCGGCCCTTTCAGCTATGTAACATTGCCATCTAGTGATCATCTCTAGGTGTTACACACGAGAGGGCCCACCTGGTTGTGCTTAAACCTCCTGGCCTTATCCAGCCTGCATCACCAGGGAACCTCACACCTGCAACCCCGTCCTGGCTGACAAAAGCCAGGCAAAGCAATTTGTAACAGTGTTGGAGAGACATCTTTTCTATGCATGCTGCGCATATATATCTTCAGGACAAATTGATACCGACCAAACGCTGGCTCCTAATGCATTGACCAAAACAGATTTTGGTTTCCCTACTTAAGGCTCTAAGTTAATGCTGATCTATAAAGAGAGGGATAATAGAAGAAATTGCCTGCAAGTCAACGGTGAGGGTAACTACTGGAAAAGAGAAAATTGTCAACAAACACTTATTCCATATTCAGATTTGAAAACTCAGCAGATAATCATTCACTATAATTAACCTTGGCTAAAGAGCAGTTTTCCACAACAGGAATAATACAGATACCCAAGACATTAAAAACGTGGAGAGGGACAACAGTGGGCAACAATAAAAACGATGACCAAGTGGAGAAAAATGACCAGAGAAAAGCCGTTAAGGATGAAAGCACACCAGAACCCACTCAATATGAAAAGCTTTGAAGTATCTGGCAGTCTGAGAGGCAGTATTTGTGTGGTACTGGCTTTGTACCTGCATTGCAGGATATTTTGAGAGAGAGATGATAATAACGATTTTTACCCTCCAGTCTGCCTATGTCCGACTCAGATGGTGGCCAATGGAGAAGACTGCGGGAGTTCAGGAGACTCCAGATAGGCCACTCAAAAAATGTACTGCTAATCTGAAACTCTGCTGTGCCTAGGCAAACAGCAGGTCTAAATAGCTTCACAGGGAGAAAACAAAAGGAATCATTGACTTATGCACTGCCCCTGCCAAACCCTGGGTTGCTGGCACATAGCATGCACTTTCAATTAAAAGAAATAAAATTAAAAAGTCATTCAAAACCTGGAGTGAAATTTGGGCAATAAGGTTTTACTTTTGACCATTAGACATGCTTTAAAATATGCTGGAAGCAGTCAGAACTAGAAAAGCCAAATCATCAAAAGAATCAAACTAGTGGCAACTCCAAGTCATCAAAATGAAAAGACTCAGAGAGAAAAGCAGAAAGTAAGCACGATAGTACAATGACATACATAAAACAATGAAAAGGTGTTTACCTGATGTCTCTTTATTCTTGACTATTTGACAAGGCAATTACTGTCAACATTTAGCACTTTCCTATGTCTTCTAGCAAACAAGGGCTAATTTTTCATCCTTTTGAGGAAGCTCATCACACCAAAATGTCAAGAATAACTAATGAGCTTTTTGTAAACACTCAGCAGAAAATCCATTTATAGGGTCAGTTGTGTGTGCATACAGCTCCTTCTGTGCAGGCTTCTAATTTGCTATCCTCCCTCCCCATAATTTGAGCACTTATAGTGAAAGCATAAGTATTCTTCAGAAATAAATAAATACAAGCCAAAAGCAAACTAACCTGTTGAAGAACAATGATCTTCTGTCTGCCTTTTTAACAAAGACGTACTGAAAAGATCTATAATTATCTGAGAAGATGCACACTGCCTGCAAAAGCTGAGTAGTCTGAAGAAGACAGCACAGCAAAAACTGCAGGTATTTATGTTTCTCTCCCCATTCTAATTTTAAGTTTCTCATTAAAAATTTTACCCCAACAGTGATCAGGAGCTGATGAAAGTGTATTGTCTATTTCCCTGACCTGGGGAAAGAAGCTAATCTAGAACAGACTTAATGAGTTATCCTCCCTTCATATTTTTTCTGCTCCTCTGCATACTGTTCTGTTTCTAGCATTCTGAGTTCAACTTTTTGATGCATTTTGGTGCTGTAAGAGAAAGATTCAGAAAACTAGCAAGCGCTATTAGCTGAGGGACTAATCCAAAATATACAACAAAGACTGACTATATTATTTCTTACACCTTGCTGTTTCTGAGCACAGAACACAGTAAAACTGTTTTTCAACTGCACTTTAATCATTATTTACTTCCTTTTTAATTCTTATAACTGAGTGGGCTCTTTCTTTTAAGCTGATTTTTCAGAAAAATGAGTCCATATTTCAGATGCAGCACTGCCTAAAATGCAGCCAGAAAATAAAGACCAGTACCTAAGCCTGCCTCCTCCCAGCTACATATCTTAACCACTAAACCACAAACACACACTCTGGGGACAGAACTTCAAAGCTAACACACCTGTTAGGCAGCAACTTTACCCTTCTTTAAGTGTGATTAAAAAGAAATCAGTCACACAAAACTGCATTTTGTAGGGAGTCTCCCACCATAGACCCACTCCATGAGCACTTGCAGAATGGAGCAGCCCACAAGCCAGAGCCAGAAGAACAATTTCATTTCTGTGCCTGCAGCAGGTTCAGACATCATTTAAAACCTGAGCTGCTTCACTTGTCAAGACAAGGATAATCCCTAATATGTACAGAGGGACAGTGCAGACACTTGGGGAACCTCACTCAAGCAAAGATGCCTCTGTGTAAGTTAGAAATCTCCAGGGTTTAAACAGTAGCTCTTTGGGTCATAATTTAGGATTCAAAGACCTGAATTTATCCTAAATCCAAACTCAAGCATATAAATCCCAACTTACACTTGGCCTCGTCCCTACCATCTCTCTGTACAATGAGCCTGGAGCTGTAAGGGAGGTGCCTAAACTCTATGGGACCACTAACACAGTAACCGCAGTCAAAAGTTGCAGAAGGATCACTCAGAGGGAGATGAAACTGGAACAACCCTGCAGCAACAGGGAAAAAAAGCCATTCACGTGCAAAAGGTATTAATCTACAGCCAAGTCTGCAAAATTGCATGCCTCAAAATTGTTTCTCTTGTTCTAACAACGCAGCTATGGAGATAGATCGATAGAGAACCTCTGAGCCATCTTCTGTATCTGTGGTAGTGCTTTCCAGATTTTATGACCATCCAGCAATACCCTTTTCTTTCTGTAATTGGCTCTGCTCAGTACTTCACAACCATTTTTTATTCTCTGTCTCTCCAGAGAGTTAAAAGGATTTAGACTTTAACTCAGGAGAGAAATTAAACCTCTAATTAGACCAGGTGTGTCTAGGATTGCATTCCCCAGGAAACTCAAAAAATTCTACTTTCATTTTACAAATTTATAAATCATTAGAATGCAAAACCTGTAAACAGGAATTAGTCAGAAGCTTAAAACTATACTGAAACACCAGGAATGAGTGCATGCTTCCCACGCTGAAAATATCCCGTGAAGCATTAAATTCATGATCCAAAGCTCCATGGAATTAGTGAAAAGAGACCCACAGGGGTTTGGATCAAACCCGAAACCCTGCAGGCATGCAGTGTTTAACCAGATAGAGCTGCCCTGGCTTGACAGAAACAGCTCAGGAGCTGCAGATTAGCTTACCCAATGAGTCATATGAGCTTCCCAAGGCCCATGTAGAGGCTTTGCCTAAAGGATGAGAGCATGAATAAAGATGGACCTGTGGTGCTAAGTGCTTCTGAACAAGAAGCAGTCTGCCTGCAGCTTAGAGAAAATTAAAGTGCAAAAGAAGAAACAATTTGCTTAAGGTCACATAGGAGAATCAGAATTACTATACATATTGTATGAATCCAGTTCTTGTGCCTCATCTCCTAACCCCAAGCTCTGCCTGCTGCATTGGAACATTTTGCACTTAACTCTCTGGCAAACACTACTGGTGCAAGAAAAAGCAGGTCTTCCTGAGATAGATAGACATCAAACTCACTCTTTGCAAGGAAGAAAAGTTTATCCTGATAGCTCTCCTGAGCAGATAGATCTGTGGAGAGAGGTTACCCATGTGCAAATCAAAAAGCCCTTGAAGGACAGGGCTGCTCATATCTCAAAGGGTATTTCTGTGCTATTAGTTGGATTGCTTGACTGTCCAAGAAAAAACACATGTGGAAATCAAGTAAATGGCATTTACAGGTTACCCATGCTAATCTATAAGGATAAAACCTGCTCACATTGGTCAGTTAAGCATCCACTGATTTTCTCCATCATGGAACAAATGCTGGCATGTCAGTAATTAAAAAAAAAAAGCCTTTTGAGGTATTCATCAACCTGAACATCTGCTGGGGAATTCAGAAAATGCTTAAAAGTGATACTGTCTCTGCCTTATACTAGATCTACTAAAAGTTACACATGGAAAATAATTACATACAATATACACCACCAAAAGGGAATTAAGTTCTCTAACATTGGTTCAGAGTGTATATAACTTTCCCTAGGATGTGTCTCTACTCAACTTAGTCATAAATCTTTTCCATGGTGCCCTGATTTCAGCTGGGATAGAGTTAAGTGTCTTCCTAGTAGCTGGTACAGTGCTGTGTTTTGAGTTCAGTATGAGAA
>JANZLQ010000052.1:3851804-3865965 GCA_026212715.1 Elanus axillaris
GGGGGGGAAGGGGTGAGCAGCTGCGTGGTGTTAGTTGCTCGCCGGCCCTAAACCACGACACAACCCCAGATATAAATGTACCCACGCTTTAAGGAATTCAACATTTGGACTCTTTTCCTGTAGATCCAGGGCATTATAATCAGGTACATTAAATTACAGGCAGAATATGCTTTTGAAAACTAATGGTACAACTTTGTTCCAATAGTTCGGCAATGCCCTGTATGCAGAACATACAATATTTTAACGCAATATGGTGAGGAATGAGAGGCATTCCTTGGCAACAGACCTGGGGCCTTCATCCTGCTGTGGAAGGCCATCACGGGACCAGGAGCAGCAGTGACCGCTTCCATCCTGAACCCACCAGAACAGCTGCAGCCTTCTGCAACAAAGGACCCCAGAGCAAAGGTGAGGAGAAAAGGCAAACTCAGCTTTAAAGAGGGCAGTCTATGTGACAATCTCCTGGAGGACTGGGGTTCACGCACCTTAGAACCACTCATTTATCTGGAGGGAAGATTTTTATCACCATTTGAGTTGATAAGAGTGGTGGATGAAGGGTGAGTGAGACTGTGACTAATGGATTAACTCAATCTCATAAAACAAACACTTTCATTATGCAGGAAGAACTCCCATGTGGTCTACAGAGGACGTTAAACAAAGTCTGTCCTCATATGTTTTTCTGAATAGGGATTGATTTAAACAAGTCCTTTTCTTAAAGCAGGGTCTTAAGTTGTAGAGAAATCAATAGAAGCATTTATCAGAAAAAGGTAAAAATCAGTTACTTCTGATTCAAAATGAACACTGTGGGCAAACTAGGTTCAGAGTACATCCTTCTACACAAGCACAATTAGAATTTGTAGTGGAAAGGTGTGTAATTAGCTAATTCTGAGCACCAAACTTTCAACATCAACCTAAAATCCCCCTACAACTAAAATGTTATCAAATTTCATTAGCAGTAAAACAAAAAAAAAAATCAGTAAACTCAGTGCTGGAGATAGACTGTTCTTTAGCTGGTCAATAAACAGCAACTACAGCAGTTTCAGCTTTTGTTTGGGGATTAGCAGGACTGATAATGAGAAGTTTACAAGAGTAATAATCCTGCACAAATTGCTTCTTAATGTACTTATATGTAAAAATAACAGTAACTACATATGTATATAGATATGCCTTGAATACACATAAACACTCTTAGAACAACATGTGGCTTAGGGTGACAGGAAGTCTTCAGTGTTGTGAATTGGCTATAAAACGCTGATACTCCTAACATTTTTTGCTACATTTTTAACTCACAACCACTAACACCCCCCATTTTGTTCTCCTACCTGCTGTCTCCTTTTCCTCTTCTCCATCTTGCTACTCCCTTTTGTTATCCCTTCTGAAGCAGCTGGCTTAAGGTGATTAACAAATCTTTAACATCTGCAGGTTGCACCATTAGAATCACCTCTCCAGCAGGCCTTCCCTTGAGGATCGGAGGTGAGTGGGGCTTCTGCTGTTGCATACATTCCCTGGAAACAACAGTGGGAACAAAAAGGCACTTCAGAAGCCAAGAACTGTGACACTGATATTCCCAGGGCTGTTGCATGCTAAGATTTCCATGTAATGCTGGCATATCTTGGAGCTCTTTAATGTTTTCTCTCCAGAAAAGCTGCAGAGATGGCACAGGCTAGAAATGACACTGCAAACTAGAGATTACCCACCCTTGCTCCTGCTAGGCACCAGTGGCAAAGTGCCATCAAAAGCAAACAAACCACCTCTTTTCCTATATTTCTGTGCTGCTTTAGGTGTGTGCACACTCACACAGAGCAGGTGGGACAACGCAGCAGTAAAGCCATACTGTGCTGTCTTACATATGCCAGAAGGGGTATCTTCAGACAAGGGTTAGGATACAGCATAGGCAGGTGATACTGGAGGCTGAAAACTACAGGAGGACAGTTGGACAAAAAGGTACAACCAGAACAGTGGGTTGTACCAAATTTTTTAGGAATACTCAGCTACCTTTCCTCACCATTCATCTGTCAGAAACTTCTCTTTTTTTCAAACTGCTCCAGCCTCCCTTCTTTGCCACTTATTTCCCAGCAGTCCTGTTGCTTGTCCTGAGAGACATGGAGGTGATGGAGACAGGGTACTGCTCTCATATCCAGCAAGTGTAGGACAGGCAGGCAGAGGAGTTTGCCCAGAAAAACATTACTCTGAGAGCAGAAAATTCCTTTTGATCTAAGGATCATATTGTTTTCATGCTTGTATGTCCATTATTTTCATTCTCCCATGTCTAAACCTGCCGGAATCAGCAGATGGACATTCCCCAGCCTCCCTGAGGACCTCTGTGTGCCTGCCTGATGTGCACCCGTAGGATTGCTCTCCACACCGGGCACAGCAGCAGCAGCAGCAGCAGCCATTTCCATTCAAGAGATACAGCACAAAGCAGAGTTCAGCAATTAATGTATTACTGCACAATACAGGAGACCAGTATTTCCTTCTCTCCTCCTCAAGCTTCAGCCCCTCACCTCCCATGTCCCAATAGCATTTATGTTGGCCCAGTCAATGTCATATTCCCTCTGTCTTGCCCAATTAACTTTGATTGTTTTAAGCTAAGTGCAACAGCTTCAACAGGAGAGTGGCTGAAGTCCCTTTATGTCACAAGAGCCTACAACTTGGCACTTTCATTCTGTCTTGGGAGATATGGGTTTGATCTCTCCGGCTGTGGAAGGAATTAAAATTAGGAGTATGATTCACACCATAAGGTTGTCCCATAAAGACAAGAAGGGGACACTGGCATCATCGCTCTGGTTAAACAAGCAGAGAGGGGCAGTTCCTGCTGCTTTTTTTGTTTTACGGGGTGGGGGGGGGGTGGTGCAGAGCAGGGAAGAGGAGGAATAAATGTTTAACCTCAGGACACGGAGACATCAAAATTCCTTGGGGATCTAACTGAAGGAACCTGAGCCAATATTTTAGAGAAAACAGTGTGAAGAACAAATGAGAAGTCCAATATGTTCCTCATACCCTGTAACCACTGACACTACCTAGATGCCAATGCCTTCATTCCCAGGACTATTGCCTTGAGAGGAGTAGTGACAAAATTACATACAACTAAAGAGACTTTACTGTCTGTCAGGATTTTCCCTGTAATTTGGTATCTCTCTCCTGTAATGGTGCGAAAATGTATTGGGTTTTTTGTTTTTACTCTGCAGAGAGAAATGGGTTGTCACAATACAAACAGTAATCTGACATTTACAGGGCAGGATCATGCCATGTTTTGCTGAAGGGCATTTTGATAGGTCTTTTCATATATTACTTTTGACTGAACCTGGTAATCAAACAGAACAAAACTAATACTTACTGACTAAACCAGTGCCAGCTCCTCAGCAACCCAACTGTGTTCCCATGGCACAGAACAAGAGCACAATATTAATTCCCTCCTGTTCCCCTCAACAGAAAGGGACTTGGAGCATTTTCCAGGACACAGGGGAGAGCACTCAAAAGGTCAGAGTCATCCCCAATAGACTGATGATGCCACGACAGCAGCTGTTTCTAAGGAAAGCATTTATCTAAGAGCAGAATGTGGTGCTGCTCTTCTCTTATATTTAATTTCAGGTAACATTTATGGTCCAAAGAAGGAAAAGATAAGAGGTTTTTTGCTGTAACAATCCCCACCATCCAGCTCCACTCTCTGAATGTGAACATAGGTCTAAACTTTCTCCCCATCCCTAAATTAGCTCCTAATTAGAGAATTAATTGTATGACGCTCTTATGCAAAAACTTTATAGGATAAACCAGAAAAAGATGACTAGAAAGCTGTCAAGCACATACCCCCATAAGATGTTTCACTTAAATATAAGGGGCCAAAAACCCAAATTCATTGTACTGAATATATAGCAAATTATTCACAGCATCAGAATTAACATAATTCAAATTATAATGGATCTTTTCAAAAGGGGACTTCTGCAGTAATTACATAAGGCAATCTAAACGGGAAACAAAGCCAACTGCAAATTTCAGATGTTAGTTTATGCAAATACTGTAGCTGTAGTGTTCTGAAGAATTCCATTGAGAGCTGAATTGTCTATTTCTAATGCTATGAATAATTGCATACCCATTTATTCCTAATAACCTATTATTTATGTGCAATTTCTTTTGTCCTTCTAAATACTATGAAGCCATTTAGAGAAACCACCTACATGACAACTTACCAATTATCCTTATAAAACCTTGTATTGCTTTGGATTAGTTACACACATAATTAAATGCCAAATGACTATTATACTCACATAAGTTAGCAAAAGTCTGTGAACCCCAGCAATGTAACTTTCCATGAAATTCTAAACAACCATTAGTAAAAGTGATTTATCTATAATCACTCCAGAACACAATCAAATTATACTGTTCTACCATTAAAAAGATTAGTGAGTGCATGTATTGATATTTAAAAATGCAAATAACAGCCACCATTTTCCAGACCATCCCCAAAACAAACTCATTCACTGATTTACTCTTCCAGTGCACCAATATTGCAGCCACTCACACACATGTCCAACAGTACACCCATAATCAGCCCCATGGCACCGCATATTTGCACCCCATGTTCACCTCAGGATACATAGGATTTGGCCACTGGGCCACAATTTGGCTCAAGGTTGGCAAACTGGACTACTCAAGCTTATTGCATCCATTGTATTTGGCTTTCCTCTGGGTTGCACTGCTGAGCACCAGTGTTGCTCAGAGGGGCTGCACTCAGGCTCTTGGCCAGCACACAGGTCTGGGTCCCACCACGTTTAGCAGCACTGGGGGAATGGCCATTCCTCCCAGCATAGTCATGTGGGCTGAGAGGCTGCCACTGTGCCACATATGCTTACTGTCATAGCCCTACTGCCTGGGCAGAGCAAGGCAGCCCACCGTTGCCAGCAGCATAGCAGAAGACACCGTCTGGTATCTCTGCCACCTTTATACTATAGACATCAAGGATGCCCTGGCTTCTTTAACCATGGAAGGGCCACCTGGCAGCACCTATCTTCAATCCACTGCTTGCCTAAAGGCAGCACTGGCTACACATATAAAAAGTACTACCAGACTGAAGACCCATTAGATCCACTTCACAGGCACTGGTAAAGGCTGTGCCATTAGAGTGCACAATTCCCATACCTTCAGAAAGTCAAGCCCTGTGCTGCTTGGCCAGGCACCTCCTGCCTGCCCCCACACAGAGATGACAGCATCATCAGGATACCAGCCTGCAACATAGTGTAGCCCTTGCCAGACAGCATGAAGAGCTGAAATGCTTATTATTTCATGGTCATTGAGAAATTTAGTCAACCTGGGCTTTTGGTGATAACAGAAGCAACATGGAAAGACTATGACTGCACCAAAAAGTTGCAAGAAGACAGACCTGGCATGTGCCCTCCAGAGCGCAGAGAATAAAGCACAAGCTTGTCCGTGCAAGCCAATACACTCTCCCTATCCCACACTGAGTCAGTCAGGGCAGCTTCCTTGGGGAAGGCCATAACTACAGCAGCTCAGAGTAAATGCACAAGAGCTATTTGCTACGGAGAGCCACTTGCCCTAACCAAAGATCTAAACAAACCATGCACGTGCTCTGACAGCCCCCTTGAGAACAACTTGAGAGCAGCCGATCTACAAACCAAGCAGCCCAGCTTGGCTAGTTGACATCCCCCTTACAGTATATGAGGAAAAGTAAAGCACCCAAGAACAAGGCTTACAGTGCCCAGCATGCTAAATGGGAGCAGCAGAGGGAGGGCAGACATCACTGGAGCTAACTGTTAGAAAAGACTGCAGAAAGTAGCACATCTGAAAACCCACCTTACCCCTCCCCAGTGGCAGGGAGAGATGGGGAGCTGGAACACAGAGCATGAACACACTTCTTGGGCTTCAGCATCTACCTCTCCCTTTAGCCTCCAGCAATTAGTACGCGCTTTTCCTTCAAAACAGCCCCTCTGGCAGATGATTTGGCATGCTATTTTAAATAAACTCATCTTGGTTCATGTACGCAAATCTTTTCTTAGATCTTTTTTTGTTGATGTCGACACCATCTTTTGGAGGCACAGTGTGCAAGTAGCCCAATGTCTGTGTTAGATGATAAACTTGGCCCTTGCTAACATGAGTCCTTGCAACTGCAGTAATCACAGCTATGCAGCTCCCAGGCTAGAGATGGCTCCTGCCTGGCCATCATGTCTATGGGCAAACCACACAAAAAAACATTCAATGCATTTCTTTTCAAGCTCCTTGCCTCTCTTTAAGCTCACCAAAAAATTGCTGTAGCGTCTCAGCAGCTCTCATGCCCAGGACACCATGCCTGGAGCTGCCTCAGGGGATGGCAGGGCAGCTGTGGGATATAGTGGGACCTGCAGGGGAGAGATGAGCTGCCACAGGTGGGTTACAGAGGCAATGAGCAGGATTCAGGCCTGGAAGCTTCCGTATCTTAAAACAGGACTTCACGTACATTGGTGTAAATGAGTATACATGTAATCCATGGGCCAGTAAGCAAGAGGAGCTCAATTTGCCTGAAAGGATCGTGGCCTAACTTTTGGCTTCTTTAATTTCAGTTAATTCTGTACTTATGTTCGTTCTTTTGCAATGAGATGCTGTGTTTGATTTCCCTCTTTTTCCAACTGAACTGCTCCTTACTCAATGAACATGATTTGCCATATTGATTCCTTTGGTACACTTTCCTTGGTGCGTCAGCATCCACCTCGGCTTCTGTGCACTGAGCGGCTGCAGCATTTCCCAAGGTTAGCCATACCTGAGCTAACACTGTCTTGTTTCTTCCTTTTACCTTCAGTGATTTTGAATTAATTCTGGACTTTGAGCAGTTTTCCTTCTGAAGCAAATTCAGGCTACTTCTGTTACTGTTCTGGAGGGTCTGTCATGCCAGCAAATAGCTTTGTATTTACAGCAGTTAATAATGATACTTACTTTACTGCATTACATAGTTGTCATTCTGTATTAATGCATTTTTCATCTCATTTGGTACCCTTGGGCTTTCAGCACACAATTCATTTGTGGGCAAAGCACTTGTATGTTCCTATATCATAAACCATTCAGAACACTCACAGTGAAAAACGCAACATGAGAGAGCCCTGGAGGGCCTGTTCTCCACTGCACGGAAACTTTGAAATCACCCATGTATAAAATACATGCTCTGTCTCTTGTGCTTCAGATTGCTTATTTAAAATGGCAATAGTCAGGGCACAGGGGCTGGAAAGTCATAAAATAGCCTGCAAAAGCAATTAAGTGCCACAGAGACATTCACATTTGATAACCACAGAAGATTGTTTATTGCCCTGTTTACTCCTCCACCATGAATACTGTGCTCCACAGTACAACAGGAGGCCTGAGCAAACCCCAGCGCTTGGACACATTTGCTGCTCTGATGAGGGTCACAGCATCACCATGCAGGTGGCTTTGCCAAGGCTTTTTGCTCCAAATTATAATCTCTGGCCATACAGGGAACACACTCATCAAACACATACAGCCCTCAGAGCCGCTCTCCTTTCCATGCTTGCTTGTTTTGTGTGCTCCCATTCCTCCACATCCTCCCATGCCACGTTTTTTCTCTCTGGTAAGACTACAGCCAGGCTTTACTGCTAGAAAATCCTCAGGAGGTCAGGATTTAGACAGCATAGGGGTCTGTGTTTACCAACACACTGCAACCACTGCTCACCCCAGGCAGGCTGGCTCAAGTGGTCTGTTGGTCATCAGGACGGGAACTGATTCCCCCACGTATTTGCCTGAATCTGGTCTGAGAGCTTAACCACATTTTTCAGACACGGGAGAACATCTCCTCTCACCTTTAAAAGTAGGTTGTGTAGCACTGGACAGCCCAAGAGAGAAAACTGCTGCAGCAGAGGACCCCCAGGCCAGTGGGCTGTGGCAGCCATGGAAGACACTGCTTTCCCACTGCTCCTGAGACAAGGTTCCCTCTGCTACCTCCCCTCAGCGTGGCGAGGGCTGTGGGCTCACGTCTGACATGACACCGCCAGGCATCCCCACACGATTTTGGAGGGACTGAGGTGCAGGGAAGCCCAGCCTCCACTGCTCCTTGTCCTACTCCAGTTAATATCCCATCCTCCTGAGGCCAGGGCCACCTTGTTTAACAGGGAGGCTATTTATTTAACGGCACCTTGGCAGAGGCAGCCTCCACCAGGCCATGGCCCAGCTCCCCTAGGCACGGGCACCAGCCCCCCAGGGATGCCCTCACCAGCTGGCATAAGGTCTCACCAGCATAAAGCTTCTATTTATATTCCCTCAGCACTACAACATTAAGGTAATTTTTCTCTGGTGATGCACAAATGGCTGACTGTGTCTCTGGTACCACAGCAGCAAGGAAGGTGGGTGTTCAGAAGCTTACACACTGCAAGTGAATGCAAACAGAGTGGCTGTGTTTGAAATAAACAGAAAGAAGAAAAAGAAACAGTTTTCTAAATAAATAACAGTCAGAAAAAAAAGACTCCATGCCATCAGGAAAAAAGAGGGTGGGTTGTGCTGGGAGACAGTATAAAAAAATGAAAATTGTAGTTAGCATAAATACTTTCCCTAAGAATGAAAGCAGTGACTGGCCTGGTCATCTGCAGAAGTTATTCCGATTACTCTCTGTGCCTGCAGAAAAGAACTGAAGAAGTAAGATTGCAAGTGCTCAATTTTAGGTTGGGTTTTGGTTTTTTTTAACATTTTTGGCGGAAATATGTCTAATGCCTAAGATTATCTTGTATTTCATTTTTTCCTCTGAATAGAAATACATTGCCTATGGATATATCAGAAATACACATAATGAGACTATAACTTATTTACCTGCTGGGGAAATACTAATGACTATTCTAGTAAGGAAAACGGCTTCACTGGCTTGTAAAATGCAAAACAGCAGGGAACTCACTGGAGACCCCACAAGCATATGTCAATAAACTTACATTTTTCACAAGTACACAAGCCTCCCGAGACACCAGTTTCCCAGCCTCCTTTCATTTCCTGACTGCTCCTGACTGCCTAATGTTTTGAGCAAAGTCAAAGACTTATTTTCTAGCTTCCTCGAGCCTCTAAAGTTTTTGCAGAAGCCAAATAATCACTTGAAAAACTTGCCATTCAGATGCAAACTGAGTATTTTATCTGCTAATACTTCATATTATCCAATCTACAAGTACTACAAAGTGCAATAGCAGCACAATTGTAACCATGACCATAAACATCTGAACATAAATAACATTTTACCAGAGTGCTCTAGCAATGCACTCAGACACAGCACTGATACAGTATGCTCTTATTCATAACACCGTTGTTCTTTATTTCTCCCCTTTGCACCAATCTTGACAATATTAACATCTGTAACAATCACTGATCAGTCTCATTTCAACACTTCCAGTGTACATTGCCAAGCTCTACAGCGTATTAAGAGTAAAACAGAAAGTGGTAATCCCCACCAAAGGTGATCATTCCACCAAAATTCAGATGAAAGTGTTAGGACTTTAACAAAAAAAACCAAAAAAAATTAGAATACCAGTCCAGGCACTTGCTGTCATAGCAAGATTGCCCTGACTGTATTTCATGTCTCCCTTCATTATAAATCCATTTGGCATTTTTTCCAATAGCCAGCCTACACTCAGAAAAAAATTATTTGATGTTTCTGTGGATGTCATGTGCCCTGTACTTTTATAGCACTTCTATTGTAATTCAACATTATCTTTCCAATTAATGTACTGCATAATGCTGCAATATTAAATGCTTGCATTTTGTAAATGAGAAAATTGAGCTCAGTTCTGTCTGCTTTGATCCCATTTTACTTTTATTGTAATTCAGTACCAGAATTCTTTTCCTTTTTGGTTGGGTTATTGACACCCTGAACACACACAAGGGAGCCATTGCTTGCATACAAAAGATACATTTATGCTTCTGTTTCCCAAGAAGACCTCCAATATCTCTTTTTCAATATCATTTTAATATACTTTCCTGCCTTGTGATTGTTACTGAACAGCTCATAAGAGAAATGGATGTGACAGAAGTACTAATAGAGCAGCATTTAGCAGTTAGCATAAATTTAGACATCATAAATACCTACAACTGCTGGAAAACGTTAAGTGTGAAGCAGGTCACAAATACAGAAAAAATGTAATCAAAACTGTGGTCAGGGAGTGAAAAAAAACTCTTCTATAGAAGCTGAATGATCCAACGTATTCTTTAAATGTTGTGTGTCAAAAATACCATTCAAAGTTTTACTGCTGAGTATCATAATAAAAATAAAAGTATAAAAAAATACATTAAGCATAAAATACAGAAATGGAAAATATAGATCCAAAATTGCTCCCTGTATGTATGGCTGAAAGAATATATGACTGGTGATTTTCCACAATGAGGAGTTTAATTTTTCTGTTGGGTTTGAATCTTTAGTTTAGCTGCTGTTGACAGCTGCAATCATTGTGGGCTACTGGATTTGACCTTCAATGCCACCATCTCAAAGCACTTCACAGTGCTTTTTCATCCTGAATGAGCTTAAGTGCTTGAGGAATGTACAAATTCTCCCTTTCTCCAGTGACATGATGTCTAGCTTTCTTTGTTACCCTGGCAAATCATTTTTGACAGAACGAAACCTACAACACACACAGAAAGCTGCAAAAAAAATTAGTTGACCCTCACACTCACTAGTCTTGCACTCAATGTTCTTTCATATGCTTATCATTAGCTGGCTACTACTGAATATGTGCATATGCGCTGAGAAGAATGTGCAGATGAGACAGAAGGAATTTAAGAATGTCACCTATAAAATATTCCCTCAGATAGCTTAATAATCTCATCTTAAATAACCTTGCTGGTCAAAAGGTGTAAAATTTAAGAGTAGCCTATATAAGTATCTTGATATACAATTTCCTCTTGAACCGCCCTGGAATACTTCATTGTAATCTTAAACTGAGAAATACCACGGTTTAAGTGGATAGGCTGGCTATTACTGATCCATCAGTAATTCAGGCAGTAGTGCTCCTGTTTCAACATCATCCTCAATCAAAGCCTTTTCAACTTCCTTTTATTAATTGCCTAGCAATGATCTTGCCCTACTGCTGCAGCAGGTACAACTGAGGTGAATAGCCATGGAATGCTGCTGCTTTTTTCCAATGCTTATGTAAAGATTATTCAAACAGATTTGTTTGAAACAGCTTTAGCAACCTGAAACTTTCATTTTTTTGGTATGACTTCATATCACTTCATTCTGATACAGTTTCGTTTTGTATGTTCTGTTTTGGTCTTCAGTCCTGACTTTTGGATTACTTATTTTAAATGGCCATTATTACAGCTGTTAATTTTGACAGCAAATTCACATCTGCATCAATCCTTTCTTCCCACCATGAGAATGCCAGTCTTTGGGACATAGGCATCTTAGCTACTCAACCTAAAGGACCAACAGCTGGAGGTTTTTTGCACCACCAGTGAGCTGTATGCAGTCTTCATTGCTACAGCAGACACGGCTAGAACAGAAGAAAATTAAAAGGGGAATATGCCAGGAAAGACAGACAAAGAAGATTTTATGGAGATCTGACTGCAAAATGACAAGACATTCCTAACTATGCATTGAAGTTAATTTGTCTTAATCACTCCTTTGTCACTGGCAGACTTTTAGAAAGGGATTCTCATTAGCACTGAACGACTGGGAGTTTGTTGTGTTTGCCATCAGCTAACAAAGTGTGCAGCAGAAAATCTCACAGAGTCCATCTGTGTTAACACTTCCAAGTACACAATACTTGTTTCCAGCCTGGCTAAGGTATATTCTTTACCCAACATTGCTGTTAACAAATACTCCTTCTGCCAAGTCATTTATCACACCTAAGACAATTATTTCTCATACAAAAGCTGACAAACCATGAAGACTGTAACCTCCCCTACTGGCTAAATTAGCAACTGTGTGCCCATTACCCACATATTCCTTCTCCAAGTACTTCTTCCTTCATATTCCTTCTATTCAGAGATAAAGAAATGCCTCTGGTGGGGAAAACAACCAGCTGTCAAAGACTGGTGTTCAACCAGCCTCCCAAGGGAAAACTGCAACCTAAAAAAGCAACCCTTTATGAGACCATTCAATGTTCAACAGCCTTGTGCACACTGGTCTTCTGGCACCACCAAAGGCCAGTCATTCTGTTCTAGAAAGTGGCATGTCAAAGTTCCCAGACAGACGCCCAGAAAAAATCGACATCCTGGCTCTGAGATTGTATGTACTACTGTTAGGCATAAAGTAACCCAGGCAAACCCAGACAACCCAGGCAAAGGCTCCATTTCCAGAGTTATGTAAGTAGCACACTTCCTTCTCTCATGTCTAAAAAGCCCCTTCTTCCAAACAAGTCAACCAGACAGTTACCAACCTCCCTGCCTTGATACCCCCATTCCTGCCCAGCCAGGAGCATCTTCATTCACTTCAACAACATCCAAAGCAGGGTGGGTGCTCAGGAGTCCCAGCAATCACGTGCACAGAACCCAGTGTTCTCAACATATGTTTCAAATTTCCCCCCATGGGTGTCCCTATGTTGAGGTTAAGCAACAAAGCAAGCCACCACCAGGAGGGGGACTCCAACCTCCATAAGCAAGTTCTGTCCAGGGCAATTCTTTCAATTGCTCAGCATGCGATCTCACACTACTAAAGGAAAGAAAAATATTATTGCCAAAGGGGGGAGAAAATTTCCACCACTGAGTTCCTTTACTTTTTTCTCATGTTTATCAGCACACAGAAAGTAGCAAGACAACTACAGGACCTTTTGAAATTTCATTTTATACTATGAATTTAGAAATTAAAATTATACATTAATACTATGAACTTAGAAATTAAGAATCAAAATGACACTTCATGATTGTTTTAAAAAATCTCTTGGAAAATCACTTTGAACATAGTAAATACATTTCCAGTGATTTCAGCAGGTTTAACTACTGCATATATATTCCACACAAGATTCTACCACGTAACATGAAACCATAGGTAAAAATCCATGTTAAAAACCAAGTAAGGCCAAAGAACATTTACAAGAATCCAGTGAAGTCAGTGATACTAACTGCATGAGCAAGGATTGCTTGTGGAAGTTAAGACAGCAGAAACAGGTTTGCAAAATGCATGGATTTTCAAAATTTTTAAATCAAATATTGTCCTGGTTTCTGTTTTATTTCATAGAAGTGAATGAAAAGCAGCCTGAACATGAGCTTTTTCTGTAAAATAAGTTCAGGCATTGCAGTACACATCATATTTTAACTTTGTTCCCAGCTTAGTTCCTTCTAAGCACACTTTGAATTTGGCATCCATTTCCTGGTTCTGAGCTTCAGTGAAAGGATCTTCCCAGTCTCCAACAACTACTGGAATATAAAGAAAAGTAAAATATTATCCTTGTCTGTAAGGACCTAGGAGTATGATTTAAAACAAAAAAAATACCTTGTCTCTCTTATTACCATATTTCAGGATAATAATTTTTTTAAATTTTTCCTGCAAGAAAAGAATCTCTGACCCAAGAATACACTCTTATGTTTGCCTTATGTTTGGGGTCCTCAATAGAGTGTGAACATAAAGCTAACTTAGGAAGCTACTGGCCTGCTTTCATAGCTTTGGCATGTGCCTTGTACAGCTGCAGAAGAGCATAAAAGATGACCAGCAGTTGTGAAACCAACACAGAAAGTTCAAAGATTTGGCTTTTAACTGCAAGAGCTTTGTGCACTGCAACTAGACACTGCCATAAACTGTAGTCTACCTTTAATCTAGATTTTGTAGAGCCCACAGTCTAAGGTTGTCTGAGTTTACAGCTCTAGCTTGATCCATGACTAAAGGACACAGCTCAGTCTGTGGAGTGTCTGGATTCCACGTGTTGACTGAGGTTCATAGGCAATCACAAGGGTTATTCAGAAAACCCAAGAAGAAACATCTGTGGAGGCATGCCGTAGACTGAGTGCCAGGCTAACCCCAGTACTCACTGAAGCCAAAATAAAACTCTTCTTTGTTTTAATTGGTGCTTACTCCATACCATGACTGAAGGATGCACTTCTGCTAATCACATTACACAGGGCTTTACCAAATGGTACTGGCCCTTGTGATGAAATCAAGTGACAGCATCCTGAAGCACGATCAGTGTTTCTTAATGTCCTGGGTTCAGCTGGGATAGAGTTAATTTTCACAGGGACCTGGGAGGGGGCATAGCCGGGGCAGCTGACC
>JANZLQ010000052.1:3866065-3893511 GCA_026212715.1 Elanus axillaris
TCTCAACCCTCGGGGTTTCGGGTTTCTTTCTTTTTTTTTTCTTTCTGGTTCTCCTCCCCATCCCACCGGAGGGGGGCAGGGGGAGTGAGCGAATGGCTGCGTGGTCCTTTGTTACTGGCTGGGCTGAAACCACGACACTTAAACAGCTCCTAACCTTGAAAATTATACAGAAAGATTAACCATCTACTGATCCAAATTCCTGTCTGCCCAAGATGCAGTGCTACCATTCACCACCCTGGCACAATACAAACAAATTTACCTTTGCAGAAAAGAATTGAGCCAACAGCACCATGAGTCTCCTCAGCCTTATCCTTCACTGCCTGGAAAGTGGGCCTGTCTGCAATGGGCTGGATCTGCTCTGCTGTTGGGAAGAATCCAAAGAATTCAGCTATCTGCTTTACACTGTCAGTCAGGTTCTGAAAGGAACACACTGAAAGGGAAACATGCAATATGCTTCCTCTAAAAAAGGAGTTACCCGCTTGGGATGTGCATTGCCATCATCTATTAAGACTATTTTCCTTCACAGTATGTTTTCTGCATTACACTGGAGCTCAGCATTTGTATAGCCAGACTCAACTTGTCGCTAAAATCAACTTGCTTTTCCTCTTTCAGAAACCTGTGCCTTTTGCTGTTAATTTCAGCATATTTCAAGGAATGGGCTCAGATGTGCTTTGCCTGTCAGTACACAGCATCTGCTTTACCTCTTTCAGGTCTTCATATATTATGATCGTGGTATTCTCATCCTCAATGTGTTTGTTCCAGGTGACTGCATGATCAAAATAGGATCACCAGACAACTGCAAAAAAGAGAAAAAAGCATTAGTGTGACCTTCTTTTCTTACTGGGTACTTAATTCTCTCTGACTGAAGAATTGCCTTCTGTTGCCTGTCGGTTACATCAATGAAAACAAACAGAACAGCCTGCCTTTTCCACAGTACCATACTATACAACAGAATGACAGAGGCTTCCTCTGGACTTTTGTAGATAAATGGTTTCCACACAGAAATATGAATTTCAGTGTGTCCTTCCCCTCTGTTTCTGTATTGACATTTAAACATCTCTTAGAAGCGAAAGCCAGACATCAGTCTAAATCTAAAATTGGGTTGCTAATGAGGTGTGCAGAAACAGTAAAGACAACAAACTGTCATTTTAGTACCACTTAGATCTGTAGCACTTCCTCTGTCACTAAGTGGCAGAACTTTGACCCAATGCCATTGTCAAACTGCCATGCAACTTCCTCACCCTTGCCTGGAACAGCAAATTACCCAGAAGCAAAGCATCTTTTGGACATTCTCCACATTCTGGCATTCAGCTCCCTCCTTTATAATGACATATGGCCACCAGTAAACTAATTATGACACAGCTGTTTTCCCAGTGGCCCCATTTAGTTGTTTTTAAATATTTTTTTCTGTTGCTTCTTTAGCTACATTCAGTAACTATAACAATACCTTTCCCATTCATGAACTCTGAGAAGAACTCATCCCAGGAGCTGTAAATGGAGACACTTGGCATGTTGTTGTGGAAATGGAAAAATGAAACAGCTGTATCTTTAGGGCTTCAAAACAGCACTAGTATCTGGAGTGGGAGAAAGAGGTCAACAATTTTAGATCACTTATTTCCCCTGGCAACCAAAATGAGAGTATAACCAAACATTCTGCAATCAATAACATACTGAGAGCTATAAAGTATTTTATTAGTTAGGGCATGAAGAACAAATTTATAACATGATCATAATAAAGACCTTGTTACCACTTCTAAGATTTGCTTATGTCATGAAGCAACTGTAGAAAGAAGCAACTGGAAAAACTGTAATATTGTCACTGAATACTATCCCATAGCTACCTAAGACCTGGGAAATTATTAGGAACTATTTGCCAAACCCCTGCTAGGAAAAGCTCTGTTCAATTCTCCTTCAGGAAACCACAGCTGTTATAATCATCTCCCATTTTTCAAAGCATGGCAATAATGTACTAGAAATCTTAAGAGACTATAATCTTCACAGAAATGTAAACACTTCTGAAAAGACGTTATACACATCAAATTTTTTTTGTTATACACGTTATATTTTTTCCTGTCTCATCGAGGAAAAAATACCAATGAAACATGGAAAAAAATCCCCATCCGTTAACCAATTAATTCCTTCATCTGTGGTACATCTCATAAATGCTATGTATCTGCCATTGTTCAGTGACCAAGCACCAGAAATATTCAAGTTTTAACAGTGTGACTCTTTGCAAGGAGACAGTCAATGTCCTACAGATACTGCTGCCACATTCATTCCCACCACGGTTGTGCATAGGAAAGAGTAGCATGAAAGAGGAAAGTGTGACACTCCAGCCATTTCTGGAGGATTCTCTAGATCTGTTCTTGTTTATGTCAACTACAGCACCCCTAAGGCTACTGTAAATTGTAGGGGGTGCTAAGCCAGCCCAGACATCATGAGACTCCGACTGTCTCCAAGTTGCTTTCCCCCAATGCCACCTGCTTGGGCTCAAGAAAAGGACATGGCCCCAGAGCTACTCTTGCATGATGGTACTGTCAGAGAGATGAGGCTTGTTCTTGGAAAAAGAAAAAAGCCCACTTTGGGTTTGCTCTTGAAAATAGACTTGGGGAGGCAATCACAATTCAGCTGTGTTGCCAAAATCCTTGGAGATGGAACCTGCTTCATCCTCTTTAGAAATAAACAGAACCATAAGTGAGAACAGTTTATTACATGGGTGCAGCAATGATCTGTGAGAGCTGCCTGTGTGAAACAGCCCCTAATCAAAAGGCATTAGTCATCCAAGATTATCTTTTTTCCCCTCTCAGGAGAAGTATCTTTACTTGCTGCATGACTTCATTTTAATAACTTGGGGGTGGGGGGGGTGCAGAAGAGAGAAAACAAGAGACTTCAAGTGGTTCAATAGGTTCTTTTCGCTAACCTGATATTTATCTGGATCTCCAATTTCAATAAATGGTACTTCTTTGTTTACAGGTTTACTCTGGATAGTTGTAAATATCAAATCACTTAAAATCTGGATAAGCCAGTTCACACCTGCACCAAGAAACCCATAGAACAAAATAAAACATATCAGAGGTTTATAGCCCTCTCATTACATAGCTTAATTCAGCATAATAGACAGTCATCAAATGACAACGCTAAAGCTCTCAAATTATTATAAACAAAATAATGTTTTCCATTCATGAGATCCTCAACAGCTTCTTAACTGTGACCTTCTTGGCTCACTTATAACTGGTATGTGGAAAGCACAGAGGGCAGAACTGACTCAATGCACTTAACATCTTTTTAATATATTCATAAAACACTCAGTGACAGACAATAAAGGGAGCTTTCCTGTCTTTTACAGAGAAACACCTGGGAAGAGTCTGGATAGGAGAAGGAAGGAAGGAATGAGCAAGGAGCTTTGCTCATTCTGCTGAGGAAAGAGTCTGCCACTCTCTACTGCCCTGGGTCAAGGATGAAATGGAGTCATCTATTCAACGTCACTGCCAGTGTTTGTCCTCAATTGTGCCTGTTGCTGGCTCTGTAAAGTACATGCCAGGACAAGTGCTAGAAGAGCTGTTACCCACTGGACACCTGCATCCCTCCCCGCCCCTCACCCTTTGGAAGGGATCTTGCAGCAAAGCCTCTCCCATACAGCATCCCATTCCAGCATGAGCCTGTGGCCAGCTCCTGGAGCTGTGCCATGGTGCCTGCTTCCCCAAGGTTTCCAGGAATCACATTTGCTCCACTGATGCTCTGCTGATTGCCAGCAGGAGAGAGCGAGGGAACAGCATTTTCACCTTGGCCCGCAGCACCCTCCCCGTGTACTTGGGGGGAGGCACTTGGAAGGCTTCCCACTGGGCCCACAGAGATGGAGCTGCAGAGCTGCCGACGCCTCCTGCACGCTGCGAGTCCCCTGTGAACACAGCTGCCAGAGGCACTAACAGAGAACACACAATGCAAACAGCTTTAACCTCTCATGCTTTCAGTGGAAAGTTATTCTGAGAAAGGAGTAACTTCTATTCTGTGTTATATGAAGTGCTTCAGGATGCTTGGATGAAAACAGCCAATACATGTATTTATACAATAATGTGTATACAATGTGTACACATAATACAATGTCTTATAATGCATACAAATACTACATTTATACACCACCCAATATCATATTTATATATAAGACATTGTATGATGTATGTCATTTGTATTACTCTCCCATTAACGCACAGATAAGAGCCAAAAGCATTAAGAGTCTCTAAATCCATGTCCTCATCTGCCCAGTATTAACTGCATATGCACAAATACAAATTTCATTTTAAAGAAAAGCTACAGTTGATAAACCTAAAATACCTACTGGCTTCTCAACTGTGCAACCTGTCCCTAGAAAGTACTGCATCCTGGAGGTCCATTGTAGATCACCCCTACATCATCAATAGTTCTCTGTGTCAGTTTTCCTCTCCACTGTGCACAGCTGAATTAGGGGAAACATTTTAGTGAGACTTTACTGTAACTTAACCTTCATAATCCTTAATAAGTAAAAGGAATGAGGACAACATTAAAGCTTTTAGAGACAAATCTCTTGAAGGACCTCAATGCAAGTCCTTCATCAGGCATGTTCATGACCATCTAAACCTGGCTAATGCCAAAGTGTTTGAGCCCTGCATAGAAAAAAACTGAGAAGATGGCAGAGGAAGCCAGACACCAGGCTCCCTTGGTTCAAGAGGGAAAGAAGTTTGCAGAGAGATTTTTATTACTGCCTGGTGACACTATGGTTTGGTGGGTCTGAGTGTTCCATCAAGGGGCAAAAGGGAGTGCAGCAATTTCTTGTTTCAAACTGGGGCAGCTAATCTTTCCTTTTCATTCTTTATCCTCCTCTCTTGCCTTTTTTCCCCCCACTTTGCAAGCTATAGGAAATTAGGACAAGAAACCTATTTAGCACTGCTTAAGAGTGTAAGAGCAAAGATCCAAATGGGACAAAATTCCAAAAGATTTACCTGCAGATTGTTAACTACACTGCACTGCACAAATGCAGCATTTTCTCTCCCTCCTGCTTTCCTATTTCTTCTGTGCCGCCTCCCGTACATGCTTTCCACCGGTGCCTGCCAGGTAACAGGGTGCTGCATGCTGGCAAACCACAGAGAGCGATGTACTCCCTCTCCTACTGACAACTGGCAATGGTCTTCAATAAAATTTTTCCCTGCTGACCTACCACAAACTGCCCGGTATTAACAGTATGAGATCTCTTTCTTTATCTGTTGCTTCCTCTCCCTGAGCAAGGGAGGTTTACTGACTTACTAAACCTCAGAGGCAATCAATCAGGATCATGACCCCATGTCTGAACTCTTCCAAACTCTGTGAGAAGTCAAAGCCAGTGCCAAGTTATGAAAATGAGCTTTTAGGTCTTTATAGGGTCCAGCAGAACTCTGGACCCAGCCCCAATGGAATTACAGGCTCCTTAAAATAAAGGTGCACATTTCACATTTTGTACCAGCTCCCTACTTTTGTATTTGCCCTCTCTCTTGGTTCAATGGCCTGTCTCACAGCTGCTATACATTCACCCTGAACACTACAGGCATACTTCTTAAGCCCCTAAATACACCACAGTTTCTTTCCAGATCAGAACTCACCAGCCAATAGGAATTCTATGCGCTGAATGAGGACTCTGATTAGAGCCCAACTCGACTGCATCCACTACCACACTAAAGCAATGAAATCATTCCCTGGACCCACATTTTCTCCAACAACCCTAAGCTTCTGCTGTTTGTGTCTCAAAGAAGAAACATATGCTTGGATAGGATTTCCTAAATTAGCAAAACCCATCCCCTCCTTGTAAGCAACCATGTCACAATGAAATTTCATAAAACTGATCAAAATCAACTAATTGGTTGTTTGTGGTTTTTTTCATGGCTCCTGTTGCACGTTCCCTTTCTGCAGACCTTTGACTAAAATATTTAGACTTTCAGTATGTCTCAGTCGATACCATTTTGCAGTAACAAAACAAAAAACAATGCCGATACTGAATAATGCCAAGAAACAGCTTATAATTTCACAAGTAAAGATGCTGTGCCTTGTCACTCTCTACAACAGTCTACTGCATAACTTTATTGCTTCTGTACACCACACTATTAACACACTTTTCAGAATACAGTTTATCATACTGGCAGAGTTGTCTTGTCCCACTGACACATAAATAACTATGTACTTTATTCTCACTTCTTCAGCAAAAAATATCTTTGAACACTAAAACTTTTCCTTTCAGAAACATAAACCATATTAGAAAGCAGTGCAACAGACTGCTTAATTAAGATAAAGCAGGACAAATCTGTGCTGCCTGTGGTTGAAGTAGAAATGCCCAATACCCTCACACAATGTACAACTGCAATCAGTTGGTTTTCCTTCTTATTGTGTCAGCTAATTAGTTGCAGTTTTGTAGACTACAGCAAGCAATTTATAATGTATTCACCACATTTGGGGTAGGACACCAGCACTATATCATCTCTTCTGGCTTCCAGGTTCTCCAGGGGTTGGAACGTTTCCACACTGCACACTGTGACAGGATACAGGGTCCCCAAGTAGGAGAACAGCAGATCCTTCAAGGTAAGCCCTTCAGACTTTGCCAGCGCTTTATTTCTCTCATCAACAAAGGCTTTTTTGTCCTCAGCCATGTTTGCCACCTTTGGGGTGTGAAACTGTTTGTCTAATGCAGCAAGTTCCTTTAAATAGACATTTTTAAGCGGTGAAGTAGAAATCTGCCCTCCCCTGAACTTGAGAAGTTTCTTTCTCTCCTCCCTTCCCACCCTTCTGGAAGCTGGGTTGTTCCTGTCCATTTATAATCTACAGAGCAGGGATTACTTTAGTAAATCCCACTAAGAGCAAGTAATACTTGCAAGCTCAGCCACCAGGAGAAACAGAATTGGAAAATGTATCACCTTGTAAGAATGAGCAGCAAAATATTTTATCTAATCTTACGTAACATCAACAGGAAAAAAAGCATCTCAAAGAAAAGTCCCTAATAAGAAAAACCCCAAGAGGTTTTATTTTGGCAATAAAGTCAGCCCCATGCTATGAGTTAAGAGAATACAGAGTGAATAATAGAAAACAATTAAATCAAAACCATAAAACAACAACACTGAGAAGGAAGGGATGCTGCCATTTTAGGTTCCAAATACCCCCTGTGGGAGCTAGTCTGCACTAATGCCCTTTTTAATGTTAAAAAGACAATTAAATACTGACAACTTGCACAGCACAGTTTTTTCAACATCTTCACGATATAACTAGGATCCCTTTTTAGCGGCCATAGCCTTATGGATCCAGCTGTCTTCCCCTGGCAGCAAACGCAGAGGGGCCAGTGCTGGCTGCCAGGAGGAGCAGAGCTCTTCCACCCGTCGAAGCAGCCGGAGAGCAGCACCGAAGCACAGGCCCGCTCCCCCGCCTGACAGGGCACCTGCTCAGGAGCCTCAACAAGGGGCAGCAAGGCCTGGGCCGGCCGCTGAGCCGTGGTGGGCACCCATGCTGCCAGCTCATAGCTGGAACAGCGAGGCGAAGACAGCGGGTCACCCTGGGCAGCTGGGGAAGGTGGTGGCGACTCGGACCGGCCAAAGTCCGCCGCTTGCACCCAGCGCCATCACTATGTTAAGTAACGGCCCCGCTTGGGCCTGCCCAGGCAGCAGCGGAGCCGAGGGGGAGCCGCGGGTTGCCGAGATGCGCCTCCGTCTGCCTGCGACCGGGACCAGGCCGCAGGCTGGCGCCTCGGCAGAAACCCCAACCGCCAACGTCGGCGCTGGCCCTCCCATTACGGGCCCCAGCGGACGCAAGAGGGAGTACTGCGCATGCGTGGCCCGCCGGTGCAGGAAAGGTGCGCAAACCGCGGGCGGTGCTGGGGCACTGCGCATGCGCAGCCGTTACCAGCGGTAACGGAAGGGCATCGAGCCCCGGCGGCGGCGATGGCGCGTCGCGTTGTGAGGGGAGTGCTGCTGCTGGAGGTGGCGGGGCTGCTCGGCGCCCTCCTGCTCTACCGCGCCATGGACCGCAGCCAAGGTGCGGTGCGGTCGGGGGCCACACCCCGCAGGGGGAGGGGGTGGCTGCCAGTGCTGCCGGGTGGGGGGAGCTCCCCCGCGCCGGGGCCTCCCGAGGTGCCCGGAGCGCCTCACAGCGCGCGTACTTCTCTTACGAAAACCTG
The DNA here is from genome assembly GCA_026212715.1 of Elanus axillaris. Taxonomy (NCBI): domain Eukaryota; kingdom Metazoa; phylum Chordata; class Aves; order Accipitriformes; family Accipitridae; genus Elanus; species Elanus axillaris. The sequence goes on from JANZLQ010000052.1 coordinate 3,874,227, forward strand.
CCGCGTCAGGGTCAGCAGTTTGGCTTGCATGAGTGTGGGTGCGCAGTAGTCGCTTGTTACGCGGATCCTCCAGGACAAGCTGCTATTTTAGTTTTGTAAAACCAGAAACCGGGGGAAACTGTTGAAAGGCAGCACGTGACCACCAGAAACAAAGCTCGGTCTTGTGCGTTTGAGTAGTAATGGCACCGGCTCACACAGGGACCTAAAAAGGAGAGGCTGTCTGCAGCTGAGGCAGGAACTGATCAATCCAGTTTCAGGCATCTGGCGTTCAGCCCTTGAAGCGGTCCCCTGGCTCGCATCTAGGTCTCTCTGGCTCGGCAATTCGACATTTCTTGGGCATACGACAGACCTGGCTGGTACAAGGCACCCAGCATTGCCTTCTAGATGATTTGGCTTTAGTCCTTCAAGTCTCTTAGACTTATGACTCAGTTCCTAGGTATCACAAAAATAAGCTAAGCACCAGCTTAGTAACTGCAAGATTTACTCTGCCCAGCCATGGCCTTACTTTGCTTTCAGGGCGCTGCAGGGTGCAGCACCACTTTGACAGAAAAGACAGTCAGCCCTGCTGCACCCAGGGTCAGCATGAGCCAAAAGGCAGCTGCTGCTGTGGCTGGGAGGGCACAAGCCTACCCATTTCAGCAGTAGTGTGGTCTTACACCAAGTTCAAGCTGAACCTCACCTACACTACATCAGTTTGCACTTGTTATCCCAGATTCAGATGCCAGCAGGCTGTCACACTTAAACTGTCTGTCTTTGCATTTTTGTTAGAAAATATATAACCCAAATGTGGAGAAGAGATGTATCAGACTATCTTGGTAACTTGGTACTGGGCATTCATGGTTTCTCATTTCTCCCCTTTCAGTTCTAGGTCCTTGTTTTAACATGCCTTTGCAGATTTTCTTAAGCTGTACTTCCATAAGGTGCAGTGAGCACATCCAACAGCTCAGTGTGCTCAGACTGAGGCTTTTACTGCTTTCTTTATGCTAGTAATAGCTTTGATAAGATCCTCCTATGAGCTGCGGTAAATCATTAAAATCACATAAAGCTATCATTACATGATTTTCTACTGGGGTACCAGAGTGGCCCACAGAAGGTGAACACCTAAAGCTGCATAAGGAAACATGGAAATTTTCATTTGCACATCCATCTACAAGAGGCATTCAGCTTCTTGTGAATCTGTAGTTTGCATTTGGTCATCACAGTTGTAAGGAAGCTCAGAAAACACTGTGATGATAGGGCTGCACATACAAGTAACCTGAATACAGTCTGATACAATTTAAAAAAAAAAAAAAAGTAAATTCAGACCACATTATTTCATGTTGGCTGTAACTAAGGAGCTCAGACAAACTTAGGTAAAACTAATCTAGTTAGAAAAATAGTGCATTTAGTTATTTGTCTTAAAATATGTTGGGTAAAGTAACTGTGATTTGTCTTTCTTCTCAGACTTCAGATATACAATGCAGAAGAGGTTTCCATCAATTCTGGAAGGTAGGTTTGTAGTTGTTGGCTTCAGAAGGATGGCTGAAGCTTCTACTGCATCTTACGTATAAAACTGATTTTATTATTGCTTAAAACTTACCCCAGGAGATAGTGCAGGAGCGTTTACTGTTAAGCATGGTGTAGTTGGAGTGTCAGACTGTCTGATGAAGTCCTCAGAACTGAAGGACTATACATCCAACAAAACTAGCCACAAAGTGGCTCACCTTCAGACATGCCTAGCTTACAGCTGATAGGGATTTTCCTGTTTTTTTCAGTGTATTACAAATCCAATGAGTGGTCTGGAATTCATGGCATAAGGGAGAATGACCAAATGATGTGGTTAAGCAGCAAGAACTAAAGTAAGAAAAATGCGTGATTAAATTAAAAAATATTTTACAATAATTATTATAAAAATGTCCACATTAAAATGTCCAGTTCATCTTCTTGATCTCTTGGCTCTGTACTTATTTTTCAGCCCTCTGTGCCTGAACTGTTTCTTCTTTTTGATGATGCTTTTCACATCCCTATTGTGAAGCCACTTGTCACGCTCTATTTCCCACTGGATCTGTTTGACATCTGTAAGAGGAAAGGTGAGAAATAAGGAACCGATGGATACCTCTGACCACGATGTGGAATGCAGATGAATCATGTAAAAGTTAAAACTTGGCTACTGTATTTATAAATATTAATAAAGTCCAAGCTGCCAATTTTTTTTGACACCAGAGAAAGTTTGGGGTTTTTCATTTCACAGGACTTACCCTACCATCTCAGAATGAGAGTTGAAGACTGCTCTTGCCATTGCTTTGTATTTTACTAATGCTAGACATGGTTCTGTTAGGAGTACACAGTGTTTGAGTACTGTTATTAACAATTTTTCAGGTGACACCAGCAAGACTTGTAAAAGCTCTACAAAGGACTGATTATTCAATCAAGTATATACACATTTAATTCATTACAATTATTCCTGGAAAACTACTTTTGCTTCACTGATACTGCAAGGAAATACTCTGGTAGGTAGGTAAAGACAGCCATGCCTTACGCCTTCCCTTCACAAGAATCCAGGACGCTATCAGCAAAATTCACATGAGTGCTTGACAATACTGCCCTTCAAATCCTTATTTACAGTGTGAAAGGGCCTTATGATAGCCTCTTCCTCTTTTCTGAAGCCTTATTCACTCCAGTACAGTTAATACTACCACTGGGCATCTCTTGTAACTAAGTCATGTTTTACTGATGTTGAGCTACTGTCCCTACTGTGTCATTTCTGACCATGTTATTTCAGTTAAAGAAGGTACACATTTTTCAGTACAGAATCTGAAAAGAAAGAAGTAAAAAAACAGCATTACAACTATCTTGCTATTTGTAACATGTACTTACTTGCATTGTCTCTGTTGGCCATGGCATTCATTCCAATATTGTCAAACTTAGACCCAGCATTTTCATCCAGCAGATAGCCAAACTTTAAAGAGAGAAATTTTAGTATTTTATTACAAAGAAACAGGTGAAATGCTTGATCACTTTTTGCTAAGCATGATCAGACTCACCTCTTCTGCAGATGCCAGTATGCTGGCATCTTTGAGTTTTCTCTTCTTTGCTCGGTTGGATCCTTCAAACAAAAAGTATTATTCTTATGAGACAGAATTTCAAGTTCACAAAGACACTAAAACAAAGTGTTACTATGTTTTTAATTTTTTTTAAATTTATTTAATGAGATGACCTAAAATAGCTGTGTTAAAAACTTTTATTCTCCACCTCCCTGAAAAAAAAAGGAAAAAAGTTTCCAACCAAGAACAAAACAGCACAAATCTGTGCATCAGGTGGTAGTAATAGATGCACAAACCACCAGTGCAACTCCATCCTTCCTTCAGAGTTCCTCCTTCGATTCCCAGTCCTTCAACAGCAGACTGTCATTCTGAATTAGGCCACACTGGTTGGAGGACAACCTCCTTTTCATTTATGTTTTATTCAAATCTGAACCCAGATCCAAAAATGTAGATAATCTACTGTACTAAAAGCTTCTGATTCAAAAGTTTTTCATACTCTGTACTTGTATTAAGCCTTCTCAAATGGAAATCATGGCAGTGTGTCCTTACCTTCAAGTGATCCCACAAAATTTGTATCATTCTTTCTCTTGCCCTTTTTACTGACAGACTTCAATTGCTTGTCATTGTTCAGGTCTGACAGAAAAAAAAAAAGATATATCAATCCCTCATTTTCACACATGTACATGTATTTAAAGCTCAGCAGAGACTAAAATTTCTTTTTGGACATATTTGTCATAATATCTGAGTCTTTAAAAAAGTTTAAAATATGGAGCACACAACCAAATCTGTGATTACTTCAACCCAGACAATTAAAAATTGGTCAGTGGTGTGCCACTCTTTATCCTGTTTTATCCGCAGCACGAAGAAGGAATGAAATACGATACTAAGATACATAAAATATGAAGGCTAAAAGCAGGTGTTACGTAAACCTTGAACGTCTGGCTTTGTATATTTGGTGAAATAATCATCTCATTAAAGATTAATGTGTTAACAGCTGTATGAATAGTTTACCTCCTCTACCCTCAATCATCTTCCTGTGACCTTAAGTTATTAGTTGAAATATTCTGTTATTTGTGCTTTTCCAACCACATAAAGTGTACATTGTGTAAACTGTGCTTTTCAGTTGAGAAGATAATAAAACCATGCAGGTGCAACAATCAGTTATTATTACAGTGGTAATAAAAATGTGGCTGCATAGCTGTATTAATTGGAAGAGTAAGCTGTTACTTAATGAGACAGCAACTTAAATAAAAGTTACCTCGTAAAAAAATCAACATTAACTAGGTCTAAACAAGTAAAAAAATTACCAAATACCAGATTTTTCTTTTATTTTTCTCTTTGAGATCTTTTAATATTTCTGCCTACTGTAGCCAGTTATTTATCTATAAAGCTACCTTTGTTACCACCAGTGTTTTTGGAATGAAAGAAACATGTCTTGTTTGCAAGTTTTTATATCCACATGCCTAATTCCCACTCTCACCTCAGAGACTATGCCAAGAAATGTTTCTTAAGACTTCACTGCCCAGAGAAGGACTTGTTGTCACTTTTTTACTTAAAAACCAAACCTCCCACGTAGGTACCTAAATCTGAATTTATATATGTAATTACATATTAGATAACCTATTTTTAAAGCTTTCTCTTCTCATTTTTTGATAATAAATGGTACTTTACCTAGGCTGTTTTCATCATCAGACACATCCATAAATACACCTCCCTCTTCATCCATATCTTCTCCAAAGTCTTCCTCCATGCTTCCTAAGGAGACTTCTTCATCATCGAGATCACTGAATCCATCTTCATCATCAGAATCCTCCCAGTCAGCACTGGATTCCTCACTTCTTTGGCCTTTCTTACCACCTTTGGTTTTCTTTTTGATATTACTAAAAAAAAAAAAAAATATGTAAAACCTTAGCACTTCATGTGGCAAAATACTCTTTGCATCCAGATAACATCTACCAGCAAACACTATGTTAGAAAAGTTCAACATTGTTGCAAACTACTGTAAATATAGGTTGAGACCTAAGAAACATGCATTGTGCACTCAGGTATGTTTTCATCAGCAGCACCTGAAACTGTGTTATAAAAGTCAATCATTTCAAGAAGTTCTGGAGATACTCCTATTATGAAATTAACAGAAGACATTTTCTGCTTCAGTATTTTATCTCCTACATGCCTTTGCTCCTTTTTCAGAAAGTCTTTTCTGTAAAACACACAAACTGCTGGTATCCCTAGCAAATCTACTAAATGAAGAAATAAGACCTTTTTTTTCCCTTAAGAAAGGAAACATGGTTCTTAATGTACTAGATGGTTACTTGTTTTTTCTCTCCTCCACTGTTTTTTATTTACATCAGATGATCACAAAAATGTTCAGGTTTCACTGGAAGTTTAAGCTTTAATTCTCCTTTCACCTCAAGAAAAAAAGTTTCTGTGCTGATTTGAAAGCTGTATTGCAGATACTTTCAGTAAAAAAAAAAAAGAGGCACTTAATCACGGTTGGACTTGATCTTAAGTCTTTTCCAACCTAAATGATTCTATGATTAATGAAACTGCTCACTTCCTGAGAACTGAGCTCTGCGATTCTGGATTCCTCAAAGTTCATTTACTGCATTAGATCCAGTTACAACCAGTCCTTAAAGCCGCAGTACCATTATGCCACATTCTGCTTACTTTTTTACTGGGTAATTCTCAAACAGAAACCTCAGAAAATAAAAAACAAGTAAGATCTTACCTTGCTTACTGGGTCACTGCATTGTATAAATAAAATGCTACAGGTCTCACATGTCAAGCCAGCAGACTATAAGCACTACAGGATCACAATGCTCCATTATGGGACATGCAGAAAAGCAGCATTACCCAGCATTCAACTACTATTGCCGTGTTTGCAAGGTCATATTTTGAGTCTTTTTCTTTGAGAAAGTTCTATCCAATTTTGCAGTGTATAACTCTACATAGGTATTAAAACAAGAGATGAAGAACCAATTTAAAGTCTTACCCAGCAAAATCAAGGTCATCCTCACCAACAGCAATGGTGTTATCAGCAGCTTCAAATGTATCTAAGGGGGAAAAAAAATTGTTTATTACTACAAAACAAAGTCAAACAAGGAAATACAAAGTCATTGCAAAATACATTATTTTTATGTATCATTCTCCTGAACAGTTTATATGATCTGCATCAGTAACAAAGGGCCCTGATACCAAAGGGTTCATACTCCTATAGAAAAATACTCCACAGTTACCTAAAGCTGACTGGACTTTTTTGGAAAAAATATTTTTCTTTGAAAAATAATGAAAGTTTTCTTTTATCCAGGATGTAATTTCTGGCCACAACTAGATGATGTGGGAAGCAGACAGACATAAATGCACACACAATTGCCCAGTGATTCAAACTCAGTGGGCAGGTGGGATATCACAAGTCTCAAACAATTGCTCCAAGTCAGACAGAACAAAGACTCAATTAAGATACCTCAAGCAAGTGTCCTGACAGCTAATCTGTATGTGAATTTGCAGATTATAAGTATTCACTATAATTTTCGACAGAAGAGGAAGCAGACTGGAGGATGAAAGCTCCTGTCATCGGATTCACTTAGGAACAAATTGCTATATAAAATAGCTGGCAAAACCAAAATTTGAAAAATCAAAACTCTTCTGTTCAAAGAGTAAACGCTAACATTAGAGGGTCCTAAATTTAAGCTTCTGAATTTATGGAGCAAATTCTCAGAGACAGTCAACATATTAGAGATACTAAAAATAAAACAACAAACACAATTAGTAATGGATTCTTTTCCGAAGTAAGACCATACTAATTGAGTCACTAAGGAAGAATCCTGCTAAGGTAGTTCAGAATCCTCTAAAAATATCATACAGAACAGTTACAGAGAGCTAAGGATTATTTTTTTCTTCAAATACACATATTACTGTGTAAGTAAAATATGAAATCATAAAATAATCTATGTTTTATGGTACACTGACAAATTTAGATTCTGGAACAAATTATACACTAATTCCAAAGAAAACAAAGTACATGCCACATGAAGAGCTAAGACTACTGCAGAAGTTTGCCAAGGACCTAACTGAACAAATAACCTCATGGAAGATGTTGGGAACGATGAGAGAAGCTGTAAGGAAGATTGAAAATGGCCATGCAGTAAAGAAAGAATAGAAGGAAATGTTACATGCTGTTAGAAGAAGTTATTTAACTCTCAGACTACATTAGGAAAAGAACAAATAAGGCATGAACTACCACTCATGAGCTTATGTTCAAAATCAGACAATTCCCAACCATTCCAACAACCTGAACACTACTGGAGCAGCAAAAGCAAGACTCCTTTTAGAAGATGGTCATCCAGTTGGCTTATGTGATGGATAGTATGAATTGCTGGCTGTAATAGCATAGAATGGGAACTGGAAAGCCAGTTTTCTTCCACTTCCATATTCCTGTATCTGGCTCTTTTATACAATATAAACTATAAAATGGATAAATTAATAATTTGCAGAAACAGGAAATACTGGAATAGTTACTGCAAGGAAAAACACAACCTTACCTAATGCTCTTTCAAATTCATCATCATCAACATCTTCCACACTTTCTTCATCATCCTGATGCTTTTGTTTCTCTCTCCTCTTATTGAACTTTGAATAAAATCTGAAATAATATATTGCTCTCAAACACACAATTACAGGCGATGTTCTTTATGATTTTTTTTTTTTTTAAAAAAGCAACCTGCAGATTGTTTCATGTGTATTTTGCCAGTTGAAAATTTTAAGTAATGGTTTCAAACACATCCCAAATCAGATTTATATTTCCTTTGTTTTTCAAAGAGTAATCCACTACTCTTAAGATTTAAAACAAAGAAATTTCACAGCCAAAGGTGCCAGAAATTATTTTGAACGTAGTGAAATTACAAACGGGCACAAGAAAGATGTGAAAATCTGCCTTATACTGATAAGGAAGAAAGGATCAAGTTCAATTTTAATCTAATTGAGGAAAAAAAAAAAAGACAGATTCGCTCATTAAGTTCTGTTAAGTTTTTCCCTGTAGCCCTCCTCTTTTCTGTGCTTAGTTTTACCTTCTGTCAGTCATTTTAAACCACTTTCTCTCCTTCATTTCACATTAAAGAACCACCAAACACAGAAGGCAAATTTGATCATATACAAGACCAAAACAGTACAGCACTTCATATGGAAGACTTTAAATGTGTAGGTTCAGTTTCAGTCATCTTCAATGTAACAACACTGTTAACTTTTCAGACAGGGGCATGGTTTTAAGCTGCTTTTCTTTAATCTCAAAATTAATACTACCATTTTATTTATTAATGAATCAATATTACAATATCAATTCATTAAAATTAATAAGTTCCATTAACCTGACACTTAAAAATATTTTAAAAGCCCCTACAGCAATGCATACATTAAACAAAAGCAACCAAAGTGAATTAAACAGAATAAATGAACACTGATCTAAGGAGACACTCATAGGTAACCCGTATTTTGATTTAATATGAACAGATCTTTGCCAAACATGTACTACTTCAATTTTGGTATTACAGCTGCATTTTTATATCATAATCTGAAAGGAAAGCCAACTAAAGGGAAAGAATTATGAATAGTAAAATAAGAAATACACAGAAACCTAGCTCCTCTGACTTTTTTTCCATTGTTCCATTCTAATAAGCTTTGATCCTAATAACATAAGCAAGGTATATTCCATTTTTTTTCTAAATATACTTCTAATGTGTAAGAATTAACAACCCACAAGACATTCATCATTACCCATTGTTCAAGGCCTCTTTATTGTAATGTCAACTTACTTGACTGTAGAGTACACGCACTGATTGCCTTTGTTCATAAGTGATATTCATTCTTAAGCACGTTAGACAAATGTTGAAATTATGTTCTAAGGAAAGTACTATCATCACTAGTCACTCAAATGAATCAAATTTTGCAAACACTTGGAATACCAGCAAATACTTATGAAATGTACTGGGTTTTGATGGCATTGCATTAAAAAATAACACTTTAAAATGAATGTTCAAAAGTATTTCATTACCTGTGAAAAAACACTTCATCCACTGGGATTTTGCTTTCATCTTTGGCACGGAATTCCTTACTGTTGACTGCAAAAACAAAAAAGAACTCATTTGACCTCAAGTTGAAATGATTGTTATTCTTTTAAAAGGTTAGACAGCATGCACAGACAGAAGTACACAGATATCCAGTGTCACCCGTTAAATAAAGTGGAGCTCATCTCAAAACTTCTTCAAACCAACAGTTCTCAGTGTATATACTGATACTTAGATGTAAGCAGGCCCCATGGAAAAACTCAAGAGGCATAGACCTAACCGGGTTCTAATGTGTATACCGGCAAGGGAGGTTTTGCAGTCACTTACAGCACAAATGTGTATTTAAAAAAAAAAAAAAAAAGGAAATAAGATAAGCTTGCTGTCATGTGCTAAAATACTGAAACTGCTTCTGCCCATCACTCCGAGCAGTAGGAGAATCACTCATGAGCAGCTGCAAGACAGGAACATACACCAGTTACGCATGTTGAAGAAGGGATCAAGCCTCAACCTGCCTCAATTTCTGAGGAACTGAGGCAAAATATGACACACTGCAACAGCAGATTGACTAGGGTATTGATCAGGTTCCCTGTGGAGAAGCTTTTTACCCTCATACATTCCCCTTCCTTCCCTTCTCCACCTCAGAGGGCATGACTATAATATTTTCTAAGTGACAACAGTCCAAGTTTCTGAAACCAGAGCAGCATACTCACAGAAGGACTCTTCAGAGGAACAGTGGAAGGTACCAGAGGATTTGCAATCTCAGTTCTCTAAGCCTCAGCAGAGCCCAGGTACATGCAACAAGTGCAGATTTTTGTATCTGTACTAATATATCCATATTTTTTATATTGGATACTTCATTTGTAGAACACTTCCTCAATTCCAGTTCTAAATGTTCAGTCTGCTCTTTCAACTCAGAATAAACTGAAGAATGCAATAAACTTCAAATGTACCTTCAAATGCATTCTAGGTAAAAACTCCTACTTTAAGCTTTGATAGCCATAAAACCACCATCAGTAAAGGCACATCAACTAATCTGTATAAGTAAAACCTCTGTGCAACAGACCCAAAGAGGAAAGCACATCCCTGGGAATTCTACAGAGATTCTACCACAAAAGATGGTACCTCTTCTGTCCTCAAGCAGCATGTTTTACTGACAGTTTACCCTGGTTCTTACACCAAATCCTGCCCTTAATCGTTGGAAACAGTGGGACTAGACAAAAGGCAGCCTCTTTCTGGAGGCAGGAAGACTCTTAGCAAAGTAACAGTGCCAAAGACACCTTACACTAATCCTAACAATAGCTGCAGCTGTGGCATTGTATGGAGTAATCCATATAATTTAATAAAAGAGCTTAATGTGATTCGAATCCTTATATAAATCAATTTTCTGAGATTTTAAGTCATTTTTCAATCATAATAACCATCATAAAAGTAGTTACATGATAACTTGGAAGCAAATAAAAACGCTAACTACAGATTATTACTATATTAACTACTGCTAGATCAGCATCTGTTTTAAATATTTTTTATATAATTTTAAATATTTTTAAGAACTTAAAAAAACCATTATTCATAAAACTAGGATGCCAGACATAAGAATGGCATGTTTGTGGCAGAAAATTTAGTTAGTATTTTATAAATTCAAGTCCCTCTGATGTTAGTACCCTGACAGATTGCTTTTCTAACTAGAAATATCATTAGCTGGAATAAATTCTAAGGGGTTTTTTAGCCTTTTTTTCCCCCCTAAGGAGTCACATTGCCAGCTACAAGAAAAATTTGTAACATTCTAAACTTTTTATACAAGATTGCAAATCTACTTTTTTCCCCAGTGGTTGTATTTCCTTATAGGAAGATGCAGGGAAAAGATAACCTAGCATAAGAGAAGGTGTAGGAAGCATAGCAGGTCATAGCAAAAATAGCACAGAAAACAAGGCATGCAGTTTTCAGTAGCTCTGTCCTTTGATGTTAATACATTTCTTAATGGGATGGCTAAAAAAAAGGCATGATCTTTATCATGTATTGCCTAAGAAAATGGAATTACTACAATTGAAAGTAATTGACAATTAGGGGGGAAACACAGAGAAAAGATAGGTCTTAAAAAAAAAATGGTGTGTAAAGCCAAGTGCTACAGTAGAAGATAAAGCATTTTCCTACTCAAGAGGTTAACAGTTGAGGTAACTGACTTTATGTCATTTGTTCTTAAAATGATTCAATGGATCCAAAGTTTCAGCTGTGGAGATTCCATGCACCCTTACAAGAAGATTAGACCTGATCCAGAACATCAGGCACCACCACTGTACTGCTGATGGACAGGACTTTCTTTTATTGCTAACAGAAATAGCATAGACAGCACAGATGACATGTCTACAACAACCAGCCAAGAATTCTTTAGCTATCATAATCTTAACTGAAAAGGTGCTGGTTTACCTGCAAGATTCTGCGTATCTTTCATAAACTGCTTCTTCTTCGGCTGCATTACCACACTGCTGGTATTTTCTGTAGCAGAACATAAATCAGAAATAAATCACCTTATTACTATTGATACAGAACTGTGGAGAGTGGCTAATATACCAGAGTTTGCTGCCATCCATAAGGACCCCAAGAGCCTGGGACAAATGGGTGACAGGAACCTCACGCAGCTCAACAAGGGGAAGTGCAAAGTCCTGCACATGGGTAGGAACAACCCCATGTACCAGTATATGCTGGGGGCTGCTCAGCTAGAAAGCAGCTCAGCAGAAAAGGCCCAGGGTGTCCTGGTAGACACCAAGTTGACCCTGAGCCAGCAATGTGCCCTTGTGGCAAAGGCAGCTGATGGTATCCTGGGCTGCATGGGGAGGAGAGTTGCCAGCAGGTGGAGGGAGGTGATCCTTCCTCTGTTCAGTACTGGTGAGACCACAACTGAAGTGCTGTGTCCAGGTCTGGGCTCCCCAGTCTCACAAAAGAAACATGGAGCTACTGGATAGAGTGCAGCAAAGGGCCACAAAGATGGTTAGAGGGGATTGGAGCACCTCTTCTATGAAGAAAGTCTGGGAAAGCTGGGACTGCTCAGACTGGAGAAAAGAAGGCTCAAGGTGCATCTTATCAATGCATGCTAATATATATGAAGGGCAGGGGTAAAGCAGCACCTTCCAGTGGTGCCCACGATGGTGCAAGAGGCAATGGGCACACACTGAAACACAGGAGGCTCCATCTGAACACCAGGAAACACTTTTTCACTCTGAGGGTGACTGTGCACTGACACAGGTTGCCCAGAAAGGCAGTGGAGTCTCCATTCTTGGAGATACTCAAAAGCCATCTGTACAGCCTAGGCAGCCTGCTCTACATGGCCCTGCTTGAGCAGATGACCTCCAGAGGTCCCTTCCAACCTCAATCATTCTGTAGTCTTTACATTCCCCTATCACTTTGCTTATTCTGGCTAGGTTAGCAATTTCTGCACTGCAGATGTGAGGCAACAGTATGTGATTGTTAGCTGGTTCTAAGTTGCAGACATCTCTTATGCAGCCTGGAAGACTGACCCCATTCCTCTGTTGCACCACGTGCACTTTGAAAACTTGACAAGCACAAAGGGTTACTCGGCAATCCAAGAGAAAGAGTTTGATCACCATCAATAATCAAGATCATATCCTAATCTGTACAGAGAATTTTGTACCTTTTCCTTTATGGAGTTTGGGATTTCTGTACACAAAGCGATCCAAGAACCTCATCAATGTGAAATCCTGCAAAGGGTTACCGGAGTACTGAATGTGATTTCCCTGAAAGAAAAGCCAAAAATCATTAAGGCCTTCATTTTAGGAAGACAGCAACTAAAGACAGAGGACTCAAACTGTCCAAGAACAACATTAAACCACACTTTAAAAAGTTAAAGACTTGGGGATACTTCATCACATAAGCCTGACCAGTTGACACATTCCTGTACAGATTGTTATTTTTGGAATTTCAGTATTTTCCTAACTAAAAACCACCTCCTTCACTTTGTTTCAGTGATGAACTGCATTGCAAGGTACTGTGCTAATAGTATATATAGCTAATACTCAGCACTATTTGGATACCATATATTCAAATGAAAATCAGTATTTTAAACACCTATTTGTGTAGGTTTGAGTATTTTTGTCATGATACCACAACAGCATTAAAAAAGAATTTGTTCCAACAGCAAGGTTCCCCACATAAAAAACCACTTTAAATAAAAAGATAGACCAAAACTCTAAAAAAGCATTAAGAATCATGTAATACACACATTTCTACCAAGTTAAGTTACTTCTGTGAGCAGTCTCTTTTAGACAAAAAACTATAATTCCATGAAAAACTTTGCATTTGAGTGTATGTTACAGTGCTGCAGAGCTGCTAGTTACCTCCACAGCGCAAGGAGGCTTTACAATGTATTTTTTTCAAATGGTAAAAGACAGCTAACATAAAAATCAAACTTCAAACCTACAGACCAGTAAAAGCACTTACTTCTAGAATTGTTTTTGCGAATAGGGCCACAGATGGATGAAAATGTTCAGAAAGCTGAAAAATATGAATCATTTCTTTATTTCTACTTTAAAGATAAATGCAATCATTACTCATGTTGATGTATCAGACTCCTGACAACACCACTATGTCATAAGACTACTCTGTAACTCACCAAATAATGCACAGACGCATGTAGTACTGCAAGGCTGATGTCCTCTACCCTTGAACAACTGAAGAACTTCCAGTTCTAATCTTTTGTTTGCATTAACTAAATACGTTATCACTTACAGTTTTATTTCATTCAACACTAAAAAGCTTTAGTGATACAAAGCTAAGATCCAAAAGTCAAAAAAGATAATTATTGTCCAAATCTCCACTTAAACTCTTATTCCCTACTCCAGAATATCAGCGCTGTATGTAACACATACAAGCTTAAAGCTGAACAATGTGTCATTTAACCTTTCTGTTACGTTAGTCGGGTAGCTACTCCAAGAATAACCAAGTTAATTTTCTTCTCTCAATACAAGGGCCACACTAAGAAACACAGTAATCAGCAATGTAAGAATGCCTTACCTTTTTCAGTTCCCAAAGGCTTGTACTTTCAGCACCACAGTATAAAGGACTTCGGTGCATAGGATCATACGAAGCTCCACTCTTCCTGCCTGAGGGGCAGAGGAGATGAAGACAACTTAAATTTTATCAGGCAACGTTATGAAAGTATTATTTTTATTTCACCGTGACAGTAATGCTGTCCACCATTCTTAGCTGGACAGGCCACAGATTCATTCAGTAGCAAGTAAGGGTTATATTCAGCTGCCCTTCCCCAGTGTATGATCAGGTGCACAGATGAATTCCTACATGCTTCCAGGGAAGCTCCTGAAAACCCCTACTCTGTTCCGCAAGATCCTCAGGAAAGAGTAGAAGCAGGTTCAGAGCTAGATGAATTGTCCTAGCAAGCTTCACAAGCAAATGAGCTGTTACACATCTTAACCTTGGCTACATTGCTCTAAAGGTATTTGAAGGTATTATATTGCTTAGGCATAAACTGCATCAAATGAAATATGCTAGCAGATTCATACAGCCTCTTCATCACTGCTGAGCCAACAGATAAAGAAAAATTATTCTGATTGCTTTGAATCAAACTTCAATTTGAAAAACGAAAATAATGTTTTAATCGCTTAATTTTACAAGTCTTAATCAACACGTCACTGTTAGGGTATGTTAGAAGTTAAATGAACTGTGTTTTCTTACTAATTTACCTCCCATATTCAGATGATGCACCCATGAGGCTGCTGAATTTGAATCATATGTTTTAGCAGAATTTTCCCTTGTGTTCTTCTCTTCATTTTCTACTCCTTTGTCTGCATCCATAAATTTTTCCTCAGCCTCTTCTTGATCCTTAAAACACTCTTCATCATCCGACTCCTACACAACAAAAAACATTAGCGAACATTTTTCCTTTCCAGTTTTATTCTGATTTATTAGAAAAATGCACATATAGTTCTTAAGAAGCCACCTACAAAAATGTAAACAAGTGATGGCCAAAGTTTAAGCAATACAGTTTTTTGACCTTGATACAGGACTTAAAATTGAACTTTACAGCTTACATCACACAAGTGTAATGGTCCCTCCCAGCCTGAAGAAAGAAAAAAAATAAATCCAGTCCTGCCTAGCTATACTTCAGAGACTGCAGACAGATGAAACAAACAGGCCATATTTTGACAAAGCTTTTGGGTGAAGAATGTTCACTTGCTTAACGATACAGCATTTAGCAAAATAATCCTCTCTCCATGAATGAAGTCCATAAGACCCACTAGAATGCTTAAAACCCCTTCATCTATGCAGATTTTTAACACTGTTTAATTGTTCAAGTGCTTTCTCCCATAATGTATTGGCTAACTCTCAGGTTACTACAGGTTAGGGAAAGGTGCTTATGAAAACAACTCTTATCAAAAAATAATGAGATAAAGAAATCATCTTATACCACATGATCTTGTAACTGGACCCTTAACTCTGGTTTTACTTTCAGAAGCTCAGACAGAAGGTACAGGGTTCCACAAATGAAGGGTGGCATTTGTCCACAGGTGACTTGAAGTAACCTCTTCATGAAGGCCTTCACACGCCGTAACACTACATCTGCCTTCAGAGATTTATAGATAAGATTAAGAAACATGGATGGCTTTGAGCAGGTTGCTAAAGCAGGATCTAGAAGCTTCCTGTAGAACACACAAGAGAAAATATTGCTGATTGTCATAGTGCACATAGGACAATAATTGCTATTAACAACAATCATCTACATTTTTCAGAGTGCTATCTAAAAGACCAGTGACAGCTTGTTCCCCAATACTCAAAACCATTATGACCAACCCTGAGCTGTCAACAGCTATGTAGTATTTCTAGACATGAGACACTGAAGATTTAAAAAACCCACCTGTACTAGTAAACAAAAAAACCCAAGAAAATATAAAGAAATTGAGTTTGACTGAAAACAGTTTCAAAATTTGAGATATTCAAAGAAACTAATCTGATTTATTCAAATGTTGAAAAAAATAGAAAGAAAACGGTTAGCATCTGCATGCTTTGAAATCAGACTAGGCATACGTGTTTGCAGGTTTGTTTTCTACTCCACCTTTTTCCAGACTGCCAGGCACAGTAAGGCCCCCCAAATACACTGCACATCCTGGGGGAACTTGAGCCCCCTTTTTGAAAATCAGCAAATTCCCCTTGGTCAACTAAACATAAGACTGTAAGGATCCTACAAAATGTCTAAACCATCAGCTGAGACAAAAAAGAGAAACTTTTATAACATAAAACTTTCCAGCTATACAAATTAAATCATCTAAAGAATCTGTTAACATAGTATTTCCCTGTACCCCGTATCAAAAAAAGGAAACAAGATTCTAGGCTATTATGTGACTAAACCGCAGTACCTGTAAAAGTGATTTCAGAAGTAGCTGTCTATTACTTTCAAATAACACCTTGAATTAAAACATGCCACCAGAACACAGTGCAAAGGATGAAATACGTATGTTGTATTCTCAGGACCTATCCCTACCATTTGTTTTATCCCTGTGTTAAGTCAAAGAAATAACACGCATTTTCTTCTAGCTCATAGAAAACATCAGAAATTTTTAGCCAATGAGACACAAAACTCACAAGATCTTAAAAGCAAAGTAAGTGTTTCTACAACTTTAAATTAATGGTGACTACCTCATAAAATAAAATTTATATAAAAAATGCAAACCTGTCACTTACTTGTATAATGCTGCATAGTACCTATCTGATACAGTCTGATGAGAGTCCATCACTTGAAACAGTAACATCAGGGCCTGAACACTGGTGCCGAAGTTCACAAGATGCAGAACTTTAAAGAGCGTGTCCATTTGTTCTTTCACTTTCTCATCACCAGTCTCAGCATAAGGGTAAGCTCTGTTTACCCCACAAAGAAGAGCACTGAGCATTTTGGATTCAATGTCTTTTTTCTTAATGCAGTTCCGAAAAAAGCAGAAGTACAAAGTTATCAGCTTGTTAGCCAATGCAGTTTCTTCATGACTGAGGACTATCTGATTTAGAAAGCAAATGGCGTAATACTGAGTTTTCACATTAATGTTTGACCGGTACAAAAGCCTCTCCACCTCACTGCACACTACTCCCTTCATATTTGGATGCTTATGAAGTAATGTCTCTAAAAGATAAGAGGCTTTGGTGGCAATTTTGTTCTGAGGGTCTCCCAGTTTATTTACGAGCTGAACAAGCAGAACTTTCTCTTGCTCAGGCTTGTTACAGAGAAGCTCATGGGCAACTGCCAGCACTCGGGATTTTGTTGCTGTCAGAGAATCATGACTCAGTGTTTCTAACGCTTGCACAAACTCTGCCACCTGCAGTTTCAGGTGATGCTCAAAGTACCACAGTATCAACCGTCTATCTCTTGAATCCCTGTTGCCACTCGACATTTTCTCTATGTTGTTAAATGGTCGCTGTGAGAAAGACCACAATTTCCGATTGTCTGGTAAGAGATCTGAAATAATAAGTTCCTTAAAAGTATCCAAAGCCATGAGGCTCTGATGCCTGCTGCCCTTTTTTTTTATGAGGTTTATCAAGTTCTCAACAAACAGGAGACTGTGGACAGCACTGTCCTGAATGAGAAGGGTCATTGCTGCCATCCTGTCAGCCAAGGTACCTGATGACACAACAGTTTTCATCCACGCTGAAGACGCCCCCTTCTGATAATCTGTCTTATTCTTGTACAGGTCCGTCTCATGTTGGTACAGCTTTTGGGCCAAGGCCTTATACTTGGACAGAAGCATCTGATTTTGTGTCTCCAAAGAGAATTCATTGGTGTATTCTAGATCATACCATTTGCCCCCTGGTTTGATCAGTATCACTTGCCTAGCATGGAATTCAAAATCTTCTTCCAGCCTCTCTGTCTTTGCTGAAAGGTGCTGGGCCTGGTCTCCGCCAGCTTGCTGCTTCTTGCAGTCTTTCACGCTGCTTGCCTTTCCTTTGCCTTTTTTTTCTTTCTTCCCTTCTAACGAAAGAAGGTTAGCTTCTTTCTTGCTTTTCTCTTTCTTTGGGGGCTTCTCCTTCTTTTCGCTGCTGCCGCCGCCGTCGTCCTCCTCCTCCCCGTCCACCACCAGGCACCTCTCCGCGTACTTGCCAAGCCCCAGGGAGCTGACGAACGCCTCCAGCTCACCTTCCCTCAGGTCGTCGATCGCATCCTTCTTGCCGCCGTCCACCATCTCCTCCGCCTCGTCCACGGCGCACAACATCAGGTAGTCTCGCTGCGGACGGCACCGCACGGCCGTTACAGGCGACCCGGCGCGAGGCCGCGCGCTTCCAACGGCTCCCCCCGCCTCGGGCCCCACAGAGGCCCGTCCCGGGGCGGGGGGCCCGGCCGCCACGTGCTCCCGCTCCCCGCTCCCCCCCCCCCCGCCCTTTACCTTGGTGCCGCCGAGGCGCAGCACCTCGTCCAGCGTGAACCCATCGGCATCTCCATCTCCTCCTTCTTCATCGGCCGCCTCCTCCTCCTCGCCGCTGCCGCCGCCCGCTTCCTTCGGCTCCCTCAGGCCCACGTCCCACAGCGCCGCCATCGCCGCCCTCCAGAACGTCCTGCGCGCATGCGCGACGCGCGCTTCCGGCCCCGCCGGACGGCGGGAGCGCAGGTCCCGCAAGGGGCGTGGAGGGAGCGTGTTGAGCTCGCCAGAGGGGTGGTGGAGGGAGCGGGTAGGGGGTGTCGCGGGAGACCTTTCGGAGACCGCCCACCCGCCTTGGGCGGCGTTTAGCCGCGGAGGCCCGTCCTCACACCGGCGGCGGGACGCAGGGTGGCCGCCAAGCGGCCGGAACCCGGGGAGGGGGAGCAGCGGCCCACGGACGCCGGCGCCGCTGCCATGGTCCCGCTGCCCGCGCGCCGCGCGCTCCTCGCCGCCGCCCTGGGGCCCGCCGGCCGCCGCTGGCTCCCCCGTCACCATGGTAACCGCCGTCTTCCCTCGTCGCCCCCCCCCGCTCCCCCATCCCGGGCCCGCGAGCCGCCCCGCTGAGCCCTTCCTCTCCCCACAGGTCCGGCGGCGGCGGCGCGGCCCTCCTCGGGCGCGGGGGGCGAGGCGGAGGGGCCCGGCGGGGCCACCGCCATGATGCGGCACCTGCGACTCAAGCTGCGGGCCACCGGGCCGGTGACGGTGGCCGAGTACATGCGGGAGGCGCTCACCAACCCCGGCCAGGTGCGGGCAGGGCTGGGCGGGGCCGGGGGGCCCT
>JANZLQ010000052.1:3893533-3915888 GCA_026212715.1 Elanus axillaris
GGGGTGCTGCGTCTGAGCGGCCGGAGCCCGCAGTGCCGCAGCCGGCCGGGACGCGGCCCCCCCGTGCCGCTCACCGGGACCCCGGCTCCTCTCCCCCCGCCCCCCTTCCCTTCCCCGCAGGGTTACTACACGCGCCGTGGCGGCATCGGCGAAAGCGGGGATTTCGTCACCTCCCCTGAAATAAGTCAGGTATTTGGAGAGGTAACACATCGTTCCTTACGCCTTAACTAACGTCATTCAGCCACGCGGGGCTGGCTAGCTGTGGTTTCTGACAGTTCTAAGGAAGCTTGCCTTCGGGTACGTCACCAACGCCAAAATACTTGAATGGCAGCGATGAGCTTCAAGTTGTTTCCCAAAAGAAAAATTGGGCTTGGAGGAGGAAGGGGCGTCTGGTTTTTCTGGAAGATCGGGGAGTCCTTTCATGTGTTATAGCCTGGGATACCCTCTGTGCTTAGTAACACTTACTTTCATACAGAACTTGCTTACAAATACAAAGAGTTACGGTAGTTTCCCGGTGTGAAAACTCTACTTGGAAATGATTTTCAGGTTTTGGTCTGGTTCATTCTGGTTTGTGTATCATTTCCAGTAGTGAAAACTGGATAAATGCTGTTCTCAATGACACTTTGGCAAATGCATTGTCATAAAGAACAGTTGGGCAGTGACCTGCATTTGAGCCTTAAGTAAAAGTTCTTGCTCCAGCCAGAAAAGAGTCCCAGTCATGTACTGATGGAGAGTTGCTTCTGCTGGGCTGACAGCAAGCAATTGTGATTTTAATACTTAAAGGGAAGAGAGCAAAGTATGATTTTTCATAACTTCAAAATGCAGAGAGAGAATATTGCATAGTATCTTAGTTATTATCAGACAAAAGGCAGGCACCACTTTCCACAAATTCTGAAGTTACATTGTAACTCTTTCTGCCTGTTGTTTCTCACTGCCAGTTAATAGGAATATGGTATATCAGTGAATGGATAGCCACAGGCAAACCTGAAGCGTTCCAGCTGGTAGAACTGGGCCCAGGGAGGGGCACACTTACTGATGATATATTACGGGTAGGTGAAAACTAATATTAATATATTCTTTATTTCTGGCTTTATTCCATGGCTGTTCTGAAAGTTGAAGGAATGATGGTTTGCTACCAGGGTTTAACCTTCCCTAGTAATCAAATCATTTCAGCAAGGAGATTTGCAGCTTAGACTTTATAATCAAAATCTGTGCCTGTTTCTGATACCAGGTCTCTCAGTTGAAAGCAGAACATGGGCCAATGTAGGCACACTGTAGACACACATGGAATCTTTCAAACACTACTTGATAGAAGGGGAAGGCAGGAATATTCCATTGCAAATTATTTCTGTATAGGAAAGCATTATCCAAACTGAAAACCATTTAGGAGGGTGCTGCTGTGTGTAACTGGGAGGGAGGCCGCAGTGCAAGCAGTAGGAGGAAGGAGGGAGGACAATAACACAGGAGTGAAGTTGTGTTGGTTCCTTTGGGGATTTCAGGGGCTTAATTCTTCCGAGTTAACCCTTTGTGTGCCATCATGTGTGCATAGCTGTCTATTAATTAAAATACTACTGATTCAAAAACAGATTGCTAATTGGATTTAGTATCTCAGAAGAACTTTTATTCTATTTACATATGTTAATGAAAAAACTCTAATAAGCATAGTGAAATGTAGAATACTGAACACTTTTGTTTATGGTGTCTGGGAAAACAACCATTTTTGTCCTAATATTAAACCCTCTGCAGGTTTTAGAGGAGCTACTCACTCTCAGGCTATTACTATTCCAAAGTAGCATTTCATGTTGTTGTCCTTACAACTATATAGTAATGTGTGCTGTATTTTGCCAACTTTATTAGAAGTGTAGCAGCTTTTATTAAAATTGATGAAGAAATCCCCACTTCTTTGGAGGAGCAAAATGCAGTCTCTCTCACTGACACTATTTTGTTAAATGAAAGCCAACTAACTCTTTTATCTTGAATATAAATAATGAGATTAAAGGTTACTTCTACAACCTTTAATGTATACAGCACATGACTGTGCCTAATAGAATTCATCTGTCTTTATAGGTCTTCAACCAGCTTGCCTCTTTACTTGGTAAATGTGATGTCTCTATTCATCTGGTAGAAGTGAGTCCCAAACTGAGTGAGATCCAAGCACTGATGCTGACAGGAGGGAAGGTGCAGTCAAACCCCAAGGACAAGTCTGCTTACATGAAAGGTGTTAGCAAGACTGGAATTCCCATTTTCTGGTACAGAGACATTCAAGATGTGCCACCAGGTAAGGAGCTTGAATGTCCTGTTAGAAGTATGGTGTCCTTCCTCCATGTGCTGTTTTTGGTAATGGAGGACATCTCTGCTAGCCTTCATAATGGACAGAAAAGGAATTAATATATGTATTTGTTCTTACTTCTTGTATGAGTGAGGCAGGATCTTCACTCATTTTCATAAGTGGTACCTATTCTGACTACCTTCATTTGGGGATAGCTGCCCAGTTTCACATACTCTGACTTTTTCTTTTCATGGGAAACCATTTACTGGCTTTGCCTAAATCTCATTTTATGAGATAACAACCTAAAATTCACGGACTGCAAGCTAGCGCTAGCTGTAGAAATGCTATCTTTGATGTATCCAAGCTGGAAGTGATAATTATTTCACAAACACATTAACTAGCTTAATTCATTAAAAATCATAAAAACATTTTAATTTTCAACAGGAAGCTGCTATGGAAGCATTAAGAGTTTAATGCATTCTTTTTTACCTTCCCACAGGTTACAGCTTTTACCTAGCACATGAGTTTTTTGATGCCCTGCCCATACATAAGTTTCAGGTATAGCAAGAAGATTATTGTAATTGTGACCCTAGGCTTAAACGTCTTCTCTCTTTGAGGAAGAATACAATTAGGGTGCCAAACTAGACACATGCATTGTCTCTACTGATAAAATATTTCTAACTGAATTTGGAGAAATAAGGCTTAATTCAGCTGATAACTGTAAAATTAGTAATTGTTCTTGAATGGAAAAACTTGTAGAAAGCTAAAGATTTCCTTCTGCTAAATCTCAAGGGGTTTTTATTTCTTATGCTCCATTAATGAAGTTTTTAATTTCCACATTATTCTGTGTACCACCACTAACAAAGACTGAAGGGCTTTCATTTGAATGGTAATGAGAATAGCAAAATAGAGGATAGTTAGGATTCAGAAGAAACTTACAACTTCAATTTGATAATTAGTTTATGAAAATCACTGGTAAAATAAAATACTTCATTTTGACAAGTTAAACATTGCACTGTCAATAGAAGAGGCAGCATTTTTCTTAACAGCATCATTCATTCCTTTTAAATATAATTAAACCTGTATTTGTTAACTCTGCAGATGCATCTCTACCATAAGCTTTTTCCAAAGCAGTCAGTAGAGTTAAAGAGGAATGAATAATTGTTGTTCATAGCATACTATGTTCTTAAAAAGTCTGTGAAAATGCTTGACACATTAGTTCAATCAAATAAACAAGATACTGTTGCACCCATTAGAATGTAAAATTAGTACTCTGGGCTCATTAAACAGAGAACAGAGAAAGGTTGGCATGAAGTGTTGGTTGATATAGATCCAGAAGTTCCTGACCAGCTGCGGTTTGTCCTGTCACCATCCAGAACCCCTGCAACAGAAAACTTTATTCAGGTAAGGTTATGCCTACCAGAGTACATTTACTGCTTCTTAGTTACTTTGACAGCAAGGGGAGGACTCTCAGTCTTACCATTTCCATTCTGCAAAACTTCCACAAGCATTTAACTTTGTGTGCTGTGAAAATATAGCACAAAAATGAACATGTATGTCAAACTGCAAAATCACAGCTTAAACAGACAAAAGGCTTCAGAGAGCAAATTGAGGCAGCAAATGATGGGGAGAGGTCTGTGTTGCATGTGTCATGTCACCATCTCAACAGCAGCACTGCCTAAGGTGGGCTGTCAACCTGCTGTGTACCTGCTCAGTGCAGCTGGGTACTTCTGTACTGTTACTGACCTTTAATGGAAAGTATCTAATACAATTTTTTTTCTAAAGTTCACTGGATTCTTAAAGTTACAAAATTAAGTAGTTGAGCTTAAAACCAACTACAGTTTCACACAGAAATGCCTTTTATGAAGGGTGCATAGAGCTGAAGAGCACTTTTCATTCTTTCAGTACCACAGTCATGCAGTTTCACCTGATCCAGGTATTCTCACTTGTTAGAAAAAAATTTGTTTCGGTTGACTGTAGGTTATAGAAGAGATGACTGAAATCCAGCATTCAGAAAACATTAATTGAAAATGACTGTTAGTAAAAACTAGCTCAAGCTCTAGGTAGCCTAGAATACATCCCTGGACCTCCATGGTCCAGTGAAGTGACAGCAATCCCAAGACATCAAGTGTGAAGAACTCTTGCCCTGTACTTGTTTGCTAACAAGGGTGTTTTGATCTTTGAACTCTGTGCTAGCCTGAAGAAACAAGAGATCATGTGGAAGTGTGTCCTGAGGCTGGTGTCATCATTCAGAGGCTTGCAGGTCGCATAGAAAAGGATGGTGGGGCTGCACTGGTTGCTGATTATGGTCATGATGGAACCAAAACTGACACTTTCCGGGTAAGTCATTTATCCTGAAATAATAAGCCAAAATACTCTGTTACCTTTTATTCATCACTTGGATCATTAGGTTTGTTGCAAGAGAAAGGTCTTGGGTGGACATAATAGCAAAACCAGCATTATACTGCAATCATAAAACTGAGTAATTGAGTTCTTACTTCATCAGTACCCATAAGGGTTTCTGTCAGACAGAAAGGATAATGCGAGTCCTTGCTACATTTATCTCAGATTTTCAAAGTATAACTTGTTATTCTAACCCCTCACACACACAACTTAGTCTTTGCTAGCCCCAGCTATGGTAGCTAGGAGTACAGCTGAGTATAATCTTCCATTTTTAATTTTTCAGGGTTTCCAGAATCACAAACTTCACAATGTGCTGAGAGCTCCAGGTACAGCAGACCTGACAGCAGATGTTGATTTCAGCTATCTTCGAAAAATGACACAGGGAAGAACAGCCACATTAGGCCCTATAAAACAGCGGGAGTTTTTAAAAAACATGGGCATTGACCTCCGATTGCAGGTACAATAGCATTTACAGGTACATAAACTGTAGTCATACACAAGCAATACTCTTAAGCAGCAAGAAAGCTTTTATAAAATCTGGTTTTAAAAAGAAGTTGTTCAAAACAACATGTAGGTGTGAGATCAAAGAGCTGCTTCTCCTAGATGGAAGTTACTGTGGATTCCTCAAAGTAAGCTGATCATATTGTATTTAGGAGTATTTGATGCAAAACTCTGCTACATACATCAATCTATGAGCTCTACCAGGGATCTTAACAGTTCTACTGAACATTATGGCACCATTACATTAGGATGAGCAAAAAGGATGCAAACAGAAGTTGCAGGTATGAGGGAATTTATAGGAAAGCAGGAAGGGCCATAACCTTTTGGGTTTTTTTTTTTTTAGGTGCTCTTGCAGAATTCATGTGACGCAGCAACTCATGAGCAGTTACTTCAGAGCTATGATATGCTGATGAATCCCAAGAAGATGGGGGACTGTTTTAACTTTTTTGCCCTGCTGCCTCACCACAGACTTGTACATCCTGACAAGAAACATAAGCCAGAATCAAAGTCTCCCTTAACTCCTGTTGCTGGATTTGGTGAACTCTTACTGAAGTAATTGCAAATACTATAGCAAAATGTCTGATAGTAGTAGCTTTCAACAGCAACTTATTAAATTAAAAAAAATCAAAGTAAAAGCAATAGTCCTGCATTTTATGGTTTCACATACTAAATGTTTTGCAATAATGTAATCAGCATATAGCTACATATACAGTAAGGTAACTACTAAATAGTTCAATTTCTCTTTGAACTGAAAGCACATGAAATGTCACATTACTTCTCCAGGCAATTTTCCTCACACCAATCTAGGCTTCAGGGCCTAGCCACATTTTGGTAGGGAGTGCTATTTCAGAGTAAATCTAGTACAGCACCCTAAACCTGTTGACTGACTTACTCAAAGCTGTAGGTCTAGAACTCAACTGCTGCGCATACAGAAACCAGTGTATACAGAGCAGAAAATGAACAATGTTTCAGGGGTCTTAAAAAAGAACCGCATGAAGTATTTACTAGTGGAATCAAGTTAAACCTTGTCAGTAACAAACATGAGCTAAGAGGACTTTAAATGTACTCAGCTTTGGTACTTGCTTAAAACCTAAGATGCCTTGACATTTGTGAAGATACTTTTTATAAAGAGAATGGTGACAGGAACCATGCAGAAAGAGTTATTTAGTTCCAAAGCACCTGCTAAGAGAATTCCCACAGCAGGGCATGACAAATCCACAAACAAGGAAGTATAAAGAACCATTTACTTCTAAGAACAGCTGATAGGAGAGGTAATGCATGTAAATAAAAAGAACAAGTCTGATAGGGAAATAAATTTTATTTTCAAGCTTATCAGAGGATATTTACAAACATTGGGATGTATAAAAATATAAAAGTACTTGACAGTGTCCTTTTGAGGCTATAAATTTTACATGAGCTTTTTTCTAGCATCATCATAGCACTATTTCTTGAATGAATGCAACTTAATTAATCTAGGGGTAAGGATATTAAACACTGCAACCTACTGCTGTCAAAGTTTGCAGTAAAGGTAGAAAAAAAAGGGAATAAAAAACTCAGCTATTTTTACTACTCTGAGGAAAGTTTACTCCTAACGTGTGTCTGATTTGTTTTGGTTCCTCAACTACTAGCTGCTTGTGGCTTCTATTGTCTGGCCCCATAAGTCTGCATATATAGTCAGGCAAGCTCCTCCAAAGGCCAACAGAATTTTTTTTTTCCATTTTTTTTTAATACAACTTGAAGAATAAATAGCTCTCATTTTGGAACAGAGTAGACTTCATGGGGAGAGACAGCAGCCAGGCTTTCTACTTCATTGTTGTCCCCTCCTTCCTCTATTCCTGTTGTATTTTTCCAAGTGACTGCACTGGCTTTATTTCCTCCCTTAAAACAACACAAAAAAAAAAACCCCACAGGGAAACCTGAAGTGACAGCTCAAGTATAAAATCTGAAGTTTAAAACCAGACTGTGTCTACAATTACAGTTAGGATGGAAGATAGCAATGGCTTCACTGAAATTCAGTCACTTGAGCAGCAGAAGTTGAAAAGAAGCACTGCTTCCCTTGCCAAAGCCTGGGCAAACAGCAGACTACCAACTTCCTAGGTTATTGTTCTGGTTACAAAAAATGAAAAATAGTGCCCCTCTGAAGAATCAGTCCTGAAACCCTGCCTTAACAGGAAGGCAAGGTTAAGGGACAAATTCTGCCCTTTCTGAATTCCTCTGCACTGCCTTGACAGCATCAAAGGGGGTGGATTACCTCCAGCATAGGAGTGGCAGGGACTGCCATCAGGCAGGTCCCCTGCACAAACCTGAGAAAAACACGTGCTAGGAGAGAGGATGCATTGGAAAGGCTGGAACGCTCTGCCCACTCCTGGTGGTAGGAAACTGCCATACAGATTGGACCAATGTTTTGTACAAAGTTTGGTGTATCCCAACAGGGAAGCCTGAATTCAGCCTTTACCAACGTAGACACCTACAAAATGCAGTGGCAGTTAAATTAAAGGCAACAGGAAAAGAAAGGGTGGGTTAAAGACCCAAACCTACCTGTGGGTACATCTGCAACTGCCCCTGACTTTGCTGCCAGGTCACTGTCATCACAAGCAGCTGCCAGCCCTGAAATAACCTCGAAGTTTTAAGTATATCTAACAACTTGGAAAAAGTCTGCTCACCTGCTTCCTTACCTGAATAACAACAGTAGAAAAAAAATACTTATCTACACACCCCCATGCACACACACAGATCTTTGTAGGAGAAAGGAGCTACCCCAAAGCCTCTCACTGACTTTGCAGTTCAAGCCTGTATCAGTATTTTAAAAGAGTATTTTAAACCAAGCTCCAGTTAAGCCACTTGGCACATCAGGGATATGTACAACCATCCAGCACCTTCCACCAGCACAGTCCTGTTATGCTACACAAAAGGTAAGATTTCACCTTTCCCATTTTTTAAAATAGGACCAAAAAACCTCCTTCCATTTGCATTTAGCATTCATGCCCTCAAATCTTCTTTGAAATACCATGAATTTTAACTGTTACACTGTCCCCCGAGGGAGTAATTTCCAAAGAACACTGCTGCTTCCTCTCTATTGTGCCACAGGTCCAGTAAGTGGTTGGGAATCAATCAACTGAGGCATCTTGTGTAAAAAACTGAATTAAGAGTTGGTTTTGGACTCTTCACTCAGCTCAAATAACAACACTGAGCACAGTAAAGATGACAGGAGGGGCTGCAGGTTAAGGTCAGAAGGTAAAGACCCTTCTACAATCCAGCTGCTCTGGCAGAAGCAACAGGGGATTTGATATCCACTGTTACTCCTAGGTTTTGAGCAGAGTTAAGATATAAGCAAGCAGGCTACAAACTACTCCTGATGTAAATCCAGGGAACCTTAAAACAAATTAAAAAAATACTAGAAAAAATTAAAAATCTAGTTACTCAAAACAACAGAAGAAATTTGCATGTATTTTTCCCTATTCTTCCACATCCTTCTGCTAGAAGCTTTTTTTCCAGAGTGAAAGGATATGCTACATCAAGCCTTGTGTGTCCACTGTGCAATACTTGTGTAGTTTTAAGGCAAAAATGCCTTTGGTGTGTATCAATGTGTACCAGCCTTGCACAGCAACACACTGTTGTGCCTTATTGCTCTGTTTTAACAGTCAAAATAAAAGGACTAGCATAGCTTTGATTGTCATCTGTTTAGATTGTCAGCCAGTATTTCAAGAGGAATGTAAGAAGTTACAAGGTTTGGAGTTTTTTGGGTATCTGAAAAAAGTTCAATTAGGGCAAAGACACACATATTTAACTGTCTTAACAGCAGCAAATTATTCCTTCATCTATGAAGCTGTATTCAACCTAAACCACCATGTTTTGCTATTAGCCAAGGTGTTCTGCACTGATTTCTTTTTAGTCTCTTTTCACCATGCACAGTTTAGGAAATGGGAGATGTATCTAAATAACAGAAAACAGTCCTCTATGGCCTAGTAAATAGGGATTAGAAAACCATTACAAAATTCTTATTGTGTAGGCTATGAAAAACAAACAAACAAACAGAAACCAACCAAACCTTGAAAAACACACAAACCATTCAATATGTACACATTACACCTCAGTAATGGCTTTGTAGCCACACAGCTTGGTGAAATGTTACCCAGTGGGCCTTATCCCACTGTCCAGCAACTACTCATAGTTTAAGTCAGAGATGGAAAAAGGCTTGTCAGACAACAGTCTATTCCCACGTCAATGCAAGATCCTCTGGGGCTTTGTACACTGAACTATGTGTGCAGCATTCAGAAAGAGCAACAGTTGTTCCAGAACTTAACTTCAGTTTCTGTCTGGAGTATCCTTCTTTGCTGCAATTTAGAATAATGAATAAATCAAGGGTCTTCTTCCATGTCATCTGGATTAGGAGCCATAATAAAATGCTGGGGGTATTCAAGGTTGTGTTCATAAGCATGTTCCTTCCAGCGTGCATCATCACTCTCGTGGGTAATGTAACGCTCTCCAATGCGTGTTTCAAATTCTCTGAGGTCAAGCCAAGTCTGATAATCCTAAGGAGTAAAAGAGGTTTAAGGAAGCAGTTTAAGGAACAGCAGCACTACATTCCCACAGACAAATTCTGCAGTTTGTCTCTAGTATAAATAGCTACAAGATATAAGCAACAAGGATCTGTTAAAAAAAAAAAAAACACCACAAAAAAAACCCAAAACACACAAACACCACCACCACCCAAAATCCCCCAACAGAGCATCCACAAAGAATGGTTCAGAATTAAATAGGCTAGTATCTAAGGCTGTAATACTGTAAATCATGAACACTTTTTGTAACAAGACAGCTATGTTAGCTTTATTATAAAATTAATTGTATATACACACATACATGAAATTATACTGGCTCCAATACTGTTTGTACTCAAAATTAACTGGATTTTCCCCTTAATGTCTTTTAAGTTATTTGTGTGCATGGATATGTGCATACAGTATTGTGAAACCATTATGAAAGGAACCCACGTCAAAGCAGCAGATAAATTCCATTCCAAACAATTCTGTTCTAAAATGGCTACAAGTTCCAGCCCACACCAGCTTGTGTGTCTGCTTCAGCACTGAACAAACAATGCTTATCTCTATACTGATTTCGGTGGGGATCCATGCACTCATCACTGCCTGCATTTAGGACAGGTGCCAGAAAAGTAAAACTCTATGTTGGTGGCAGACAGAAAGCAAGGGGCTGGAAAGACAAAATTTTCCTTGAGGAATGAAGCCATTAACAGATGGGCTGAATCCTGGAGCACATAAAATGTGAAGTTAAAACCAGAAATACTCAAGCCTCCATGAATGCCTGTTAACAGACTTTGATAGTAACAGTTTGAATAAGCCTCTGAAGGATTTAATAAAAAAAAAATTATTCACCCATTACAAACATAGTGAAAAAGGCAGATGGGTTTACCTGTAACCACGGGTGACTAAGGGATTTGTCAACACTGAAACGTTTTCTCATCTTCACTTGAAGCAAATTGTTTATTAAATCAATAGCTGACAAAGAAGAACAGAATAAAAATTATATTGTTTAAATACTAATCACTTCTGTCATCGTTCACATGCTGCAGTGAAAGTGAATTTTTTAATGTGTTTATGTATAACTGACTGAACTATTCTAAACTTAACCAAGCTCTTGAATTTAATATTTAGCTTTGCTTATTTTAAATGAGGCTACAAAATAGGAAGGGGGTAAGCTTCCCCCACCACTTTGATGGAAACAGTAAAAGCTTTACTATATTACTCATTCATCTTTTTCCCTACTGACTTTAGTGATTTTTTTCAGAAATGCCTAAATAACTTGAACATACTCCTGTGTTCCAAAATGATGTAACTACTTCCACCGTTGTTTACTTTTGTATAGGTCCTTCCACATCTACCTGTGTGTTAATCATATATAGATTACTACTAACAAAGCTGGCATTGAAGAGCTCTAGAGACCAACCTTGTAAACTTCTGGATTGTTCAGACCTGACATTTAGATCCAGGTTTTGTTTCACCTGCTAATGTACAAAACTAAAATTCCAGATTCAACTTTGAACTATTTCTGTAATTACAGTTTAGATAAAGTATATTTTGAGATCAGCATTCAGCAAATATTCACACATGATTTAACTTTTCATTGGGAATTTCGGAAAGTTTCAGATTATTCATCCCACTCCTCATGCATGCAATTTTTCTTGCTAAATCTATTGGCTCCTCCTACCCTGAAAATTATCTAAAACACCGTAATTGACAATTTGTGTTTCACAAATATATGCCAGCTCATATTTATCCCTTTTGGCATAGTCTACTAAACTAAAACTATCAGTAATTCTCACACTCCTCCCTGAATGAACCTTGAGGTTTAAGTATCTGAATGTGTTATCTATGTATAAAGACATTCTAAAAGAGAAATTTCCCTTCTTTACCTTCACTAGAAATTTCTTTCCAAGGATTTGGTGGGTACATAAATGCTGCATTTTGAATCTGATCATTTATATCCTCATCTTCATTGAATGGGAATGTACCACTAAGGCTCACATAGACAATAACTCCTACGGACCACATGTCTAGAGAGCGGTTGTAACCTTTGCTCCTGAGCACTTCAGGGGCAAGATAAGCAGGTGTCCCCACCACAGAGCGCCTGAAAGATTTTTCACCAATGATACGTGCAAAGCCAAAATCACACAGCTTCACCTGCAAAAGAAATATATTTTAAACTGAGAAATCTCTGCTTGATCTCCAAAGCATGCTGCTGCCCCAAGACCAGTGTGGTACCCGATACCCCTTCCGCCGTCATTTAAACATTGTATGCACTAAAACAAACAAAACATTACATAAGCCAGTCAGTCCAGGTTTTTGGTTGCTGGTTTTGCAGACTGCAGATCAACTATGCTTCAGACTGAGACCTGAACTGGCCCTGCACAGACTCAGGTCTGAGGGATTCTGTGTAGTACAAGGCCAGAAGTGTGCAAATAAGGGCAAAATACTTGCTTCCAAACTCAGCTCATTTTCAGAGGCAAACCACACCCTCACAAAGCATGGAACCAAAATTTAAAAAGCACATGAATCCTAGCCAGATTGCATTCCTTTTAATCATATTCCTGAAGCTGGAGGCTTCAGCTACACAGAAATCCAATGATGAGCTTTAGCTAGCTCTGGACAGAACAGTTCAGTAATCATTCAGGTAAAATCATCAACAGCTGGTGCCTGCACTGATGCTCAAATCTTCATGGTTCTGTAATGGTTGCTTAACTTGAACACAGCAGGGACCTGTACAGATAAAAGGATCCAGATCAAGTCTATCCCCCAAGTTAATAAGCCCTCCCCAGAGTATAAGAAAGAACAGTGCACTAAAGGCATACAAGTGACTCTCCAAAAGACCACTCCACCTTGCATTAATGTCACAGGACTGGAAGCGATTCCCTGATGCTGCCTAGCAGCTTTTAATTTCTGTATGTCCTCCACAAATCCATACTACCCAAGGTATCCAAGATAATAGTTGACTTGGGTAAGTGTTGACAGTACCTAAATACTAAAGTTGCTGAACAGCGTTTCTCTTACAGCAATTAACTATTTAGTCTATATTATGATGTAGTATCACACATACTGATGAAGAAAATTCCTGAGCAAGACCAGTAATAAATGAGCCAGTCCCTTTTCACAACAGCTTGTAAGCAAGACAGACAAGATTCAGGAAGAGACAGAGATGCACAACAGGGAAGAAATTGTTTCTCAGGGTCAAACGGCACTGGAACAGAAACAAGGACTGGTCTTGAAGCTTCTAGTCCTGTGCCTTTTCCACAGGAATATTCCCACTAATCCAGAATACTAATTTCCATGCACACTTCACAAGCATAAAAGTAGATGCAGCCTACACAGCCTTTTGCTAAGTGCTGGCAGTAGTTGTACTTCTCAGGCTCCTTGGAAGAAAGAATGCTGGTGCACAGCATTGTCATCAGACATGATCCAAATCTGAGGGAAAATAAACTGAAACACACCATCGAGCATAAAGCTAGGCTAAGAGTTGAAAGGAGGAAAGAAAAAAAAAAGACAACTATAATACATGTAGTTCAAGCAATTCTAGACTAAGTCAGCTGAACAATCCCACAAGAGTTTACTTTTTAAGTTTCAATGCCTGTATTTCTTTAAAAAAAAAGAACATTGAAAAGTGATGAAATAAGGGGTTTTTTTAATCTTCACTCACTTGAGGGAATGGCTCTGCTGATGCTAGTAGTACATTTTCTGGTTTTAAATCACAGTGAACAATATTCTTGAAGTGTAAATTTCTCAAAGCAACAAGTATCTAAAAAAAGGAAAGAACATTTTCAGAACTATTCAGAACAGATCAGCAGCATTAAAAGCCACACATACTAACCAATACAGTAATTTGTATCAACATAGTCTTCAAGAATTAACCCTTATATACTGTGCAAGTACTGTTTTTTCCAGCCTATCAAAACTTGGAACTGATGGGTTTTATTTTAATTTGGTGGTTTTTTTCTTCCCTTCTCTTCTGTCTTTTTGAATGCTTACTGTTTCAACATGCATCTTTGGAAGCCCATAATGTTATATCTTGGGAAAGAAGGGCAAAACAATTAACGTAATTACCATTCAAAATTCTTTCCATGTTTATTCAACTTTCATTAGACATGCAGCCCTCCATGTTGTCACCTTTAACTAACAATATAAAAAACCCCATCCGCAAATTTCATTCTCCCATAATTGCAAAAGACAAATCTAGCCTTTCTTCTTAAAAGAGAGCGACTGAATGCCAACCTGAGTGACCATGAACTTAGTTATTCGTTCTGGAAGTCGACTTTTCTCACTGGAAAGAATCATCTCTAGCATATCCCCATGCAGCTTTTCCATCACAACAAAGACCCGTTCTGGGGTTTCAAACATACATTCTAGGTTCACAATCCCAGGGTGGTGCAAATTCTAAAAATAAAGTAGTATAGGTACATCGCTAAAATAAAACAGCATGAAATATCCTGAATTACACAGAAATGCTGTACCACAAATCAAAAAGCAGTTAAGTGGAGAGTTAGAGATGAAAAAACAAAATGTCTGAGGCAAGAAACCAGCTTGAAACAAACGTTAACCCATGAAACATGCCAATTATCACTACTAAGACTAATTTGTTTTAAACACAAATTATCCATAATGATTAATTTTACAGTTGGATACACTCATTAGCTTGAATACAGAACATGCAAGAATAACAGTCATAGCTTGAGAAGCCAGTAGTGGAATACAGCAAAAAATAATACAGAGTTTCCTGCTACCTGAGGGAGACAACATGGAGCCAAAGTACATGTCTTCAGTGGATCCCCTAAGGGGTAGATGCCACCCCCAAGTTATCAACTTTACCAAATACTCAGGATTTCCCGCTCTTCTAAGAGTCTCTCTTACAAAAGACTCAGAAATCACATATGCAGATCTAGAAATCAATTCAGAGCACTTACACACATTACAAAAATCTCATTAATGGCTTGAGACAAAACTCCAATGTGATCCAAAAATACTTTTGTACCTGGAGAATGGCTACTTCATTACGAAGCTGACTTTCCTGTTTAGTTGGAAACCTCATCTTGTCAATGACTTTGATAGCCACATCTCTTCCAGTCTTCCTGTGTTTTCCTAAAAAGAAAGTCAATGTCAGCCATCAAGAGGTAGAAGCAATTCATAGCTATAAAACGTTACAGCAGAAAATTCTTTTTGGGGAATCAAGTATATTCTGTAGAAGTGTACAATAATACTACATTGATATTTACAATTGCAACTGGTATATGATAACAAGAAGTGATCAGTCTCAACAGGAGTGTTGTAGATAAATTTAAACTAGTTACTACTCTGCTGTCAGGTATGCACATGGACATTAGATGTATTAGGTGAAGTTTTTGCTTGTGCAAGGGACTCACACGAGCAAGTAATACCATCTCCCACACCCTACTCACTCTCTTCTGTAAAAAAGTAACAACAAAACCATTCAAGGCCAACGTGAAGAAAGATTTACAAGTCTTCTCCAGTGGTTTCATACTTTGATGGGCTCCACATGCACAGGAAATTATATACCTAATACTCTACAGGACTGTGAAAGTAATTACGTGCCATGAAGAACACCACATTAACACCCAAGGGCAGTCTGTTGTGATCAAAAAGGTCTAAAAGGTTACGGTAAGAAAAAAAAATGTGCTGATAGCACCAAATACTATTCCTTGCTGCAACCTGCATCAGCTACATGAGAAGTATTCTGCAATACAGAATAGGATGTTTCAAGGGCTAAGTGAGTAGCTGTAAATGCTTATCCAGCTTCTCCACAACTGCTAAACTGACTTCTATCACATTCACATCAGAGCGGTTAATGGGATCACACACTGCAAGACCTTGATAATCTAAGACATTTAATACTAAACTAAAACAGAACAATAAATCTGCACCAAAGGAAAAAAGTCATTAAGTCATTATCTGCTCAGTGAAGGGTCTGGAAGCCATTTTAGGAAAAGGGACGACGACACACACAGCTACAGTGCAAGCAGCACAGAGGACTCTACTGGCACTGCTATGGGGAGCCCAGCTATGCCTTGCTAACCACCTGGCTAGGCCTCACCTGCTGCTCTGTGGTCAGTACCGGTGGGCCAGGGCTTACGCAGGGCATAGGAATTGCTCCAAAGGCTGCTGCACCAAGAACTAATGTACCTGCCTTAAACATCATAATGAACAAAGGGGCAAAACCAGGCTTATCTCTACTGGACAAAGTAAGGCAGTTAATGGAGACATCACTGAGCTCCAAAAGGGTTTACAACATTACCAAATAGAACTAACAACTGGAGAGCAAAAAAATAAATTTTAAAAAGATTACATTAGTCCTAAGGAAAGCATACACTGTATAATGGACTGTCACAGGCAAATGCATAAAGCCAGAAGTCTCAAAAGAGAGATCTGGGGAGTTCTGTCATTTTCTCTGTAACAAATCAACAATTTTTAGGCATAATATTAGAAATCACAGCAGCCAGCTATAATTTTAATAAAACCTTAGATTCAGGGAAAATTACTCTGGCTCCACTAGACATCAAATTATACAGAAACGCCATCAAGTATGAATTAGATGCAAAACCCAGAAGACAAATGCTAGGTTGCAAGAGAACACAAAGCAAAACCACCAAATTAACAATGCACGTAACTACAGAAGCTAGACTAGAACTAAAAATTGAAGAAAGACTAACAGAAAAGCAGCTTGAAAATTCCTTTTCCTAAGTAAAACACAAACAACCAGGTTTCAGTGCAAGTTTTACATCAGTAAGAAGCTGTCAAGAATATTTTTTTTGTCTCCATTTTTCAGAGCCTTCAAAACTAACCAAATATAGGAAAAGCAGAGAGAAACTGTTCTCACTGAAAGAAATAGGAGTTGGATGTCAATATCTTATAACTTCTTGATTTATAATTTTTAAATGTTTGTTGAGAACAGTGGACACACACAAAAAAAAACCCACAACAAGGGAAGCAACTTAATTTTACCTTTTTTTGTTTAAATAAAAGGTTTTGTTACCATTACTTCAGTAAGCCTATGTAAGTGGGGAGAAGCCAATATTGGAAGTTAACCGAATCTAGTCTCCCCAAACACCAGCAACAATTAAGCAGTATGCAGAGCCAGCAAAAGAATAGTCTTTCATATTCTCTTTTCTTGCTCTTTCAGTATGCATATCCTATATATTTTAAGGTATCATCAAGTGAAAAAAATTAATATAATAAAGCCTTTTATAAGCTTTTATTATGTTTACAAGCATTTATAAGCTTTGAATCATGCAAAATACCACCCTGAGATTTATCTAAAAGGTAATTTAGGAGAGTATATATAGAAATACAATCAAAACATTAAAATACTGTCCACATTTGTGCATGTTCTATTCATAAGAGGGATAGCACACTTTGATTCACACTATGCTTTAAGAAATACAGAGGGGAAGAAACAGACCTCTCTCAAGAGTGATGTAAAACCAGACTATCAAACTGCATTTCCATCAAGCAGTTCAGAAGTAATAGAGAGAAGTTTTTAACTACACAGTTGGCACACAGAAAAATCACAGCCACAATACCTCCTGACTAGAAAGACAACATGACAGAAGCAGATAGGTTACCACTTTTAAATCATTAGTTATCACTTTCTCTTTCTTTCCAGATTTAAGGTCTGTGGTTCTGTCAATGCTTGAGATATAATACATGGGATTAAAAAAAAAATAAAAATGAGAGGAACAGAGTTCATATGATTCATTTCTAGTATTTCTTCTTTTTGTGATTACATACTATAAACAAATTATATGTTGCAATAGAAGTTTTTAAAAACTAAAAGTGATTCAACTACAATCAAAACATAAACCAGACCCTCTTGACAAATAATTCCTTCCTCTACTTTATCCTAATGACAGAAATTTGTAGAGAAACTGTTTGCATAAAATATGTCAATAATATGTTTGCATAAATACTGTTAAACCACAAACTAAAATATGTATTTTTCTAATTGCTTGTGGCTGCATCTCTCAGATATCATTACAAACAGGTATAACTGACAGCCTCCTTAAATATGTAACTTCTAATACTGTATAATACAGATAACAGTGTTAGAATTTGCAATTAAAAAAACCCTAATCATTAACCAAGGCCAAGTTCAGACTAGAGATTGCTTTGTCTTTAACTGTGGTCAAAATGCAATGCATATTCTAAACCAATTTTGATGCCAATGCAAAACTCTACATGCAAAAAAGGAATTATAAGAAATACTGTACATAAAACTGCAGAGAGACACAGTAAAGTAATCCAAACAAAACTTTTAACTAGATAAACTTCACCTAGACATTCTAGATACAGCTAAGCAAATACAAAAAGGCTCATTATATCAAGCAGACAGACATTCTACCTTAATAAATGCATAATGAAATCTAATGTAATTTACCTCCATACACAATACCAAACTGACCAGAACCCAGCACTTCATCAGCAAATATTTGGTACACAGAGCTGATATCCTAATGCATGAAAAAAAAAAATCACAAATATCAGGAGTAATCAAAATGTTCATAAGCATATTAGTTAGTACTGGCTAAGCTGTATTTACAATTGACATCAATCAAACTCTGTAAAGGGTGTCATCATTACTCTGAATGGAGTAGAAAAACACAACAAACTTCTCCTGAAAAGGATCCACTTAGCTGTAGTGTAAACAGGGACTTTAGCTACAATACCTTGGTGTGCTTTCTCATCCAGACACTGTTAATACCACTTATTTTGTAATACCCAGGCAAATGAACACCACTATTATACAACACAGATGACTTACCACGTTCTCCTGGACCTGGCAATTTGAAACAGAGATGCTTAGAGATAACTCTTCTGCAATAAAGAAGATATAACTGAGTAAGTAAGTAGGAAGGGCAGGCTTTTGCTAGTAAAAAGGGGGAAAAAAAAAAAACCAAATAACCCAAAACCTTTACTGACTTCTAACCCAGTCATGGTGAAATGATTTTTATTGATGTTCTGCAGAAACATCATACCCTGGAACTCAGATTTCACAGATTGATTAGATAAACAACCCTGGGAGTTTTGCTGGAATTATTTGTCTATTTTTGTCATATCACTGATTACAAAAATAGTAGAACAGTACGAGTATGTACACAATAGAGAGCTGGAGAACCAAAAGCAATCGTAATGTGGCAAATGTATCAGCGTTCATTGAACAACTAAAAATTTCTGGTTGTAATATAGAAAAATACAGGAAAGAGGACCAGGTAGATCCCTTATAGTCAAATGAATGTGGTTACTAATTTTCTGTGGCATCAAGATATACAGAATTAATGCAAAAGAAAATGAAACTAATCAACCGAAGCAAGTAATAGAAGACCTGATAATTAAAAAAGCAATAAAACCCATAATACAAAGAATCTTTGTTTCATGGATAAACTACAGAAGCATATCAGTCTTTGGAATATTAGAGCACGTATAGGAAGTGTAATTTGCAAGTAAAAACAACAGATAAAGATACAGAATTTTTCAGCCTGCAGCAGATGTTGACACAAAGTTTTCATTACAGGAATAACTTTATGATGCACAGACAAGAAGAGATATGTCAAGGAAGGCAGAAAACACCCTTTTCCTCTGACTTCCAAGACAGAGGTGAAGCATCTCAGACAAATGGACACCTATCATTTGTTAAGTTAACTTCCAAAAAAAAAAAAAAAAGTAGAACAAATTAACCTACAAGGTGGATAGAAGATAAAATATAGATTTACTAGCAGTTTGAAAAGAGCCTTTATCACCTTAAGAGCCTTAAGCTTTAAAAACATAATTTCAGAAAACAAAGAGGATATCTGTATCTGATTTTTGCCACCTGTGCTTTATCTCAAAGAAGGAATTTACAGACTAAAGACAGCAACAAATACTAGTTCTCTAAGACATTCTGAATACCGCATCTGAAACATGAACTGGAATTACAGCCTTGCATATTTCTACTGATTATTGACTATAGTCAAGTCTGTATTAGCATAACACAACAAAAAAACAAGGAAAAAAATCAGACAAAAAAGTTACTAAGGTCAACACAAACTGCAGCAATGTTGAAACAAGGTAACTAGAAAGTGAATATACAGCTTTTGAAACTCTTTAAAGAGAACACACTGAACCCTTCTCCACAGACCGCTACAGAATGCAAAATATGTAGTAGGTAGAGATTGAGTTACTCCTTCCAAATAAATCCATTTCTCTGGTGTCTGAAATGCGTAAGAATAAGGGCTGAAAAATTATCACTTCTGAAGAAAACAGTAATGCCAGGATTTAATATGTAATCTATACCAGGTAACAGCTTACTAATCTTCTCTTTCTCATTTCAGCTCAGAAACATCCCACAAAGAATTATCCCACCCCAACCACTAGGTACCAGGTCAGAAAAGAATCTTTCCCATGGATCAGACTGGAAGAGCATCCTCATTTCTAGCTACTTTCTGGCCAGAGCGTGGTATAAATTGACTAGCTAGTATCTTGTGGACATTTTGACACTACAAATTCCCTGCTGCTGCAAGAATTTCAAGCACTAGCCATGTCTCCCTCCTCTTTTGATCTTTTCATTTAAAAGAACATACTTACGGCTTTGGGGGCTTTGTTTTTTTTAACTAAAAGTCTAATTTTCTTAAAGGCTCTTGGGATACATTTCATGGCTCACATTGTATAAGAATAAGAGGGATGAACAGACATTTTGTAGGCTTTCTAGAGTTTAAATACCAACCTGAATTGTCTAAGGATATGCAAACACCACTCCACAACTCATGGTAGTTTCTTATTCTCCTACAATCCTAAACATGCTAAAATACTTCCTCTCTCTGTATTGACCCCTGCAGCCCTATTCCCTACCAGTAAGAAGTTTTAATATAAAAATGTTCTTATTTGTATCTGAAAAAAATTGATCTTGGAAAAAGCACCTGTCTTTGCAAGTCTCTCAGCAACAGTAAGCCTTAGGTTCTAGAAAACAAAGAGAGCTTTTGGAACTAAGAATTTCGTATCAAAAGTGGCACTTTACATGTGTAAGGCCAGTTATGAGGTACCA
The DNA here is from genome assembly GCA_026212715.1 of Elanus axillaris. Taxonomy (NCBI): domain Eukaryota; kingdom Metazoa; phylum Chordata; class Aves; order Accipitriformes; family Accipitridae; genus Elanus; species Elanus axillaris. Next base: position 3,914,298 of record JANZLQ010000052.1, read on the forward strand.
TTTTACAGGTATGTTTCTTCACTGTAATTAAATACAGATACCAGTACTGGCATTTCATAGTTTACCTTCAGACCACGGTTGTATTTTCAGAAAGTGCCTTTACCTCAAACTAGCATTTACATGTTCTTAACTGTTGCTGATGCAGAGTAGCTGGATATCAGAGGCAGAGAAACTAATCTCAATCTGCTGCAAAAGAAAATTTCACTAAAACATTAAGGAGCAACTGGAAGATGAAAGGAAACTAAAGAATGAAAGCATAAATCTCAGTACAGAATGTGAATGAACATTGTTGCAAGGAAAAAGATGTCTGAAGAGAAAGAACACAATATATAGTTTAGTGGAGCATTGATAATGCATATGATCCTATGCCAGAGAAAGAAAGGGAGGGCAGGTGCATAAAAAGAAGAATAGGCTATTTCTTATTACTACCCACAGCTCAGCTAAAGTTCTTTCCACCACTGGCAGTATTTACATTGCATCACTAACTCCTTTTCTTCTCCTTAACTACTGACATCTCACAAATTTAAAAATAAAAATTAAAATAAAGGGGCTAACATCAGAAAGCATCCAAATTTAGTTCTTTCAGAGAATATGTGTATTATCTGAATTTATTTATTTAAGTTTATTAGAAATATCTAAACTATGGTCCCTTTTTATATCCAGCAACTATGTGCGAGTTCTTAATGCTCGTACAATAAAGCTCTGCAATATGCATTCATATTGTAAACCTGATTCTTAACTACTACTTCCTGCTACAACAGATTACAGGATTTGCCCACCCTCCACAAAACTGAGTGTCACTTTTTAGAGACTTGTGGAAAATTATGGACCTAATTCAGCAAAGAATAGACAGACAATACTTCACTCTAAATAAGCACTTTTCTGAAAGGAATCTCTACCATTAACAGCTTCAGAATATGAATAATAGTGCCTTGTCTGCCTGCTTACTGTGATCTTTTCCTTGTCCTGCAGCAGTGCAAACGCTAGCTTGAGGAGTGACTGGCATCAAAGCCTGACGAATGGCTTTCTCCCAGCCCTGAGCTATGTCAAGTCCAACTCCGGTGGCAGCAAGAACAGGACTGTGATGACTGCTGCCATTGTTTTCGCCAACAAAGTACACCATCGTGTCAGTGATGATCTCAAAACAGTATGGGTTGCTGCCCTGCACCACGTTTGAAAAATCTCGAGGCTGAGTCACCTGGAGAATTTCTGAAAGTGGAATCTCCTGAAGAAAAATATTAAAGATTAAAAAATGAAAATGCACATAATATTTTAATATACTGATACTCAAAACTTAAAACTGTTTGCAAAGAAATCAAAGAAAACGTATCAAAATACCGGAACACCAAGCTTCGTAACTGATGTCAAACTGCGTGACCACAGCCCACCCAGTTTTTCCAATTCCTCTATACAAGTCTAGAGAGACTTCCAGCCCCATCACAGTTCTCTCTATACAACTACTATTTTCTACTCAAACTGCATTTATATTCAGCACGAAACATGCCCCCACAGCATACAAATGATGCACAACTATAAAATGACCATTTTCCCCCTTGTAGTTTACACAGCTTAGCTAGAAAAGAACATGACG
>JANZLQ010000052.1:3915988-3933237 GCA_026212715.1 Elanus axillaris
GGGGGGAAGTAAAACAAGACAACATGAAGAAGAGGATGCAGTTATATAAGCTAGTCAATAAGCACTGCTTCACATATCTGAATTGTTTTGGATAAAGATTCTCTTTCATACAGATATTAACAATTTCTGCTGACTCCTCTACCTTATCAGTTTAAGATCATGGTACAAGCAGTACTACAGAACAGATCTGAAGGAAGAAACGGTTGCAAGTTCACACTAGCTGGGGGAGAACATTCCACATACATGGGAAGGTGTACAGGTGCACGTCACTTGCAAGAGTAGTGAAAAGCAGGTGAACACCGGGCTGGCATTAGGGGGATAAGAGACAGTAGCTGATTAAGATGAAGAGCAAATAAATGTAAAGGCAAAAACTGTGAATGACTCTAACAGCAAAGACAAATAACCTGAGATTTAAGCAGTTAAAAAAGGGGTTTAAAGGGGCAAGTCAAAGGACTAAAAGCAGTGACATAATGGAGCAACAAGCAAGGAACATATTTTACCAGCTGTGTTTTGAATGCACAGGGCAATATAAGTATCAGAGAGGTCTGAGAAGAGACTGCATTGGTCAAGATAGGGATGAAAAGGATCTGGGCAAGTTTAGCTGGGTGTACAGAGAAAAGGCTTGATCTTAGAGATGTTATAAAGGAAGAAGCTGCAAGATTTGGACCCCCACCTAAAGGTGTAAGACAAGAAAGGGAAAAATCCTGTTTATACATTCAAACACATTTTCTGAATATTCCACCACTGAATACATTACTATATTAACAATATACTAAACTTATCGCTAAACTTTATTTATATAACGCCAGGCTGCACAGTAAGTTTTCCTCTAAATCTTGCTTGCAACTTTCAGTTGTACAGTTGGGAATAAATTTTGTGAACCTCAAAATAAAATACACAAGCATGCAAACTTTCAGTCACTACTTATAGAACACAAAAATCCTAGCCTTCATTAATATGGCAGCCAACAAATTCTCTGGTAACTGTGAAGAAAGATTAATATGCTAGGTAATTTAGAACAGTACATATAAAATGCAAGGAGTGACATATTCAAGGGGATTAGATCAGGAGCTGCAAGCAACTTCTCAGAGTTAGTCTTGGTCCTTCTTGCTTATAAGCTTCAGCCAACAATTAACCTAGTCACAGTTTTGATTAAAAAAAGATGGGGAAATGGCGATAATACTTATACTTGCTCACAAGTAGATTTCAGATCTATAAAGCACTAGTGCCACATAATTATTAATCATCATTAATTACCTTGTAATACTTTGTTCCAGATTCATTTTGAAATAGTGTGAGGCATTTGCTGTCCAGTCTCCAGTAATGTCTTTTTCTCTACAAAAGGCACAGTACAATAATGTAAGGAATAAATCATTGTTATGGCTTTTGTTATTGGATTATTTAAATCAGAAATGTTCTAAATTACTAAAATAATCAATTAATGTTAATCTACAGTTGCATCTTAGACTAGATACATGAAAAAATACACTTTGAGAATAAAGATTTTTTTTTTTTTCAAACTCAAGAATAGGCTCAAAAATTACTTCCACAAACCAGAAAAAAATATCACTTACCTCACAGTAACAGGAGTGACAACAGCAGTTACCTCATACAGGAAAAACACTTACCTACACAGGTCTTACTCCGGGTACATGTGGTCACAAAACTGGAATTATTTTAATTTAGTAACAATTGAGGGAGTTATGCTTTCTCCCTGCATGCCCTCACACCAACAACGCAAGGGTTCAAGGACTGAGCAAGCCTAGCAAGTCCTTAATTCTTTTGTCAACACAGAATTCTAGAAGGTCAAAAGCACACAGTGGCAAGACAGACACATGATGAGATTCAAAGTGGACAAAATATCGGGGGGGGGGTAAAATAAAAATCAAGACAGACTAAATAGCCATTTTCTGGAAGTCTCCACCAATGAGAAATATCTTTTCCACCAAAAAGTAATACGAATAAGCTGTTGCACGTACGTGTCTTGTAATTTTAAGCAGAAAAACATTCCTCAAAACAAAGCTTTTAGAAAGCTAATATGGTTGTATGAATCTAACTCACTTTGCTTGCACCATGCTCATACAGTTAGAAACCCATTTTCATTTTTCTGGGGCAAAAAACCAAGATCCTTAACTCTGGCCTAGGATGACAAAGTTCGAAACATAATACAGTAGAGCTTAAACCACTTAAATCGGGGGGAAGCTAAGACTACCTGTAGGATTCAGACAAAGAAAGCCAGGTCATGAATGGATTTAACTAAATGGAATTCCCAGGCAGCACTGAATGGAAACTGGGTGAAAGCATAAGGGTGAACCTGTCCTTTAGACATGTATGTTCTTCATTAAATCATGAATCAGGGAAGACTTTGGAGGGGGGGGAAATTAAGGAACAGGTTGGTATCTCACTCAGGGATTCAAAATCTGCCCATATCCTATTCTGACAAAGGAGGGGCTCAGAGTGAGGAAAAGAATACAGATGATGATATAGAAACTTCTCATTATAAAGGGTGAAATATCTTGTTAACCAGAGTCAGCAAGAAGCATACAGATACTGCTGTTAAAATGAATTTTGTCAGAACTGATAGAAAGCGCAAATTGTTTCAGGAATAGGAAATAGTCTGACATTGCTGAGAGCAGAGCAGTCAAGGGAAATAGCCAATGTTGTAATGCCTAATACAGAAGTCTCGTCGCATTAGGAAGCTCTATGAGATCTTGGGTGGCTGAAGCTATCTTGCTTTGGGCAGAATACTCCACTTCATTTGAACAGCCTCCTTAGGTTGATGTCATCTAGGTAGCAGCCAGACTGACAGATGAATAAAATCAAACTAAGCTAAGGTTTACAATCTGATCACCGTTCTATAAGGAGGTTCAATAAAGTCCGTGGAAAAATGTACTGCCTATATTGAAAGATTAAACCAGAGCTGAATACTAGGTCGGCCCTCAACAGTTCTGCTAGAGCTATTCATCTTTGTCTGCTACCTGGCCTTAGTTTTTCCATAGGCAGTTGATGATAATTGTGTCTGTTAAGTAGCCTTGGCTGGAATCTCATCTGAAATATGCTAGATACTATTTTGGTTTCTGATAAATACATCTAGGTGTTACAAAACTGTATTTTAAAGAAATGTTTTGTAAGGCAGTAACTTGAGGTGACTAGTATCTCCTCTCAGCTTGATTTCAGTAGAACTTAAATAACTGCTTCTCTAAATTCCTGAAGTCCCCTTCAATCAGACCCCTGTGTAGAGACAATGCAAAAGTGTTCATGCTGCCTTTCATAAACAGTCTCAATATGACACACTGTGCTTCACAAGATCTGAAAACTTCTTGACTTCATCCTTCTAATTCATCTACCAAAAGACAAAAGTATTAACTCCCTCCCATCAGACAACTCTGCAGAACCAGTTATTCTTCCTTACCTTCCTCCTCAATACACAAAACCAAAGAGCTTGCCTAAGAAGGTTCAATTAAGACATCATTATTGGTAGTACTAGAAACAAACAACCTAGTCTTTTTGGAGGATGCTTGCATACCCGAGGACATACAGTCAAGCCACAACTCTTTATTCCACTGACATCAAGAGGAATAGTGAGTTTGCGGGGGATGGTGTTCAATGCTGCTTACTTTTAGACAGAGTGAATTGCTAGAGGAATGAAGGGCTCCCATATCTACACACAGACATTTACAAACACCTAGATTATTAGAATAATAGCATCAGCCATTTCTGTACTCATCATTTTATAAATGATTTCCACCTCTTCCTGTAGTAGAATAAAAACAGATACAAATATTTAGTTCAACTGCTAAACAGAAAGAAGACATAAGCAAATTATTCCAAATTATCTCAGGAAAGCTGAAATTTTAAACATGCAATTCATTTGAGACAATTTAGAGATGGTTCTCCTTCTTAAAAGGAAGAAGGAAAAGTACTGTTGAACCACCACATGAAGAATTTTGAATAAACTACAGTTTCTCCTTTACACCATATTTCTTTATAATGAACATCATGGCTAAGTTCTTTCAAATGATACTGTAGATCAGAGTATCTAAATAAGATAAAAAAAATACACTAGTTTAAAGAAATAATTTAACTTAACACAAGAAGAAATTAAAGTCACTGACCAGATTGTCTCTACTAGTATAGTGGACCATCCATCCTTCTTTCACCATTGTACTGCTCTTCCTCTTTGTGTGCTTGATCGACTGTACAACTCTCATGAGAGGAATATTATTGCTTGTTGAAGGACTAAAAAAGATTGAACAGTTAATATTTAACAAGGTAAAATACAACACCACTGGAATTATACTGGTACTACACATTTAGCCCATAATTTTCAGGAACAGGCACATTTCTTCCCATACAAATTTCATTGATAGATGAAAGTGATAAGATATCTGAGCTCCCACTAGCTCTCCTGGTGCAAGTATTGCAGTACTTAAATTACTCTACAGAACACTGAAGAAACACACTGGAATGAGGACACCTACAGAAATAATCTTCTCTCAAAACAATTAGCTGAGACTGCTGGTCTTAATCCAGCATAAAAATATAACTAACATGAGCATGACTATTATTTTCTCTTGTCTGTGTAAGTTGACTACGCTACTTCTTAATATTGTTATTACACTAATGAAGGTCCCTATCTAAGCATACTTTCAATTTATGAAAATACAAACAGGGGTGTGTTAATTCAAATCACTGCTGTACTAGAAAATTTTATCAATGCTCAGGGATGTTAACTGTCCTGCAGACAAGGATTTGACTATCTCTAATATTCTAATAGTCATTACCTAAATGTACAGGTTTCAATAGCACTGAAGATGCAGCAAGGCAGTCAGTTGCCTGCTTAACACCAGAGCTCATAAATGTGACACTAAAAGAAACATTTGTAAATATACAAAATCACAAGGTAGATTAAAAATCTAAAGCATCCTTACGTTTTTACACAGTACACAGTTACACTGTAGAACTGGTTACCACAGGATGCTGCACATGCCGAAAACTTTTATTGCTTTGAATCCCATTAGAAATAAATGGAAAAATCCTACCTAGAGGTGGAACACAAAAAAGATGCTACTTACAACTCAGGAAGTCCTTGAGCTATAAATCACTGAAAGTTGGGAAGGTATCACTATAAGCTCTTCCTCACATTTGTTATTAAGCTCTGAGCTAAAACAATCTTTAGTTTGATGTAATACAACTGCTCTTATGTTACTAAGAATGACTTAAGAAAATCAGGATGACACTATTCAGAATAATACAGAAAGTAAAAAGACCAAACTTGATCAAAGAAACTATGTAGCAGTTATCAGCTAGAAGACTTCAGAAAAATCACATTCAAGATAAATAAAGCAAAATTCTGCCTAAAATGCATATAGACTATGATAGGAAAATTAAAATATCTTGAGTAATTCCTTTTAAATCAACACATGCATAACAGTAACTAAATTAGGCTAAAATCAAAGACCTTAGCCATATTAAGCCATAAATGTCATCATGTTTTGATAATCTGGTTTTATTTCTTTGATAACAAAGATAGCACAGCACTTTTTCCAATTAGAAGAATTTATGTTTCAGATTTTCTTGAGACAGGATAAATTTACAAAGCATTTTCAAGTTCAAAAAACCCCAAAACAAACCACAAATGAAAAAACAAAACTTTAAGCAGTAAACCTGGGCTGATCAGAAATGGTTTACTCACAATATTGAGGAAAGTACCTCCAGAGCAAAGAAATACAGCTTATGACTTACCTGATGGTTTTGACAGCTTCCTCATCTTTGTCTCCATCAAGGTCAGATGGATCCATAAAGAAGATTTTGTCCTCTGGAGGAGAGGGCTCTTCAGCATCATCTAGACCTCGACTGCCATCACTGTTCATTTCACTGCTATCAACTTCCATTGGCATGTCCAAGTCCTGGCCTGGGCTAGCAGGTTCTGGAAACAACACAGGATTCAGATATTATTTCAAATACACAAATTAAAAAAACTCAAAGAAAACAAAACAAAAAAACCCAAAAAATTTCTTCTTCCATTCACATTCATGCAAGTAAACATAAAAGTACAATCAGCATATACAAAATCCTCACGTTTCTGCTAAATGGTGCAGAGTATGCTAATGAACATTATCAATTTGGTTTTGCCAAATGCCAAGGCAAGAGACCCATCTAAAAGAAGAATCATACTAAAAGAAACGGAGCGAAAAGCTTAAGGTCTAAACCTAAATCTCATTAAGTAATTCTGTTCCACAAGTCATCAGTACAAAGTTAACCTTTCGATGGCTAGAGATGACCCAGAGAATTACTCCTGTGCAAATGATATTCTCCACCAACAGAAACCCAACTCTGTTCTCGCTGCCCTTGTAGCCCATAATAGCAAAAGTAAAAGAGAAAAGGGGGGCTGTGGTATTGCAGGAAAAGAGAAAAGCAGAACAGATCTTATTCACATCTGACTCTCTGCTGGAAGATGTTTAAAGTTTCCAAAAGTTGTACAACTTGCACTGTGGAAAACTCAGAATTAAGACATACAAATACCTTCATCTGCAGCCTTTTTTTTTTTTTTTTGGTCTGAGAAGGCTCAATTTAAGGGTGGGAGGAAGAATGAAAAATAAATGACTCCTTAGGTCCATGGAAGCATTCAATGAAATCATAGCTCCTAAACTGTGCCACAGCACCTTAGCATCACAAGTGTAGTGAAAGCAGGCTGCAGCAACGTGTTGCACACTATTGTTCATGGCCACCAATCTCAAGACCCAGGCAAGAGCCTTGAAGCTGGAGAAGGCAGGCATGGGATACATGGTGCAATGGCAACAGACCCACTGGCTAACAGGGCTGCTGCCCAGGCCTCTGAATCAGGTTATACAGTTTGGTGTGATCTGCTGCATGTCACCAATTTTATTCCCCTCAAAATATGTATGCCAAGGATCAAAATTCTGGGCAACACAGTCACAGAATGGTTGAAGTTGGAGGGGATCTTTGGGGGTCATCTGGTCCAATAACCCCCATGAGCCCATTTCTCCAGCCTGTCTAAGTCCCTCTGTATGGCAGCACAGCCTTCGGGCGTATCAGCCAGTCCTCCCAGTCAGCAGCCAGCTTGCTGAGGGCACACTCTGCCCCATCATTCAGATCATTAATGAAGATGCTGAACAGGACTGGATCCAGTATTGGCCCCTAGGGTACAGCACTAGTTATCAGCCTCCAACTAGATTTCAGGACACTTATACCACCCTCTAGGCCCATCCATTCAACCAGCTTTCAATCCACCTTACTGTCTGCTCATCCACTCATATTTCATCAGCTTAACACTGGTCTAAAATTTTTAAGACTAAACATTCTTCCACATACTGTTCCCCGCCTTCCCCTTTCAACTCTGTAAGGTCTGTTCAGAAAATAGTCCTACTTAATTGAGGTTTCAAAAAAATTAGAGTGGGTTGTTTTGGTTTGGTTTAGCTTGGTTTTTTCCCTTCTCTTTTACCTCATAAACTGCTGGGCTAACTCTGGCCACTAAAAATCATGGATATTACAAAATCACAAAAAATGGTACTTATCTTCAGATAGTAACATTTAAAATATATATTTCATGTTGAACAATGTGCTGACTGATCACAACAGGTACTTAATTTTTGTACATTGAGAAAGTTCCTTGATTTTTTATTTCCTTTGAGCAATCTCAAGGAAAACATACTGTACTTGCCAAGACTGATTACATAAAATTAGTCACCAGAGGATAAGTTATACAGTGAATCTTTTTAATTGTCAGCAATCTCAGGTAAAAAAATGGGGAAGATAAAATAAAAAGATGTAAAATATTCAAAGATGAGAGAACCAAAAGCTAATGCATCTTGTTAAGCCTCCAAACATCTGTCACTATTTGAAAGCATTTCTCATCTTACCTCCATTGAAAATCACCTCTCCAAGACAGTCTCTAGGTACTTTAGATGCACAGCGTTTGTGACAGTTGAATCTGCAATCTAAAATAGAAGATAAATAAGCCATGATACCAGAATCTTACTCCTACTCAAACATTAACATTCTATCATTCACTACTTCCACCACAAGTTTCAGTTCCGGTTGATCCATTTGCATGTAACTGAAGACAGTACCAATGATGTCACCTCCAGAAGGAAATTAACAAACTTGTCCTGATGCCACATGTTGATTTGCCCCACCGTTATTTGTTATGTCAGCACTTCCCCTTCCAGTACAAAACAGTTTTCTACTTCTCTAGCTTTCTCTGTAGTTACTTGTTCCATTACGATGTATTTTTTCCCATCCTCTCATCTGTTTCACATCCCTTTTTCCATTGCTATACGATTCAAATGTCTCATCTCTACCATTTTTCCCCACCTGCTGCCTAAGATTTGCAGCTATCAGAGCCTCTAGTATCACACACCTCTATCACAGGGCAAATATGCTCTGCAGTAAATCCCAAAGCCCAGTTTCCCTATCATTCAATGTTACAGATTTGGCTGAACACTGAAGCTCCATTTCTGCCTGCTGACACAGGGCAGACAGAATAACACTATGTCCAGATCTGGCCTGATGTGGAGATGGAATCTAACCTGGACGTCTGCCATTTCTGCATCCAAGGTATCAGATATAGCCTACTGAACAAAGTCCAGCATACAACATTAGTGGTATTAACAAAAATTCCCTTTATTAGCAGCATCACTGTAATTTTCAATTTTGCATCAACATCATGGATTTCAAAACTCCCTACTGCCCCCACAACTGTTTTCAAACTGCTAACGTAGCCCCTTTCCGCTATCCAAAGAAAGCTCATTGCGCTTTCCTTGTGCCCAGACAAGAGAAAAATCATTATCTCCCCATTTTTACTAGCAGAGAAGCAAAATACAATCCTCTTCAGCATCTGAGTGCCTACAAGGAAGCATCCTAGGAGACCAATGAACTCTCCTTTCTACAGCTCTGTTTTCAGTCCATATTATGGAATATGGTTACTTCACTGGTTTGAAGAAGGCTGGAAGAAATAAGAGACATTTCAAATCCTACCAGGGAACTAGAAAGACTCAGAGCAAGTAAATCCTAATAAATAAAACTAGGTCCAGAAACATTCTTGAATACTGCAATGCAGCTCTCTAGTAAACAGTTAGAAACATCCCCTAGCATGCTTCTGGCCCACAGCATTAGCACAATCCCAAACAGTTCCCAGGTCTAGTTCACAAATCAGAGCATCCCATGAAATTGGTCCCAACAGGCAGTCTGCATACAGCCACCCAGGCTGGGATGGTAATAAAACTTGTTCATGAGCACGGGTCATTTTGTCCCAGTTGACCTCAGTGTCCACAAATGTTCCTGGGCACATTTAATTTATTACCACAAATATAGACTTAGTATCCCAAAGATCATCCTCAGAGTCCAAGCAGAAGCCTGGATGAATTCAAGAAATCCAGAGCTCTTACGGGTACTCAGGAACATGGGACTGCTGAAAGACCCCGAGCTTTGGGAATGTGCACAAGGAAGTCAGTGGGAAACCTTAAGAATCTGTAGGAGAAAGCAGTATGAAAATATTTTGATTGATATAAATTCCTGATATATTAAAAATATAGCATCGCACTGCATAAATGGAGGCCTATTAACATACTTATTTCTGTCTATGCATATACATTTCTCTAGGCTTGTTTTCCATATATAAATGCTATCTTTATCCAGTGTCATTCAATTCCCTGAAACTGATGTGGTAGCCCCATTTGTTCAGCTGGATATACAGTCACAACAACTGTATACGGTCAGCAGCATCAATATGTTACAACTGCAAAGCATCTTTTTCAGCCTTCATTATTTATGTATTATTGACTGAAAAAAAAAAACAACCAACCACCCCACAGTTCAGGATGCAGACAGACTTCAAACAGACTACAAAGACTGCAAATGAATAAAAACAGAAATGAAAGATAAAACTAATTCCTTACTTAAATGAGACATCTGTATTTTTAGTCAAAAGAAAGTTAACACAGCTATAGTCTTAGAAATTTTCCTCTCCTCTACTAAAGGAAATTGAAAACGTATTAGGTGACCTCTTTCAAAATAATGACCTTTGGTACGCATGTTTGACAAATTCACATGAGAGAAATGGAAAGTCCTTTCCATATTAATGTTTATGATCCATCACTACAGTTTTCTTTCCTGCAACAAAGCTGACAGATCTGCACTATACAGCAATAAAGAGCCAAAAGATCACAATGTCATAGTTATGCCCTGGGAACTGCATGGAAGAGTCTGAGAACTGAAGTCATGTATCTTAACATATGCTAAATAAAAACCATGCAGCTGATGAAGCCTAAGCTAGCTCAGGAAAGGCATCTACCTGTGTAAATTTTTTTTTCCAAAAGATAATAACCAGTATTCTGTACTAGAATAAAAAAATGAAAACTTACAAATTCTTTAGTGATAAGTTTAGAAGACAGATATTGAACAAAGGGAAGTACTTCCCAGTTTTATTAATTTAGAATTATCTTACTAGAATTAAGGTGTTCCCAATCCACATGTGATTAAATATTATTTTTCAGAAAAATGTACAATGCACAGTCTACTAAAATGAAAATGAGGGCTGCTGTAATCCTCTCAAAAATATGCAATTTTTCAAAAATTATACTGCCCCATTTCACAGTATATAATCTTTTGGCAATCCAAACACAAGTTGAAGTCAGTTTTAAATACAAAACCTTTATTGAAATCTATCACTGCAGCAGAAAATTAAATGTTTACCTTTACACTGCATTCCTTGGCGAAAAAGGCCCTTGAGCAGCCGTTTGCAATACTGGCATATGGTGGGACGAGTGTAAGAGTGAACAGCAAAGGTGTGCGGAACCTTCACTCTGCAGAGCACCATCTTTTCCATCCAGATGGGACGGCCACTCCAGGAGGGAATCCTCTTACTAGGTTCTGGGCAGCAGCGCTGGAATAAAGAAGGTATACGTGATTTGCACCAAAACAGTTCTATTGCCATGACTTTGGAAAAGCCATGGCAGTCAGGTGAAGTCCCTGGTAACTGGAAAAAGGGAAACATTGCACCCATTTTTAAAAAAGGTAGAAAGGAGGACCCTGGGAACTACTGGCGTGTCAGCCCCACCTCTGTGTCTGGGAAGATCATGGAATAGATCTTCCTAGAAGCTATGCTAAGGCACATAGAGGACAAGGATGTGACTCAAGAGAGCCAACATGGCTTCAGCAAGGGCAAGTCCTGCCTGACCAACCTAGTGGCCTTCTACGATGGAGTAACTGTATCAGCAGGCAAGGGAAGAGCTACAGATGACGTCTATCTGGACTTCTGTAAGGCCTTCGACATAGTGTCCCCACAACATCCTTCTCTCTAAGCTGGAGAGATATGGATTTGATGGGTGGACTGTTCGATGGATGAGGAATTGTTTGGATGGTCACATCCAGAGGGTAGCGGTCAACGGCTCAATGTCCAGATGGAGACTGGTGACAAGTGGTGTCCCTCAAGGGTCCATATTGGGACCGCTACTGTTTAATATTTCATCAGTGACACAGATAGCGGGATCAAGTGCACCCTCAGCAAGTTTGCAGATGACACCATGCTGAGTGGTATGGTTGACATTCCTGAGGGATGGGATGCCATCCAGAGGGTCCTGGAGAAGCTCAAAACATGGGCCCATATGAACCTCATGAGGTTCAACAAGGCCAAGTGCAAGGTCCTGCACCTGGGTCAGTACAACCCCCAGTATCAATACAGGCTGGGGGATGAAGGGGTTGAGAGCAGCCCTGAGGAGAAGGGTTTGGGGACTACTGGTGGATGAAAAGCTGGACATGAGCTGGCAACACATATTTGCAGCCCAGAAAGCCAACACTATCCTGGGCTGCATCAAAAGCAGTGTGGTCAGCAAGTCAAGGGAGGTGATTCTGCCCCTCTGCTCTGGTGAGTCCCCACCTGCAGTACTGTGTCCAGCTCTGGGGCACCCAGCACAGGAAAGACATGGACCTTGGAGGGGGTCCAGAGGAAGACCACAAAAATGATCAGAGGGCTGGAACACCTCCCCTCTGAGGAAAGGCTGAGAGAGTCACGGTTGTTCAGCCTGGAGAAGGGAAGGCTCCAGTGAGACCTTATTGCAGCCTTTCAGTACTTAAAGGGGGCTTATAAGAAAGATGGGGACAAACCTTTAGCAGGGCCTGCAGCAATAGGACAAGAGGTGATGGTTTTAAAGTAAAAAAGGGTACATTTAGACTAGATATAGGGAAGAAATATTTTATAATCAGGGTGGTAAAACACTGGAACAGGTTGCCCAAAGAGGTGGTAGATGCCCCACCCTGGAAACATTCAAGGTCATGTCGGACAGGTCTCTGAGCAACCTGATCTAGCTGAAGATGTTCCTGCTCACTGCAGGGGAGTTGGACTAAATGACCTTTAAAGGTCCCTTCCAAACCAAACTATTCTATGATTCTACTTTGCTGGGGCAGGGGGGAGAGGAACACGACAGCGGGTAGTGGAATAAAAAGTCAGTGGCACTGGGAGGGAGGTGTTGGCTCAGAAAGTGACCAGACAAGAAAGCAACCTGGCCAAGGAGCTTTAAGAGGACGTTCTGGTATCATAAAACAAAACCAAGAAAACACCGACATAAAAGCATTGCAGAGAGCAGGAAAGTATGTATGAGTCCTTATTTCTACAGAAGTGAAAATGCTAGAAATTCACTCTTGTAACTTTTTTTAAGCAACCTGGCAACGTTCACAGACAGCACATACAGACCCCATGTAGGGTATAAAATGGAAAACATTGGAGGAAGGCAAACCATAATCCAATCACTACCTCAAGCTATCAGTTTTAAAAAGCAACATATGGCATGCCTAGAGAGCTTACTAAGTTAGGCAAAAATATTTAGAAAATTAAAAAATAATTCTGGAAATTAACCACCCCCAAAACTCTTTGAAATTAAATTAAAACAAAGACTTTGACAATTAAAACAGAAAAGGCATTGAGTATCATACTGACCATTCAGCAGGATAAACTTACAGTTACTTATATCTACAGAAAAATGTAAAGGAACATATAAAGTTATTATAACGTATAACATATAAAGGAATTATACATCTGACCCAGAGCATTTTAAGACTGCTGAAAGATAAACCGCAAATACAGTAATATATTACTGTTCATCTAAGCCAAGTATTTGAGCAAAGAAGAGGTGTCAAAGATGTACTAAACACACATGTAGAAATCAAAGTTAAATCTGTGATAGGAGAGACATTTACTATTCTATGTTTGCTGAATAAATCTTACCAATAATTATAAACATCAGAATAAATATTTTTCATGACTCAAGACTAGGCTTCATAGCCTCTAGCTAAAAACACCATGTTCAACTAGACAATCTTATATTTTAAACTATGTTAAGAATTGTTATATTGTAAAGTAATAGAATTAGATAAGTAGGAAAGACCAAGTATCAAAAGCACTGCTTTTACCCCATGGTGGAAGCAGCAATGAAACACAGTGATCTAATTACTGTCTGTCCTGTCTTATGATCCCAATATAGTTGCAGTATAATCGATAACCTCTCAGCAATCATCGTAACCATTAGACCAAAGAACTATTATGGATGACGGCTTTTACTGTAAGCCCTTCATCCTCTACACCCTCCTTGATAGGGCTTGATTTTTTTTAGATTAACTCTGTGAAAAGCTTAACAGCATATCAGGAACACTCTCTCCTTGCAGTATAAAAGCTTTCAATTTGTACTGTTTTAGCCAAGTAACTATGTTATACTGATATCATAATTACAGAATGAATCTGTATTAAAAGAGGGCAAGGTGGTTTATATTCCTGAAACCAAAGTTCTCAAGAGTTCATATAACAATGAATGGCAGGCTAATAACAAAATTATATGTAAAAGTTATAATTTACTTCCTGTTTCATTTCTCACAGTAATAATAGTTATCAGTGTCACAGTCACCAGATTTAAAAATTAACTAAAACCAATCATAATGGTTAAGCTCAACTTTCTCATACTCATTATGAGCCACTTGCAACCCTATCTAGCTCCCCAGAAGTTGAAGGATTTAAAACTGGAAATTGTTTCCCCTTTTGCATTACATACTTCTTCAGAGGCAGAGGATGTATATTCAGCTTGTGCTGGTCTTGGAACTGAAAGCCCTGCTCCTGGTAAAGACACATTAGACAGGCGCCTCTTTCTCACTCCACTGCAGTTATTTGGAATCTTGAAGGCACATCGCTTATGGTAGTTTAACCCACAACCTGAAAGAGAAGGTTTTTTAGATCAAAAAACTCACCACATTCAGAGTAATAAAAATAGTACTAATATTTTGATAAAGCAGTTAAAAAGATCATCCAGGAAAATTATAAAGACAGAAATAGATTGTTCTGATAAATTTTCTTATTTTAGTGTTCTTGATGCCATTCACAGAAACAGCTTTTTTTTGCACTACTTGCTATAATACTGGTTTCCAGTAAGCCCAGCTCTAGAAACAAGATCTAAGACTCCAAAGCAGCTGATAGCCCTCCTCACTTCTCCCCCCACCAGGAGACTTTCATCACTCCCTCACTTTGGAGCACAAGAGCCAAAGAGAAGCCAGTGAGTAGGCAGCATCAGTACCTTACAGCAGGCTGCAGAACACTCTGCAACCAGCTGGATGAAGGCCATAAGGAAAGGGATTCCCCTTCAGGACTCTCTCCAAAGTATGTGCTCCTTGTGCAAAGAACACAGGCTTGTAAGCTAGCTATTTTTTTCAAAGTGGGAAACAAGAACACTTCTTGAGTCATTTGCCCAAGGTCACACACAGTTTGCACTAATGGCAGGATCAGAACCTGGATTTCCTGATGCACAACCCCTTCCAACTTTATGAAATACTACATTTATCATGTGCTAACATACCGAACAAGATACAATTTCTTCTTCCTCATCTTATATAGATATACACACACAAAAATGCACTAAAAATCAGACTTACCTTCACATTTTAATCCTTGTCGTACCAAACCCCAAAGCATCTCTCCGCAGTAGTCACAAAAAGTGGGAGCCTTGTAGGAATGCACGTAAAGTGTATGAGGACGAATCTGGAAATCTTCAACTGTAGCCAAAGCTTTAAAAAATTGCGGTAAGTTATGGTTCTTGTCACAGGATTAACAAGGATTTATAGAAAGAATATGTTGTTTTAAAACCAGCAGATTCAAAGAACGCTAATGAGCTGTTTAGGGATCAGCACTTTACTGTATACCATTTAAATAAGCATTTAGAAGTTTACAATTTTCAGTAAGCTTTTTTTATTGAGGAAAAAATCCATTGGATTCTGTAGGCTAATGGCCACAACTAATCAACAATATGAGCAACAATGTTGAAAATCTCACTAAGTTGAGAAAGCAAATACAACAAGCTTTGCTAAAATCAACTTAGGAGTAAATTTTTGAAAGTGCAACTTAATTTTTAAGCTGTTTTGTAACCCACAAAATTCTCAAACAAAGGACAATTCTACAGTTCAAAGGCTGTGGACGTTATCTACCTTGACTTCAGCAAAGTCTTTGACACTGTCTCTCATGGCATACTCCTGGAGAAGCTGGCATCTCATGGCTTAGACAAACATACTCTTTGCTGGATGAAAAACTGGATGGATGGATGAGCCCAGAGGATTGTGGTGAATGGAGTTAAATCCAGTTCGTGGCCAGACACAAGTGGTGCTCCCCAGGGCTCGGTGTTGGGACTGGTTTTGTTTAATATCTTTATCGATGATCTAGACTAGGGGATTGAATGCATCCTCAGCAAGTTTGCAGATGACACCAAGTTGGGAGGCAGGGTCCATCTGCTTAAGAGTAGGAAGGCTCTGCAGAGAGATCTGGAGAGGCTGGATCAATGGGCTGAGGCCAATCATATGAAGTTCAAAAATGCCAAGTGCCAGGTCCTGCACTTTGGTCACAACAACCCCATGCAGCACTACAGGCTTGGGGAAGAGTGGCTGGAAAGCTGCCCAGCAGAGGAAGACCTGGGGGTGCTGGTTGACAGCTGGCTGAATATGAGCCAGCAGTGTGCCCAGGTGGCCAAGAAGGCCAACAGCATCCTGGCCTGGATCAGAAATTCTGTGGCCAGCAGGAGCAGGGAGGTGATTGTTCCCCTGTATTCGGCACTGGTGAGGCTGCACCTCGAGTACTGGGTTCAGTTTTGGGCCACTCACTACAGGAAAGACATTGAGGTGTTGGAGTGTGTCCAGAGAAGGGCAACCAAGTTGGTGAGGGGCCTGGAGCACAAGTCTTATGAGGAATGGCTGAGGGAACTGGGGTTGTTTAGCCTGGAGAAAAGGAGGCTGAGGGGAGACCTTATCGCTCTCTACAAGTACCTGAAAGGGGGTTGTAGTGAGGTGGAGGCTGGTCTCTTCTGTCAGGTGGCTGGAGAAAGTACAAGAGGAAATGGCCTCAAGTTGCAAAAAAGGAGGTTTAGGTTGGATATTAGGAAAAATTTCTTTACTGAAAGCATTGTCAGGCATTGGAATAGGCTGCCCAGGGAAGTGCTGAGTCACCATCCCTGGAGGTATTCAAAAAGTGTGTAGACAAGGCACTCCAAGACATGGTCTAGTGGACATGGACAATGGTTGGACTCAATCATCTTGAAGGTCTTTTCCAATCTAAATGATTCTATGATTCTAGGTTAAATTTTTATCTTCTAAAGGACTTTTACTAAAAAAGCTTATTAGATTGAATTCTGTGTGTATCAAAACGAACTGTGGATAAGAGTTCCCATGGAACACTGGAAACTTCATTAGTAATGTTCTTTTTCTTAAACAAGCATAGATATATTTAAGTGAATTTTTGGTCCTGTTTATTTGGAATGTAGATTTAAAAAAAGCAGTATTTTGCACCAACTACCTTGCCCTCGTGGTTACTATTCTTTGATCAAATATGTACTAACACCACATATTCAGATTTTCATGTCTCAGTTTTAAAGCCCCACTGAAAGAGATTTACAAGTCTTCAAAGTGCCTCAGTTTCTGGTGGTCTGTCTGTTTATAAGGAAGCTGTCAAGAGATTGTCAAGAAGAGGCACACAAAACAAGTTTTCCAAATATGTCATTCACCAGAAGCAATCAAAAGCTCAAGCCAAGATCATCAACTACTGAAAACCCCAGACATGCCTAGAACAGTAGGTACTGAAACACAGCCAAGAAACTCAGCCTTATGAGTCTCGAAATCATACTTTATTGAACCAATTTACAAATCAAATCCCATGACAGCCAAGAGATCTCTCTTTCCGGAATGCAACCTCAGTTTGGCACTTAGTCCTC
>JANZLQ010000052.1:3944085-3980131 GCA_026212715.1 Elanus axillaris
AGCAAAGCAAGGTGTGGGCTTTTTTTTTTTTTTTTTTGGAGGGGGGGGGAATGGCATGGATCTAAATTAACTCTTTGTTTCCCCACACAGGAAGATTTTGGATACAGCCACATTATGAGTATCAGCTAGAAGGATGCTGAATCTGCAGTAAAAATATCACCACCAGAGATCCCATCTGTATGCTGGGCAGCAGATCCACCAGCTTTTCTAGGAAATCTATGGAATCTGGGTCAAGCATCTGCAAATCAACAAATTGCTCCATTTCTCTAATACTGCCCTCGCAGACACTGAATGCTTGCAAAGCTGTAGTTTCCAGGATGCAGCTTTCCAGTATGAGGCTGAAGAGCAGCAAGATGCTTACTCCTGCTCCCTCCCCCCCCCCTTCTTTATTATTTCTTTCAATTTGTTTTAGCATTAAGTCTGAACTTTAAGAATGATGTAAAAGTTGGATACTTTAAATGGGATATCTGCGATGCAGAATAGTCATATGTTTTCTACAAAACCGCAGAGGAAGGATGGGGATGTCAAGTGACCTAAAGAAGGGCTTGTGTGCTCGGAAGCTTACCTCTTTGGTTTAATCCTTTTAATTGGTCTACTGCAAAATATCGCCTCGCCACAAATTTTGCTTCATTGGTAGTTAAGAGCGTAATTACAGAATTTAAAATGCCTGGAGACAGGATTGTCATTTTAGCAAGTATTGTCGGTTTCAGCCTGAAAAAGATCGGAAGAAGAGCTCGTAAAATAAGAAATTAAACCCCGTCGCAACCCTGTAGGTCTTTGCCCTTGGAGAGCCTTCACGAACGCTCGTTTCAGAGTGGTCATCAAGGAAGGAGCGGTGACCCGGGCCCGTTCTCAGCGGGAGCCCGCAGGCGCCCCGCGAAACCCTCGCTCAAGCGCCCGGAGCTGCCCACCCGCGCTCGAACGGGCGGAGACCGCAGCCTCGCTTCGCTTCCGAGCCGGCCCTGGGAACACAAGAGCGGCTTTCAGGGGAACCCGCCGGCTACGGCTTCTCCCGGGGCGAAAATCCCGAGCCCCTGCGAGCCTCCGCTAGCAGCGGCCCCGGGGGGAGGCGGGAGGGGGGAGGGGGCGGCGGCGGACGCGGGGTTGGTCACAGACAGCCCTCTGGGCGCTGCTGACGTGTGCCAGGGTCGTGGCTCTTTTCGGAGGGGAGAGGAGCTGGGAGAGGCTGACAGAGCCGCGACCGCAGCAGCCGGCGACCGCTTCTGCGGCAGCCTCCTTCCCTCCCTCGCTCCTCGCCGCCGCCGCTGCCGGGACCTGCCCCGACTCTCCCCTTCCCAGCCCGGGCCCCGGAGGGGCGGAGGGAAGGGGCTGGCGGGCAGAGCCCTGAGGGGAGAGGAGGGGGATGGCAGGGCGCGAGGGGGCGGCGGCCGCTTGCCGCCTGCTCGGGGCGCTGTGCCTCTCCGCCGCCTGCTTTCAGCTGGGGCGCGGGAGGGACACCGGAGCGGACTGGACGCTGGAGAAGGTGGGTCGTCTTCGCGTTCCTCAGGCGCTTCTCGCCTCTCCCCCTGGCTGCGGGGGGCGGGTAGCACCTTCCCGGCAGGCCGGGAAAGGTCTCCTCGCGCGCTGCCGCCCCGCCGCGAGGGCGGAGGTGGATTTCGGCGGCGGGTCGCGCGTGAGGGCGGGTAACATGGCTTCCCTCTCCCCCGCGCTGATGGCCGCAGAGAGCGAGCCTGCTTCGCACGTCTGTCGTGTCGGCGGTGCCTTTGGCAGCGCCTGGGAGCGGGCAGCTAGGGCGGTAAGCTTCGTCGGGGGCAGCTGGTGCACTTGAGGGGAAACCCAAACAGGAGAAGAGGGGTCCAAATCCGACATTCTAGCCCATATAACATTCTGTTATACTCCAGTTTTCAGCGTGATCGCGGTGATTTGGAGGACGGTGTCTTAGTTTGAGAAAACAAATAGCCCTTCCAGCAGTGATGCGCATTGAGCTAGGAAAAACAGGTAGGGGCGGTGTTGATAGCTACTGCAAAATTGTTTCGAAAGGATGCAGTACTCTAAGATGTCATAGAACCGTAGTACATTGGTTTTAATTCAAAGTGTTGTGTGAAGCAGTGAAAAAAGTAGTCTTGAGATAACATTTAATGAAACAGTAATAAGCAGTAGACCCCTGATTTCTCTGTGTAACAAATCTTAGTGGTTGATCATGAAACACTAACATAGCTTCTTCACGAAGAACTAAACCACGTGGAACATGGGAGAGCATACAACTGCGAATTACATTCCATTAAAGGTTTCAGGAATTTCCAAAGGGAAAATATACTTCTAGGGCCCATCACCAGGTGTTTGACTGAACTCCACTAATCCAGTGCACCGTTCTCTTCACCAATATATCAGTGTCCAGGTCAACCTGGCAAAATTAAGCTTCCCTCATACCTTTCCACTCGCTTCACCTTAGTCATTCTTTCTCCTTGATTTTATTCACCCCCCATTCAAGTAAGTTCTGGGTTGTTTGTTTTGTTTTTTTTTTTTAAAAAGAGAAATTTTGTCATTCCATTCTACTAGTTGTATCTTACTGTATATATAGCTCCTGTATAGACTACCTATCTGTAACATAATACATCTATAGTATGCACAATACAGGTATATGTACATATATAAGAATACATGAGTCTAAATCTTTAGTCATACTAGTCAACATACAGGCCTGTAGCCCCCCAGCTCCTTTTTTCAGCCCTCTTGAGCCACACTAAGACACTCTTCAGCTCATTCCATTCCAACTAGTCAATCTGTTTGCCAATGATGTAAGTAGTATCATCTAGCCACGGAACCACAGCATCTGAACTCCTCTGCTTGTGCAGACACTAACCAAGAACCACTTCCTCTTTTTCATCAAATTCTTGGCCCTTGAAAACTTTTGTTCCTTCTCCCTCAAGGGATGTGTGAGCCAGAAGTTGAAAGTCTTACAGCATACAGACCTTCTCCTCCTTCTCTCATTAGGAGGAGGAATCAGGTCCTAAACTTAAGAGCTCTTAGAAGCTAACTTTCATTGGCACCAAGCTGAACTATACCAAAATCAGCAGGTGAGCTTGGGCTACTTGTAGAAGTTCAAGTCGCAAATGGTTTAGTGATAGCCCTGTCATAAATACATTGCTCTGCCTTCCTGCTGTGGCCGTGGAGGAAATGGGCATTGACCAACACTGTAAAGAATGAGTCACCGACAGATCTCATGCTGTTTCTCTTTTATTTCATGACCACTTTTGTAATTCCTTTCACTTCCCAAACTTGAAAGGATCTCCATTATTAGAAATGGGAATTTATTCTTCTAAGTGTTTTCATACATTTGTACTTTAATAATAAGAATCATGTTTCTTTGCAAAGTGATTCAATGACCTCAGTTACCAGGCATGCTCTATGGTTAGAAACAAGACAATTCCACGTTCTAACTGAGCCCTTCATTCATTCAATTGAAGGCATATTTTCTGAACTTCCTTAATTAAATTGTCCTCCTATACTCTTCTGAAGCGCATAGCTTTAGCTTTTCTCTCTCCTTTTACAGACTGTTCCTCCTAAGCAGAACGGCTCCCTGACAACATTTTCTCATCTGTGCTTTTTCTACACTGGTGTAAATTCCACTGTATTAAACTTTTGGTCTTTCAAAAGACAGTTTATGCATCTTCTACAATACAATTTCCAAACTTGTAAAAGTTCTTCTTTATATCAGATGAAATGCCATTTTTCTGTAACCCACGTCAAAATTTCCTAGCATTAAAAATGTTAACTGCACATTCTAAAATTTGGTGTCCTTCTAGTCTTAAAATTCAACTTTAAACACTATGTTAAAATTGGCATGGTAGGATTCAGTGTCTTTGTGTCTCCCCCCTAATTTCACTAAGTAAATACTAATTTCACTAGTAAACTGAAGTGGAATTAGAGGAAAGGTCTATACATAGATAAACAGCTAGGAAAAGAGAAGGGTAGAATTAAATGTTTACAGTGAAATCTAGAAAATATTGTGCTTCTGTCTGCTTTGCTCAGTACACTCACAAATGAAGTAGAAAAGAAGACAAATAGTGAGGCAAACCCCATTTTTTAACAACATTCCTCAGTCAGGTTAAGATAACAGGTCATTATACAGGACTGCAGAAGATCTCAAGGTAAGTATACTTTGTGGCCAGGTAATGAGTTTCAGCAGTCATTTCAGACAAATGTGAAAAGACACACATGAGTGAGCAGGAAGGGAGGGGGAATGATTATTTTTTATTAACATATACAATGATGGAGTTAAGAGTAAATACATCTATGAAAACATCAGTTTGATGCAGCAGCAGCCCAAAAGCAAGTAATTTGTTAAACAGTTGAAGAAAGGAAAAGAATAAAATAGAAAATACCATTATCCTACACTATAAGTTATGGTGCACTCATGTTCCAGTTTTCCCTCCCTTTCCTCAGAAAGGATGAGGTAGACAGGGCACACTAAAGGATGGCAAGTCTGATCAAGGCAGTTCTGATCAAAGAACAAGTAAACAGACCAGTATTTTTCAGTGGGAGAAAGAAAGGAGTAGAGGGAAGTCCCTATGATAGAAAAAAGGGAATGGATATGATAGGAGCATCCTATGATAGTCCCCAGAGTAGGAACCTATAAGAACAGGAGTGGCTCAGGAAGTTCCTGAGGAGACAACTGCTAGAGATTGGGTAGGTTCAAATCAGGTGCCCAAAGGGACATTTGAGATACCCTTGGGGATCCCACCTGGCATTCACCTACCACTCCAGAACAGCACAGGGCTCTTGCAAGTCAAAGACATGCATTTGCCAGCCCCATGAGGATGTCTCAAGTATTCTGGGTCACCCAGAATACCTCTAAAGGTCATGTTTAGGCAACAGAAAAGCCACTTGGGAGTCCTAGCACTACTCTCTGTTGTCACAGGAGATGAGCTGCCAAGTCTGAGGTTAACCCATGTGTCACAAAGCTGATGCATACCCCAGCTAGCCCCAAATGAGCTGCACCATGGTCAGTAGTCACACCAATACCACCACAGTGGGCAGAGGCTTCACTCTTTCTGGGACTGAGCTAGCTTATGCATTTCTTTGCAGTACTGTAGACACAGCATAAAGCTAAATATTATTACTACTGTAAACAAAGCTTCTAGTGTTTGTCTCAATGGAAACCTCTTTTAAAGGTGGCATGGTGGGAGACATGACTATATGTATGTAGAATTAAGATACTAGAAAAGAGAACCCAATCACAGGTTGAGTTTTTACAGCTAGCTGATAGGTAAACATTTCTCCTGTGTTTTTAATACTAGTATATTTTGCATGGAAATGAAAGATACATAAGCTACAGAACGTAAAAGTGTCAATCATTTTTGAGATAAAAGTTTTTTTTAAAATTACTTTTTGTTGTCAGTAGATCAGCATAACGTATCACATTTACTGTAATTCTGAAGAAAACTATGGTTAAAAAGGTCTGGTAATAGAGCAATCTTTCCTTTTTCTCCCTTCTACAGTATTCTCACCAACCTAGAATTTTACATTCCGACGCTATTAAAAAAGTTGCAGTAATCACAGATGTTTCTGAAATGTGGGAGAATGATTTGCGCCCTATCCTGATAGAAAGATACTCGGGATCACCAGGAAATTATGTTGTACGACAGGTAAGACAACATTTCCTGAAAACCTCTAAGAACATCTATTATTTATATTCTGGTAGCACCTTTTGTGACTGCTAAAGGGACAGGCACATTCCTTTCATTCGGTAGGATGAACTCTATCATTGTTCAAGTCTAGACTGCATAGAGCCTACATGACAGCTTGCACTTTAGCTGACATTATTTCCCAGGGCTGCATAGCATGATGGAAAAAAAATTGTTTAAAAATTTATGTTTTAAGTTAAAAAGCTTGCCTCACATTTGTTACCCAAAGTACAACACAACCATTGTACTTTCCCTCACATGAGGAGGTTTTTGGTCACTTGTTCAAACCCTGTGGGACCATACACGGCGATGAAATAAATGACACCATCCTGTCCTTTTTTTGGAAAGGTACTGTGCTGTTATACTCCCATGTAGTGTTGCTTCAGATGGGTCTGTCAACACAAAAAGGGATCAGAGGGGCCCAAACAGGCAGGCAGATGAAATGGTCAGCCAAGTGCAGCACTGGTCCAAGTACCATGCTAGCTCCGCTGGCCCAAGCACAGCAGTATGTTAAGGCTGGGCTAATATATCCAGATTGCACCTGGCCCCAAACCCACAAAAGCTCCAGCACATTGTATTTGAGCCACAAGGAGTCACCACACGACTGGGTTGCTGCCTTGTTGGCACCTCTGCTCTTCACTCATGGCGTAGGTATCTTCAGGACCGTGTGCCGTGCTGGCTCTGGACTACGTTAGCCAAAAGCAAGACTAAAACAGTGGTACAGCTGCGTTTACTACAAGACATTCACAACATGTCAGGAGCCTTCATTTACCCGTTAGGCAGTGACTCAATGGCTCCAGGATAGCCCTAACTACAAGCCCTAACTACTATTTGCCACTCTGCAACTGGTAGACTGGAAAAATGCAGCTTTTTTATGCTTTGTGTGCGTGTGTGCACACATGTCTCTATAGATTTAGTTTTGTGGTTTCTTTAGTGATACCCTGGAAGGCAGCCAAGTGAAAGGGGAAAAAGTAAGAAAAAACCAAAACAATAAAAACCCAGCTGGGCCTAGGATAGAAACCCACAAATCATGTTCAAAATAGGATTATCCTGTTACAAGGTAACAGCATGTACCAAAGTAGACCCCTGCCAAAGGAAAAAAAGAAGAGTCCTTCATCATCGAAGCACAATGGCATTCAAAATGGATGACATTTCTTTGTTAAGACACAGAAAAAGCATCAGAGTCTTTTAAGGGAGAAGGCTAGTGCAGTCACAGCTACTGCACACTGGGAACTCCATCCAGGCTTATATATTCCCCTTAATCCATAACGGACATGCTTTGTGCTGCCTACAGATAGTGGATAGACCATACAATGCCATAAAAGCTTTCAGTGGGTGACCACAAAGAAAATGGAAGTTTGTTCTAGCACTAAAATTTATGGCAATATTCCCACTGACTTCACTAAGAGCAGGACAAGTCTTCAAAGTCTATTTTCTTTTTTCCCCTTAGAGGCTTTTCCTAATGTTTATTTAAAGAGAGAGGAATCTGCCTTGAAGAAGCACTCTGGGGACCCATAAAAATAAGTTGCTCAACAGAGATGGCCCTCTAATAAAAGTTAGGCAGAACTCTGTCCTAAGTATAACTGGGGTTGTTAAGGGTATTATTTGTAAGTAGGAAGATACCTAAAATGAACGATCTCTTTTATAGACTCACTGTCTTAATTTTTATCTTTACAGGAGCTATACTTAGAGGATTTCATTTTTATAACATTGTTATGAAATGCTTGATTCTTTCTTTAATTTACAGGAATCAGATTGTCTCTTATAGCCTTGTTAACAACTTATGTCACTTGAAAGGCAGATTTTTCTCTAAAAAAAACCCCAAAACCCCACATCAAACAAACACCACCCTTACCCCCGCCAGCTTTTTTTTTAAATACTACTATGGCGTCTATGTGTGGTAACTGTCAAAATAGCCACACCTTCTCTGCAGCCAGTTCTGACCTTGAATTTAAGGGCATAACTGAGTTTAGATTTGAAGAGGTAAACATTATATCTGTCTGGTTACACCTGAAAAAACACTGGCCTGGAGACTTCAGAGATCAAGATCTTAACGTGTCACATTAATGGGCAATCATTCAAAGCACCTTCAGACTCCAAAGACAAGAGACCAAAGGGAGAAATGAAAAGCAAGTGAGCCAGTCAGAGGCTAAGGTAGCAAAGACTTGCTTATTTTGTGTAGTGATGTTACATTTTTTGCTATAAAATTTATCGTCTAGAAATAACGTGAACTTACATAAATAAGCTTAAGTGCAGCTGTTGATTAGCTAATGACAGTTTGTCTGCGATATCTTTGGGAAGCAAGCAATATTAATCTGATTTTTTTTCTTTTTTAAATTGTAGCATATCAAGCACCGTCTTCAAAGATTACAGGCTGGTTGGGAAATTGAAGAAGATACATTTCAGAGATACACACCGTACGGATATCAAACATTTTCAAATATTATCAGTACTCTCAACCCCTCTGCAAAACGCCATCTAGTACTTGCTTGCCACTATGACTCAAAATTCTTTGGACAACAATGGCAGGAGAGAGTGTTTGTAGGAGCAACTGATTCAGCCGTGCCTTGTGCTATGATATTGGAGCTGGCACGTGCCCTGGATAACAAGCTTCAGTTAATCAAGGTAGCTTGCTTGTTTCATTTTCATTTGCTTTCGCAATAGCAACAGGCCTTAGGACACTTCCATGTTTTCTCCCATAGCCTGCCTGCCTGCCTCTCTGATTGCTGTGCCTGTAGTAAAGCTGCCATTGACTTCAAGAAAAACAGAACAGAGATCTCTATCTACCTCTTTAGAGTACATTATCACATTAAAACTCCTTATGCAAATGATGGCTATCTAAAAATTATCTAATAAATATATACACTATATGAAAATAACAATTTATACATGAATTAACACGTTTCATGCACTTGGTGAGATATAATCCTATCTAAAAGGCACAGAACCCTACTTGGAAGCTCCTATTTTATCCAGTGACATCTAGGGTTATTAACAAAGTTTTGTTGCTTTCTGAATCTTGCATTTTAAAAATCTCTCAGTTATATTGTTTAGGGAGATGGATGAACTAATTGCTGTGCAAGACAGTTACACTCACATCCCTCCATCCCAAAATGATTTCAAGCTTTTCTTCTTGTTTTCCTTTATCAGTTTGAATCGTTTATTTATGAAAAAAGTGATGGCCGAGTACAGGAAAAAAGTAATAGTATAATGTTATCAGTCTGTGTTACCTATACTATGAAAATCTGCTTCGAAGTGCTGCCATTGCTAGGCACAAAAATCTGTTGATCCTACAAGCTCTAAAAGCCCGTAAGATTACAAATTTGTAGGATTACAGATTCATGAGTGCCATCTACTGGTTCAGTATTTACAGACAAATACTTCTCGTAACAGCTTTCACAGGAAAAGGTCTCTCAAATGCTTTACAGTGTCAGGAATACACTCAGTTCAGGTATTAAGATTACCTGTCAGCAGTTGTTTCCAGAAACTGATTTGGTGCCTTCTGACATTAGAATGTTTAAGACTTAGAAAATTAAGAATATGCCAATATTTTTAGTCACAGAACAAAGCACTCCTGTAATACACATGCCTTCATTTAGAAGCTTCATTTATAATACATTTGCCTGATGGTTATTTATGGAACAACCTGCACACTGACTTAAAGACTGGACTTTTTTGCAAGTAATACATCATTTTTTGATTAAATTGTTTTATCATGTAAGATGACAACATTTGACAAAACGGCAATCTAATTAATTTGCACAGGATACCATTTGTACAGTCTGTTAACAAAATTTACTTTGGGATCCATCTGCTTAATGCATTAGCTATGACCTTTTTGCTCTGCTCATAGTAGCATAACAGACTTTGTTATGTTTTCAGCCAAATCTATTTATACCTTGACTTGAAGCTGTGATTTTTATCTTGATGTTTCTCCAGTTATATAGAGTAAGTTTAAAATTAAAGGGCAAAGACACCTCTCTATGTTATTCAGACCTGGGAATGTATTAAACAGTAATAATAAGAACAATACAGATACTACTTTCTAAAATTCAAGTGGCATTAATAGTTTTCTCCAGAATATAATGTAAAATGACTGCTATCAAAAGAGCTCGTGTCCTGTGCAAAGGACAAAGGGCAGCAAAGCAGTACCATTAAAGAAATCCATGTATTGCTGTGAGCATAATCAATATCATCTTGCTTACGTGAGAGACATTTTATAGAAGTTTTCCACTACTGTTTATATTGGATCAGCTCCATCTAGTTGGGAGCTGTAGCCCATACAGGACATGACTGTTGCCAGTGACCCCACCTTTTTAACCACATCATACAATTTCACTTGAAGTAGCATTAAAATTCATAGAGGCATTAAAGTATTTATAGCAACTGCCAAGATTACAGTTCCCCAAACTGTTCATATAGCAGAACCGAGCTGGGTTTAGCCATGTTGTAGATTATTAGGAAACGCTGCCAGTGCAAACAAGGCTTCAGTTAGTAAACAGAGAGAGAAAAAAGGCTCCTTCTACATGGGGAAGAAATTTCACACAGATGTCTCCTTTGTGACCTTAAATACATTAATCATATATATTCTCAGTTTTTCCTGCTGTGTTATTTTTGGTTGTTGAAATTTCACAAATACATAATTCACCTCCAGTGGTGTACAACTGTAGCAGAGATATTACTCCTTTGTGGCGTTATCAAGTAATAATATTAGCACTCACATCAGGTGTTGTTGCTGACATGTCTCCTCATTATTTGAGATGACATTTCTGCTACCTGCTTTTGCAGACCTGTTTCGACATACCCAGCTCATGTCTGCTAAAGTCAGAAATGAAACTTTTAACCAGAACCAAAATGATACCTGACTGGAGCACATATCACTGTGCTAGATAAATAATAATGACTGATCACTACCACTGTTATACCATAATGTGTATTTTAACAGCCATAGGAAGGTTTGCATAGGGTACCTTGAAAATATAGCCCTGCTGATGTTACTTATATGACTACAATATTTGTCCTTTATTTAATGTTCTGGCCAGAGTTAGTTATGTTACTTTTAACTTCCTCCAATAGACCAGCTCAACGTCAAGACCAGACCTTTCACTTCAGCTCATTTTTTTTGATGGTGAAGAAGCCTTTGTCCGATGGTCCCCTTCCGATTCCCTCTATGGATCTCAACATTTAGCTCAAAAAATGGTATCTACTCCACATCCACCGGATTCAACAACCACAAATCAGCTGCAGGGCATAGTAAGTGGCTTTCACCTCCCTAATGAGTAACAGTAAATTGCATTTTTAAAATATTTAATTAGTAAGTAATTGGCCAAAATCCCAGGAAACCATGAACCCCACCAAAGTTAAAGGAAGAAGCAGGCTTGTGGAAATTTTGAGATGTGTTAAAATAGAGTTGGCAAGGTACTTTCAGGTAAATCTTAGTTAGGCTTTCTGCATGCAAGTATGAGGAGGAGTCATAGAAAAATCAAAATACACAGATTTATTAGAATATAAACTAGGATATCCACCTACTTCAAGATAGATAATTGAAAGTGATTAGGAAAGAGCACAGACATAGTATCAGTCTATGAATAAAGCTCCCCTAGCTCAGCACTAAGCTACAGCAAGCTCTCTATTTCCCTCTGATTCCTGCCAACGCTTCCTACCACCCTTCTCCCTACTGCCTTCTAGATTCCCTACTCACTGTTGAGACACTTTTCTTCTGTCACTGTATCTTGTGACTCATAAAATGTCTTTACCTTGAGGAAGAAGCAATTTCCTTTCTCCCCACCTACCATAGTTTTTCTTTTAAAAGGATATAACACACAAACTGCAAACAAAGCAATGTAGTCTGCTTCAGCTTGAGGAACAGAGAAGCAGCCTACATTTTTCCTCCTCAGAAAGACAGCAAAATGCATCAGATTAGCAGAACCTGATTCCAATGAATTCTTCTGGCACCATGGTAGAAAAGCCAGATCTTTGGCCAGAGCTATCAAAGGCCTAGTCATGACCTATACAGAAACCAAGAAGTTTCACTGCTGCTGCTGTTGACGGTGTTTGTAAAGAATTCTGTATTGAAGATTCTTTCTTCTGTAGGACTTGCTTGTACTACTGGATTTAATTGGTGCACCAAACCCAGTCTTTCCCAATTATTTTCCAAACACTATTCGATGGTTTCAGAGGCTTCAAGCAATTGGTAAGGAGAGGGGTATGGGCTTTTGGTGAACTTGAAAATTTAGTGTGTAGTTTCTGAATGTATTAAGTAAATCAGATTTTTAATTACTTTTCTGTTTTACAGTTATAATCCTTAATAACGGAAATGTTAAATTTGGTGCATCTTACACCTACATGAAGATTTTAATATTTAATTAATAAAACATCTTGAGGAAGATTCCCACATGCTTGCAAGCCATGAAACATTCTATTAGTGATTGTCACTCTGCAACTCTTGGGAACTGCTTCACTTGAGTGGTTTAGTTCTCGCTTCTGTAAAATGAGGATAATAGCACTGACCTTGAGGTCTTCTAAGTACTAAACAAAGGCAAAAGACAGTCACCATCTCCTTTTTCTTCTTTGATGGAAAAAGCTTCCCTGTGAGAGGAAAAATCAAATGTGCTAACATGCCTCTTACTGTCCAAAAGTAGTAATAATCACTTTCATTGTGAATTACAGAGCAAAAGCTACACAACATGAATCTGTTGAAGAATCATCTTGTTGAAAGGCAGTATTTCCAGACTACTTTACATCGAGGCTTGGTTGAAGATGACCACGTTCCATTTCTATTAAGAGGTACCAGAAGCTCTTCTGTTTTAAAGTATAAGTTCAGTAACAAATGCATCATTTAGTGAACAAGCAAGTGCATATGATCCTGTTTTTCAAGCTTATTTGCCCTAACTTGAGGCTTCCAAATTCAACTTTATGCAGGCCAAGAGTCACAGCTTTGAAAAACACACCCAAACAAAAGCAGTGATAAAACATACCCATCATCATTTTGCATGAGCACAGCTCCAGTGGCACAGAGATAATGGAAATTTCTGTTGGCAGCAGTGTCCTACAAAAATAAGCAGGTCTGATCCAGTGGGGTATCACTACTCACTACACTAGCCAGCTAGTTACTATTTCCAGGAGCAGTGAAACACTTGAGGGTCATATTTTCAAAATACTACAAAATCTCCATAGATCTGTTGTCAAAGTTACAGTAATGCTCACTATTACCTATATAAATAATTTGAAGGCACTGACTCCTGCAAAAACTCACATACTCAAATTAAGTCATCCTCATACCCTAAGGACAATGGAGATTTCACAGCTGTCAGCTTGAGGTGTGGGAATGGTACATAGAGCAGGCAGCAGAAATAGGAAAGGACACAATATGCTTGAAATCCATCCTGGAATTAGGCACATACATGAAACTGGGATTCCCTACCTAAGCACTTCTCCTGGCAGACACCTACACCATAGCCTCTGACTTTGTGTTCATTCTTTTCCTTTGGGATACAGTCAAAGAAAGGGAAAGCAGTTGTACTACTGCTGCCACCTTGTCAAGCTACAGGTCAGTGATTAAAGCACTTTTCCAAGTTCAAGATGCAGATTTGATGTCATTCTCAGTTCAAGCACTCAACAAAACATCTTCAAAACTAAGGTGGGCCAAAGAAGGATAGTGGATGTAGTAAATTCTTCTGATTGAAGTTTTCCACTGTACAGCAAGGACTACAAGAGTCATATTGCTAGAGAGAAGCGTTAACCAAAAAGGAATGTAACATTAGTTCAATGGAGGGTATATACCTAGGAAAAGAGGGAGGTGTTTTCATATCCAGCCCCTAATTTTACCATTGCTTATGCTCTGTTAACTCCAGAGTAATGTAAAATGTGGACACAGCTCTGGAAGTAGGCACAAGAGCAGCTACACCACTTCTAAGTGAGTGCTCTCTTCACTGAGCTGTGGTTACTGTCTCCTGCTCAATGGCTCTTCAACTCCATGAATCTCATTTTTCACACCAAGGCAGGGCCGAGGTCCAAAAAAAACAACACAGCCATCATATGCATGTCTAGGGATATAAAAAATCCTACATGGGAGAAGCTGATAGGGGAAAACAATGACTACACCTCAAAACCTTTTATAATAATGCAATTAACTCCACATGAAGAAAAGAGATTCCTTAGTGGTATGCAGCTGAAAAATGAGAGAGGAAAAGCAGTAAAACAGGAAAGAGGCTGGAGAGAAACAGTACTCCTTCAAAAAGTGATCAGGAAGCAAAAGACTGATTTAAGTCCTCTTTTAACTAAAAGTTTCAGTGTGTATAGGTGTCTCGATGTATATATATATGCAGTGATATGGATCCTTTCAAGTAGAAGTTCTTTTGTCTGAGGATAACAGTGGTTCTATTTTACAGAGTAAAAATACAGACACCCAATTTTACCATTTATAGAGAAGACTAAAAACTACTTCAAAAAGTGCTCAGTCTTAACACTGTCACAAGAACATGGTAATTAGTTTTCAGTTTGGGGAGCTGCAGTGGTTTCTCTGCCCTTCTGTAGCTCCTAAACATGGTATCAACTAATACAATGCAAAGGATATAAAAAAAAAAAAAAGCAAGTCTATAACAGTAAAGCTACTAGCTACAGGTACCTTAAAAAAAAAAAAAAACAGAGGCAAAGGAAAGGAAGGTGCCAATTTTAAGAAACACACAATGAAATAGATAGGATGCTGTCACAGGCTTCACAAAAAGAGAAGGTAAAAGGAAGCTGCAGTGACACACACTCCTCAATAAAGTAAGCTTATTGAGTATTTACCTGACTCTATTGCTAAATGGCGACATATCATTTGCCTTAACAGGACTTCTCCAATATTTCTTCTCTAAATTTCACTTTCCTCCTTACAGGAGTTCCAGTCCTACATCTGATTCCATCCCCTTTTCCTGCAGTATGGCATACCATGGAGGACACAGAAGAAAACCTTGACAAAACCACTATTGACAATCTCAGCAAAATCCTGCAAGTGTTTGTACTGGAGTATCTAAACCTGTCATAGACAAAATGGCAACAAATCATACTGCATTCTAAATACTGTTTGCCCACCTTCACATTTGCTATTTAACTGCATTGGAGAATACTAAAGTGAAGCAAAATACAGTGATAGCTCTTGCTAGACTGATTCAGCTGTTCCTGGCCCAATGTTCCATGTAGCCAAATAAGATAGCATTAAGTAAGAATTAGCTTCAGGCTGGAAAGAATTTGATCTTTCCATGTCTTACCCTCTGAATAAAAAAAAACCCAGGATTTTTCTGGATTGTTATAACTGTTTTATGTCACCTATTAAGATCCTAGGATGCAATGCCCTCCTACTAAGGATTACCTACAGTTTTTACAAGGTGTGACCAACTTTTGCAGTGTTCAGCAATAGAAATTTATACCACATTATCAAAAGAGGCAAAAATTACACTAAAGCAAACTTCTACTTTGAGTTGAACTAAACCACCTCATACTGAAATGAGTTGCTAGAACTCCTGACACACAGAAGGTATTTTTAATCCTCTCTGCTCACTCTCCTCTTTCCCCTGTGAGGAGGGCTGCAAGGGCTCTTGTCCACAGACAGCAAGCCACCAGAAAAAAGAGAAATAACCCAAATTCAGTTTTTTCCCCTGTTTTTTATTGGATACTTTTTGATGGAGAAGGGTGGTGGGGAGTGATGCTTAGAGGAAGGTATGTGAGGGTTTCCATCATACTTCGACTGCAACAGAGGAGATAAAAACAGAAGAGTAGGTGGTGTGTGGGAGCAATACACCAGCACACACCATTCATTCATGTGAGAATCATTCACAATTTGACCCAAAATAAAAAAAAACAAAACCCAAACTGCTGTTTTTAATACAGATTAAATCAGAAGCAATCATACTAGGAAAGTGATCACTTTAGAAACTATAGTTTTATATAAATATAATTTTAAAGGCAAAGTGCTATCCAGCAAGATTAAAGTGAGAGTCAGAAGCAAGATGACAGTTTAAATGCCAAGAAGTAAGGACAAGCTATAGCTTGTATCAGAAAAAGATACACACCAGTTTAACAACCCTGTGCTTTTACATTCTTTACTGGAATTATTTAATAAATTTAGTTTAACACTCTGGCAAAAATCTAGCCTGGAATGAAATCAACAGAAGCCAGAAGAACAGTATTCAAAAGCTACATACAGAATTATGGTTTCCACTAGTAGAGAAAAAGATGAGAGCATTTGAAGAAAAAAAAAACCAAGGCAACAAAAAAACCACACCTGTAGAGGATGAACTGAGAAAAAACAAGTCAGTATTTTACTGCTCCAAACTTCTTCCATTATAAAGTTCCATATGGGCAAAGAGATTTAAAAAGGAAATAAGCTATGGAGTTGTAGGCATGTCAGATTTGGCCTGTACTTTGCCATTTTCCTAAAGCAAACATTTCTGAACCTAAGACAATATTTACATACATATTTTAAAGCTGCAATAGAAATATGTATTTACAGCAATGCAAATTTGTAAAATTTTACTGTTACAGGACAGCCTGAAAATGAAATTCAATCTGGTTTTGTTGCTCAAGATGAAACAAAAGCATTTTGTTTTCCCATCACTTTAACATTTGTGAGAAATGTTTCTATTTTGCATGCATCTTCTGAAATAGAATACAATGAAAATTCTAAAAATTGGACAGATGTGTTTATTTTCAGATATTACTGTACGTCAAAGCTATTTGAACTCTTTGCTATCATATTCTCCTCTACTTCAGCCCATGAGAAAACATTCTCAACAACTAAATTAAATCTTCTGAAGTTTGAATACTCTAAGCAATGTAAGGCATCCACTGCACCTTCCAAAGTGGTGAAAAAGGGTAACAAAACAGCTATATACAGAAATATTAAACATGAGTTTGTGTGGCTGATTTCATTTTTACAGGTGAACTCTTGTGGTACTTCATACTTTGCAAGGCCTCTTCTTCAAGAATTTGGAAGTTAACTTAAAACAGGCTTCATTATGAAATGTGGGACCAGAGGGTTGTTATAACTGGGAAAAGCCTATTTTTAAAAAAATCTCTATTAGAGTTTGTTGAAACCATACTTTAACCATGTAGTTCACCAAACCTCTAGTACATCAATTCTGTCACCAACTTCTCACTGCCTGAGCATGCAGTTCTCCCAAGTTATGTTTACTCGGTTCAAAGAAATGAGATGGAGGTTAGTGTAATATGATTCAGTGGTTCCAAAAACATAAAGAAAACATGAAGAGGCTTTCGGGTTTTTTTTCCCCTTGGGTTTTGAGGGGCAGCATCAGGGTACAGGAAAAGAGAGCCATCTCTTAACTGGATGTGAGCCCTGGAAAGGGTTTACTTAAAGAGGGGAGGGTCGTCACTTTAGCAATTTATACGATCCATCATTCCTTTAAAAAAGCTGCTAAAAACTTTAAAAACTGCTGGAAGGAAAACTTATGTCAGCCCAGTAATCATGTCAATCCAAGAATTTAAGCTCCCAAAAGCCCAAGAACCTGAAGTAGTCAGTAAAGCAAAGACATGGTGCAAGGTGGGTTCTCACTGCTAGTAAGGCAGAGGGGAACAAGCAGGTAGGAGAAAGTCTAGCCATTCGATAAAATACCCAGAAAACAAAATATACAAGTGAAAAAAACAGATCTGGTATCTCTTCCACTCTCGGTTTCAACATTGAATACCACTAAGTATCGAGATCCATAGGATCTAGACATGCATGGTACAGATAATTACTTCAGAATTCAGAGACAGGCTTTATATTGAAGAACCTATCCCTGGACAGGGATATTCTCTGTCCGTGTTGGATGGTGGCAGTAGGGGACAGAAATCAACCGAGGGACTTCAACTAATCTAATAGTAACAAATCAGCAGAATTGCTGCACAGGTTCTCTCCTTGAAGAGGATTTGTCACATCTCAGTCAAGGGGGGTGTGGAAATCAGCTATCGACCACCCATGAGAGGCTGTCACTGGCTTGTCAGAGTCCTTCCAGAGGCATGTGGTTATTATCTGGGTGAAGGGAACGCAGAACAGAATGAACTCAAGAGCCAGTACTTGACAGGTAACGCTGCAAAAAACCCCCATATTATATTAGTTATTCGTATTGTAGTAGGTGCTCTAGCTCCCTTTATATCAGGACAATGCAGTTTTTCACAAGAATCTTAAGCCTAAGTGAATGCCCCTCAAATTCTCTAAAGCTTGATTGCGTTTACCTACAAGTGAAGTGATCCTATGCAATCACAGTTGGAACAAGTTAAGGGAGTAACAATGCCAAATCCTCTGGTAGACAGAAATGATAGTGAGTACCAGTCCTCTTTTTTCTCTAGCTGGTGCAGCATTCCTATCACTAGGAATGAAGGTGATATAAATTAGCAATTCTGATTCACAACATTTCAAATAAACAATTAGATTGTGACCACCTAACAGCAAAATACATTTAGAAAAGACAAAATGCAGTAAAAATGCTTTCTGTAGAATTATTACAAGGACCCAGTCTACATTGGCAGCAGACCCAGCAAAACAGTTCTGAAGTTTCACACATCGGCTCATTGAGATTGAAGTATCACCCGAGAGCATCACTTAAACAATCAATATATATAAAAAGATAACTATAAAATCTTGTAAACGAATTACCACTTTTTCAGTGTCATTTAAGGATGACACTGATTTTATTTTCCTCATATAAAAGGAGACATTTTACTCTGTGCTGATTTAACAAATATTCTTAATATATTCATAACAATAAAGCAGCTAAAAAGCTGTTCTAATCTCTAAAAGAATCTTTATCATCTGCACATATGATAGATATTGTAAACAATCACTCAAAAAAATAATTTTGTTAAAGTGATTATATTGCACTCAGAATTCTGGGATTCTCATTCTCCCTTCTCATTTTAAATCAAAGATCAGCTTCATTTTTTTACTAAAATGGAGCTTTAATTTTCTACTAAAAACAAGAAGGCATGCAATCAATATAATACAATGTATTTAAAATGTCAGAAAAAGGGCAAGTGTTTGGTTATGAAAATGGAGTAAGGAACAATTTCCAAATAGGCCACACAAGAGTAGTATATTGTAAACATTCTGCTGGCTCTAAGGTGTTGCTGATGCTGTAGGGTACAGTCTAGTTCAGCATCCAAGAGGTACAGAGAATCTGTTCAAGTGTTCTGTAGTTTAGTGAATTTCCATGCAGCGATGGCATGTGTAAAGACTACACATAAAGACAGAGTAATGAAACAAAGGTGATTACTGAGCTAATACTGACCTCATAGAGACATAGGCAGCTGATGTAAGGTCACTGTAATCTTCAAATGCAAGTTTTCTGGGTCATTACATTTTCTAACACAGCAATGGAACTGTTACACTTGCTGCAAATGAGGTACAGAACTAGATTCCCTACTCGTAGCTTACATGGACTGTATACCAGTGGCAGTCTGGACACTACCCTCAGCCTAAAACATCACAGCAAGATACCATCGTGCAGAATGTCACCTTGCTTTGTTTTGCTAAAATTACACCCTCTTCCATGCATTGGAGCGAGAAACACAAGTAGTGGAGGGGCAAAAAAAATAAAAAAAAAGAGGAAAGCAATGTCCTTATGCAGAAAAAGAAATCCTCAGCCAGTGTAGAGGCCACAGATCTTCAAAATTCAAATGAAGGCTGTTTTCTCAACTCAGTTCTACAAGAGAAAGATTTCTCTATCAAACCCATTATCTTCAGGTAACATAATATCTTTAGAGTCCCTGAGATACTACAGCTCCATGTAACCACCTTGGATAAATAGAGAGACTTAGTATACAGATTAACAAGGTGGAAGCCAATATATAGCACCCTGAGTTGCAAGTAAAACAATAGGAATAGGCAACCCATGCCTCAGCAGCCAAGATATGCAGAAGAAGTAAGATAACATACTGCACAGGAGAACAGAAAAAAATTGAAGTATTTCTAAAAGGCCTTTCCCTGTTATCAGAGCGGTGAAGAAAGACAGCAGTTAGAGGGAAGAGCTCTCTGAGAAAAGCCCTGAAGAAACACGGCCTTCTGGATGTACAGTAGAATGATTATGCAAAAACAGAGACAAGGTAGGCAGTCTTGTTCCCAGCGTGCCTCAAAGGTTAAGCAATGACTCTAGTAATGACTAAGAACTGTCAGCAATCACTGACCTGTACTCTGGATATAAACCAGGAATATACATACTTTTTCACCTGAAGCTACAGAAAAAAATACAAAGAAGAAAAATACAAAGTCACAATCGAATCAGAGAATACTTTCCATAGTCAAAAATTAAATACTGGCTTCAGAAACAATACAGCCATCTGCTCTATATCTTAAATAGGGTTAATCATAAAAAAAGAGGTGCTTGTAAAATCTTAAGTTTGAAGTATTTTATTTCCCAGTATATTGCTAAATAATTTTGCAGTTAAACCAAAAAGGAAGAAATATCAGAGATGAATATGGAATACTTACAACTAGAAAATGGTTGCTGAACCATCCAAATTTCTATAAAAGCATCAATAGAAATGTAGAAACATGGTCTCACAAAATTAATTGGAATCTTAAATGCCAGATTGTCTTCACAATGGCCACTCTATGAATATTGATGGATTTTTGCAACCAAAAACTAATTGTGACCTTGCCAAAAGATGGCTTAATACAGCAATCAAAACATCTCTAAAAACTGGGAATTTTATTTCCGCAATTTCCTGTTCTCTCAGCTATTCAGCATTCAGTAAGCAATTCTCATTAGCAAAAAAAAAAAAAAAAAAAAAAAAAGCTACCTGGTCACAATTTTACTCTCTTACGGAGTTGTGCTATATCTCAATACATTCTTGGGAAAATAAAGAAAAGTGAATAAAAAGATGAATAGAAATAGACACTCTATAAAAACTACCTGTAAAGTATCATAAGTCTGGAAAATACTTGTGGCATTACACAGGCTACTGCTGATGCAAAGAAAAAAATGGCAATTTAACCATTTCATGAATATGAACAATGCACTTGTTCCCAGCCATTTAGAATGATCTGACATTCCAAATGTTTTTAAAAATTGGGTAATAAAAGAATTAAGTCAATACCCTTAAGTACAATAAATAATGCTGTTTATTATGGTCGGGGTTGACCACGAGCGTTTGTTCCATATCTGCTTGGGACATTTGTAAAACCAGTTCTGAATCCTTGAGTTGCTCCCATTCCCGGTATTCCAAATCCTTGATTGATTACAGTGCTGTAGGGTGCAGATCCATGATTAAAGCCCAATCCATAGGGCCTTGTCTGAGTGTTTAAAAGGATGACTGGACTCACGTTTTTGCCTGGTGTATTAAAAGAAAATTCTGGTGGTGGGCTGCTGGGCTTAGCTGGAGTGGATGTAACAGGGTGCAAATTATCAGCAGCTTTCAAAGATGGCATTGGAATGACATGATGATCCGAAAGGTTCAGAATATTGTTTGCAATAGGCACAGATGATAAGGTAGGTCTGATCCAGTCATCTTTGAAAATCTGAACAGTCAAGGTAGAGACCAGTGTGTATAACCTGTTAGTGACATGGGCAAGTACCATTTGTTCATTTGCATCTCTCCGAATTCGGACATGTACTGATCCAGCCTAGAAAGTGATAAAAATAAGTTGGCTGTTAACTGTTACTTCAATAAAGATTCTCCATATGCATTCAAGAAGAGGCAAGTTATCCTCTGCAGAGAATTATGCAAAGACCTTTCACAGTGGAGACTACTGACTGAATTGAGAAACTTATTAAATAATTCCATAATTAGGATACATTTTGATCTTTCCTAACGTGTTAAACTCTTATGAACATAGCAAGATCATAATTCAGGAAAAGTGAGACTTAAAACCAAACTATAAAATACAACATGTGATGGCAGGAAAGGAAAGGCAACAGCTGGGAAAAAAAGCTGCCCAAAAGAAGAACAAAGTGCAGACAAACTCCATAGGCCAAATTTAGGAAAAAGTGTCATCACTGCGCTGTTGGAGCAGGTAAGAAGACAACCCGCATGGCAGACATGCTCAAATTGGGACCAATAGCAAGAATGGAGGCAATGCCTGTTGTGGAACTCGGACTTAAGAGTTTCTCCTGGACATGCGTGTAACTGTGGGCTGCCCCTGCCTTCCTCTCAGTAATACTATCTCATTTACCTTGAGCTACTGCTACAGAAGAGAACAGGACACAAAAGAGAACCCCTCACATGCTTTTTCAGTTCATATTTAATGAAGAACATGGTTCACACCTTGTGCTATATAAGCCATTTTTACATCAGATGGTGCAGCTGAAAACATATACAGGTCTCAGGAAGTTTCTACTACAATCTGGAAGATGCCAATAGGTAAATATGCTTACAAAGGTTTTGTAAATATCTGTGATCAATCCAACAATGCTGTGATCCAGTATTTTGGGTAGCAGGATAGTAAACTAAAAGCTGTTTTCACATCAGCAGTCAGAGCTGCTGCCTTTTTTTAAGAAGGGTAGCATACTGGAAGAATTCAAAAGTAGAGAAAAATTCTAACAGTCTTAATTTTCCGGCTGTCACAACATACCTGCATCAACTTAGGAATAACTGAGTTCTGTGTGACCATTCTGTATCACAAAACCCCCCTTGCTTTCTTTCAGCTTACAGAACATGAGTACACAACTGTAATCGTTTCATTCCACCCGCCCTGAAATGCTGAAAACATATGATTCTACTGTAGACCTTTGGTACCTATAGGTTTACAGTTTCCTTTTTCTCCCCTCTGAGAC
Source organism: Elanus axillaris (assembly GCA_026212715.1). Lineage (NCBI taxonomy): Eukaryota > Metazoa > Chordata > Aves > Accipitriformes > Accipitridae > Elanus > Elanus axillaris. Next base: position 3,966,482 of record JANZLQ010000052.1, read on the forward strand.
AATTTACACTAATATACCATTTGCAAAATGTCTTCACTATTGTTTGTGGTTTTCTTCACTGCCAAAATAAAAAAAGAAAATTTACAGTTGCAAAATGCATGCTTTAATCCAGAGCTGAAATATACTTAAATATTAACCAATAACAAAGCTTTAAAAAAATATAAAGGACAGGGGAAGAGAAGTTTTGCAATAAATCACAAGGACTGAGTACTGACTCCAGCAAATTTTTTTATATTTAATATTTCAGGAGAAATATCATACATTATTTAAATAAAAAATTTAAATAGTAACTGACAACTCTTTTTTTAAAGGCTTAAAAGACAATAGATATAACTTACCAAGGTGCCAAAACCTAATGTCCAGAAATGCTCATTTCGAACTTCTAAGACACCATCCAAAGTTGAAACCTAATTTTACACAAGCATCAAAAATATGAAATTAAATTAGAAATAATGTTTCAAATCCTTTTAGAAATGTACTTTTACACATAGCTGAATAATACAGCATTTTCAGTAGTGAAATAAAAGCTTCCATACACAGAACAATGACTGCTAATGATGCCACTAATGCTTATCTACTGTACTTTTGCTACTCTTAAACATCCAAATCCATCCAAAAAGTGCATTTAAGTAACTAATTTCAAGTAACTCACTGCCAAATTGCAATACTTTCTCAACTCGATATGCTGTAAGTCAACAGCTGCCTGTACTCATTCTCCTCCCCCCATTCACATTTGTAAACCACTTTGAACAGTAGCTCAAATTTAGTTAACAACTCTGCACTACTTTAACAGATTTGTTCCAGATACCTGAATGACACTATGCAGCTTAGATAGCAAGATCCGTATTTTCTACATGCAGCTAAAAATATTAAAAAAATAATTCTTAGCAATCTTCTTGGATGACTCACAAAACCTCTTCATATTCCTGAATGCTTATTTAATGTTAGCTGTGGACACTGTGTTATGCATTACACACTGACTTACCTCTCTAAGAAGTTTATCTAACTGGCCAATCACATGAGGTGGGGTTGTCTTTAAGAAAAAGAAGAGGGGGGGGGGGGAGAAGAAAAAAGTTATAATAAAGATTAACTGGCCCTGTTTACATAAGAGAGCCTTTAAGTCTGGTCTACCTACACAAGAGACCAATGGCATTAAACAATAAATTCTTATGACTTCATGATGCATATTTCTACCACCCTTAAATTTCTTCTAGCACATCACAAATTCCTTAGGGAACATCTCCTATTCAAATGCTTAAAATAGATTTTAAGTTTTTTAAAAAATAAGGACATTTAACAAAACTGAAACCACAAAAACCTTTGGTTTGTGACATTGCCTTACCTGGAGTAGTACTTTCCCACTGTAGACGCTCATGGGATACATAGTACCAAATGTCATCAAAGCAATTGCTATAGCAGAGGCTGTGTCTACAGCGAAATAATTACTAGAGAGAAAGAACAATTTTAAAGAACAGGTATGGATGATTTTGAAAGGCATAAGAATTCTGATTCTTTTTCATTCTTTTAAATTATATACACTGACAGAATATTACACATGCTAATCTCATCAGAACTATACATCTTTGAAAAAAGATTAATATATTCATGGAGTTGCAATCCCATTAAAAAAAAAAAACAACTTTTGATGAGATCATTCCTTTTATGTAAAAAACGCAATTTCCCACAAACTGGATGCAAAATGAGTTACTTTGTTTAAACAACTGTACCTACTTGATTTCAATGAGCATATATGTAATGCAAAGAGCTAGAGCTCCAGCAATATCAATCAAGACAAAAGGGTTCATTCGTGGCAGAAAGATGCTACTCAATCCTGGGATGATTCCACAAATGCTGTAACAAACCAGAAAAAGCAGTTGTCAGCTAGCTGTTCATCATTACATCAAAACCCCAAACTAACCGAAATAATTACACCCACTGTTTCAGCATTTGACTTCAAATGTCTGAAGGGGGGACTTCAGACTGTCTTGTCTTTGAGGACTGCAAAGGCCATTCTAATTCTGCTCAAAGTTCCATAATAGTCTGATGTCAGCAAAAATTAATCAATGAATCATTATCTCTCATACCTGAAAATACTTACCTCCTGCATCTTAAATTTGCTTTAAGTCTATCTTCCCATCTCTAAAACATTATACTTACTACACTAATCTTTATACAATTTTTATATTCTTCTGGTAACATAGCTATCTGTGTCAGCTCTATGCAACACAAATACTTCACAGGTTCAAATATTGCTCTTACATATATGTAAGTCTTGGGGGGTTTGCAAATCACTAGTCTTCAAACTACCTGCCACCTTGGTGTGCAAAAGTGTTCTAAAGCCAAAGCTAACTAATTCATGGAGTCTGAAAAGAGGGAGAAGACCAGCTAGCTGAATGAGAGGAGACCAAAAAACCCATGAGGGAACATTGGGAAAAGTTATTTATTTATCGTTATCTCCTATCAATGGGAGCATAAAGAGAAAGATGGGTTTCTGTACTTCCCAATGAATGTAAGTGCATGTCACATACTTGAAAATTTAAAGGAAAAGACAACATTAAATGTTTTGTTGCTCTGTTTAGAACCAACCTATGTTTAGACATCATGTGCTGGTCTGCTCCTATGAGAATTTTAATCAACGTAATTATATATAGGTGCAGATATTTTCTAATCAGCACTGCTTCACAGAACACATCTGAAATATCTGTATACATACTAACCAAATTGAGTAATTTAAAAAAAATTTTTGGCATAATTGCCTACAGGTTATCTCAGAACCCAGTAGTATTTCTAGACTGTGGATCTGGGAGCCCTTCAAAGTATCCATCTGTGTCCTTCCCTGTAACACTGTGTTATCACATTGTTAAAGAAAAACCCTGCCAGCTCCTGTGATTGCTATCCACATTTTTTTTTTTCACACTGAAACTCCAGGTACTTGGGCAACTCTACTGTTCATCATCCAAAGCTGTTTTGCAGAATTTGGGTCTAATGATGTAATACCTTATATCCATATAAAATCAATTCTTCTGTTTAACAAGCATGTATCCTCTGCATTCCTCAACTGTTTACAAAAATCACAACATGCAGAAACAGATGGGCCTTGCAGCATACTTAACGTTATACAATATGGTTTAACATTCTTATTTTGCTACTGACAGCATAAGTACTTGAATGAACACATATGGCTCAACATAAACATTTCTAACATCTGACAAAATTATTTACAAACAATGTTATCTCACATTTAGATATCCAATACAAGCAGGAGAGTTAATAGACAAGACAAATGAGCAACACTGCTTCAGCCCCTAGAAGACACAGACTTGCCAGCTTCCTGCTGGACAGGTGAAGAGTTTCCATAGCTATGCTTCAGTGAGTAGCCTGTTTCACGTATCACATTTAAACTGCAACTATCCTAGTAATTTCCCCACCCCACAGAGTAAACAAACACAAATTACTACAAACTGTATCACTCAGGTAATGATTGTTGAGAAATGCAGTTGATGTCTGTACAGGACAAAGCTAGTTTACCTCACCTCATCCAAGGAGAATTACATACAATGTAATGAACACATTCAAAGGGAAAGTTATGCAGAAAGATACATTTCTATTAGGTTGATGTATCTGGGAAATAGGAGAGACAATGTTTGCTCTAAAGTTCATACACTAGAGCTACAGTAGGTGAAGGTATTCTAAAAGCTCTAATACACAGCAGTTTATGCCTCAATACCCATTCAAATCGTTACTATACACAAAAAAACAAGACTGCCTTCCAGAGGCTAACAATTTTGAAAAGCATTATAAAGCTTTACCTTCTACTAAGATCTGCAACATGCTCTTGAAGCCAACTTGTGCTGGCAGCTGCAAAAGAAAGAAGGTTACAAAGCTACTACAAGTAAAGGTATCCATTTTAAAGTACACTAAAAATTTTATTTTAAGGGAAGAACCCAATACATTTATTCATTCACAGTGTATCTCAACAGATTCACTGCCACTTGAAAAAAACCAAAGTCTGACTTTTCCAGGCAGTAAGTAAAACACCAATCTCTCATAATAATCTGAACTTATGAAATACAAATATAATTGCAGTTTATAACCAACATAATTGTCTTTTTGGTAATATAAAGTGTAATATAAAACTATAAACAATTTACAGTTAGTGGGAATGATTGCAAGCCTACTTCACAGTGAGAAAGTCCCAGGTAAAAGAGCTATTAAGTAGAAACATTAATTTATTTTTAATCCATTAATATATCATTAAATGTCTTCAAAGTTCTGATATCTGTCAGATGACCTTCACTGGTTGAATCCAAAAGACTGAAAATAAAGGGTACTTCAGCATTAAAATGATACTTAGTTTATCATATTAATGACTACATACTACTCAGAGAGCCCTATAAGCAAACTAGAGTTGAAATTCGGATGGCAATTCTAAACTGCATGAAGTTATATTAATGGAGGTAATAGTAATATATACCCACTAGTTAAGAAAGTTACCAAACTATATACCTTGATAAAGCTATACCTTGATAAAAATAGGAACATTAAAATCTTTTCCCAATTCTTGTTATAGATTAATTTATCACATACCTTCAGAGACATAAGCAAAAGGCTTATTCCTAATGGAAAGCATTGTAAATAAGTTGAAAAAGAGAGCCACGAAAGTACCAACCAGGAGTCGCCCTCTAGGGAGGGGGGAGAAAAAGTATCTTAATTTCACATCATCACAAAACATGAAATCAAGCTGTAATTACTAGCAACAATATCAAAATACTTGGCTTGGTATCTTCCCCGAGACTGAAAGCCAGAGTAAGATAAACCAGTGTAACGCTTAATAACTGGCAGTGTATTATCATTTTATCAGTTATCACTGAACTTTGCACAAAATACATTGTCCTCTCAGCTAAAAAAAGCTTAGTTTCCTATGGAATGACACCCTATGCCCTTACCCTTTCCTAGGAGAACTACAACTTCACCATACATCCCATGTCCCAGTCTGTTGCCCCATAACAGCTTCTTTTCCATTCCCAATGTTCTTCATAGTCTTCAACATCTTGCAACACCTTCAGTTCCCTAATGATCACAGCATCCTCCCCCACCACAAACCAGGCCTCCATAAGAAATAAGAGTAACTAAACTAGCAAAACTAGCAATATATAGTTAAATCATCATTTAAGAAAGCATGTGCATTATACTTCAATTGCACCTTGAAAAAACTGTTTGCAATATAGCTTGCACATAGTTTGAAACAAATACCAAGGTACCAAAACCAATTTGGTGTTGAATGTACTTGCATAATTAATACATGCTAGATTAAGAATTAGAAACACAAAGGGACGCTGAAAAAACATGTCAAAATAATTTCTTACGTGTGTATCTCAGGCTGTTCCAGAAACCGCTCTGCACTACAAAAATAATTGAAAATTTGAGTTATATTCACACAATAAAGCCTTGATACCTGAAGTTTATTTTTTCAGTTCTGAAGAATTAGCTGCCATTCATAAACAAAACCTGACAGGTACAGTACTGCAAAAAAATTAATTGCTTAAATAAGCACAGCAGTTTTTATAAGTGATGAAAGCATTTAACACTGAAATCAAGCAGGCTGTAATTTTTGCAACTACTTCCAAACTGGGCCACATAGCTATCATAAATGCTGCCTATACAATAAAAAGATGCTTGTAAATGAATATGCAAAAAAATATTGCTACTGCCACCACCAGTGTTGGTAATCACAAGAAACTAAGCATGAAGTCCCTGACTTATAGCCTCTCACTAAGCAAGGCCAAATAAAGTAGATGTTGGATACTGTGGTGGAGATATAAATCTTGTTTCTACCCACCCACCAGCAAAACAAGAAATGAGCTTCAGCTGTAACAGAAAAACCTATTATAAATTTTTGGAATTTCCTGAAATTGACATTCAAAAACTTGGAGGCTTTGGCAGTGTGTCATTATTAGAATTCATTCCAGTGTATTGGCAGTGCAATAGATCAACCTATAGTATAAAATTGCTAAGTTCTTAACATAACCCTTTATAGAGAAAAGGGAGCCCTTGGATAGAAAAATGGAAGCCACACTGGCCCAGTTTTAAATTCCAGACATTAACAAAAGCCTCTTCTTTTTTAAAGACTAAAATAACTTTTTAGGCTAGCCTCCTGAAATACAAATGCATAGATAGTGTGTCAAATTAATACTTGAGCAAATTTTGAGATACTGATGAAGTTGACAGTTTAAACATTCAGATCTGTAAGACATGAAGACATGCTTTACTTCATGAAGTAACTGAAGTAAAAAAAAAAATTGCAAAAAAGTTTTATTTATTAATGAACTTAAAAAGTCAAGATGCATAGGGAAATGCATTAAATGAAGTACCTAACTTTTTGGAAAATATGGTTCTTAAGAGTATTTTCCTTGAAAGCGACTTAATTACATTTATCAATTCCTATCATTACATCTAAAGCCTACATGTAGTGTAATCAATATAAATAAGCAGTAAGGTTTAGCAATATTTTAAAAAAATCTTAATTTTTTTCTACAATAACTCTCTACAGATACCATTTGTAGAATGCATATACTTTTGCCCAGTCTGGGGTATTTTCATACATAACAAAAAATTAAAGAGAATAGTACATAACCCTACCTTTCTTTGAGTATAAAAAGAGCACCAAGCTGTGCCAGAACTGTAGATGCAAATACAGCTAGAACTTCAAACCTTTCAAACCTGAAATTTGAGAATTAAGTTCAGAAACACAGAACATTGAACAATGCATCATATCCATTCTTGTCTGTGCAGGACCCAGCAGGACAGACCTAATATTTCCAATTCTTTCTTTCAAGAGCAGATAGATGGGAAGAAACTGGAAGTTTTATGGAGCAGGCATTATCTTCAATTTCTTTTAAGCCAACACTCCACTTATCACAACAGCTTAAAATTAAGCACTTCTTAATTCTTTTTCCTGTCCCTCCCCTTTCCTCTCCTCCCCTATTCCGTGACTGTTCTTTACAACACCAGTCTTGGGCCTCCTTATTTTTCAGCTCTTTTACACACAGATTATTAGTCATGCCTGTTAGGGGAGACAGGCAATGATAGTCAGCAACATATCAAATGTTGTATTATCAGACACTAGATCTTCTTTTTAGTACTTACCCAAATGAATAGACTGGGCTGGGTTTCTTCATCATTACCCAGTAGCTTATTAGACATGTTACCAAACTGAAAAAAGGGTGAGAATTAGACTATGATAAATAATTGCAGCCTTTACAAACTGGATAATCTACAAATATACACTTCAGCCATCAGAACTGAACAAATGAACATAGCCACATCTTACCATGAATTCAACCCCTCCATCACTGTCACAATGAGTGTTCCAGTGAATCCAGAAAAGGTTGTGCTTGGGAATAAAACTGAGACTGCACAATGATGTCTCAGCTGTTCCCATAAAAAGGGCAGCAAACAATTTTAGCAGAATGGTAGTCAGTTTTATTCCTTACACCAGGAAACAGCCTAATGCTGTGCTTGCAAAGGCTACCACCAACCTTCTCCAATATAAAACATCACTCAGTCTAAATCAAGTTTACTGTAAAATGCAATGCATTTTTTCCACTGAGGCCCTGACACAAACCAACACAACCAGTGCATGCACTCCACAAATTTTTCTGAAAGAGACCTGGAGCACACGAGACCAGATACCTCAGAATGTGACCAACAGGCAAAGGTCGTTTGAGAAAATCCTTTTAATACTTTCTGTTGTCACACAAAGTAATGTCACAGAATATTGAAAAGTATCAAGCAAAAGCAAAAGTATCAGTCTAGACACCCAGTAATGCTCTTCTTACATGTGTTTTATGAACTTGCCTAGAAATATTGTAACCTGAGAAAGGACATTTAAATGAGAAGGAACATGGTAAGTGAGATGACAGCACTGTCACATTTTGTCACTTCCTTTGTATCCCAGTGAAAAAGTGAAGAAAGCTCTCCATTAAACTCTTCTTTTAGAGACTGTAGAATGCTAAATCTAATACGTAGTATATAAGTCTCAGGCTATGCCAAGTATTGCCTTTCTCTTCCACACTGTAATTTGTCTATGTATATGGCCAAAACAGATTTACTTTTTTGGCTGCTGTCATCTACACAAGCTCTAATCTAACTGGCCATTCACTGACAACCACAGGTCTCTCTTGCTGTTTTCTTTCCAAGTGTTTATCTCATATCAAACATCTAAAATTCCAATTATTTTATCCCCATGGTACTAGCCTGAATTTTTCTAGGATGAGTCTCATTTCCTTTGCCTATTATTCCCCTATTGACCCCTTTGGACAGTATTTTTTATTGGAACCCACCCAGATTCAGTGCCATCTATGCCTTTATGCAGCTTTTTCATAATTAATGATGATGTTAAATCAGATTGGATCAAGAACTCATCCTCACAGCTGGTGAATAATCATATACTCACAACCTGATCCACAGCTGTGTGGAATAAAAGCAAAAGCAGAGGAAATAATACTGCTCATATACAAAATAGTAAATTATATACTCAGTAAGACTATTGTAAATGACCAGGAAGATGACAAAAATGAAAGAACCAGAAACTGATTTTCACAGCAGAATTACTGAGCATTGTTCTCCCTTCCAGCAAATCAAAACTCTTGAAAGAGATCACTGTGAGTTAGAATAATCTTCTAGTCCATCCCCTGATTAACCTAATATGTGAGTGCCAAGGGTATGCCATCTTCTCCTAAAACTAAAAAAAAAAGAAAAAAAGGAATATTCTATACAAATCCGAAATACAACATCAAAAATTTCCCCAAGGTGAAAAAGGTATTTTGAGTCAAGATGACAAAACTCAGCAGATAAAACATTCTAAGAGAAATATGAGATTCATTAAAGTTATATCACAATTCTAACGCAGTCACAGATCAAGTTAAATATTTTTTGTCTATATCAAATATTAATTTTCCTTTCTGCATGTTTGCTGCTGTTATTTATAAATGTTTTACTATCAGTCAGATAAGCAACAGTATGTAATGGTCAAAACACACTGCAGATAGGTGATCCATACATTTCATAAGCTAATGCGCTAGCAAGGAAAATAATGTAGGTTAATAATTTAAAAATACATGCATTTTATTTCTCAACCACTGCTACCAATCTGCATCTCGGATAAGAACTGAATATATTTCATGTCTGTATTCTCAATATTATCAAAAGTGCTCAGAACTTTCATACTTAAAGTAGTTTTAATATAATTTTGTTAGGAAGCAGGAAAAATACTAAAAATACCTAATGACCTTATTGGAAGAGCGTGTAAGATCTAGCTCTTGAAATATTTTGAAATAGAAATAGGATTACATACTCCCTGTTCCCTGATGCTAAAACTGAGGGATACTTCAGAACCAATGACTGTGGCATAGGGAAATGTTCCAATTGAACCATCGGATAACAGTTTGATGCTCGATTCCATTTTATGTTGTTATGAATCTGCACAGAGAAATCCACGACAGAACCAATCTGTTACTAGTCATTCTCAACACAGCTATGGTGTTTCTCATCATCTATTTATTGCAATGCACCATTTATTACTCATTTAAGCTATATTTAAGCTAGTCAGTGTTTCTATACTGATAACTAAATAACATGTGTTTGTATCTGTAAGTAAATTTTATATGTATAGAAATACACAAAGACAGGCACAAATGAACAGTAAGAGTAAATGCAAAAAAAACTCACCTGAAAAGGTCAAAGATTGTCAAATATGTATAAGCAGTTAAAGCTGTAAAAAAAGCATTTATTAAAAAAATGTAATTTTTCGATGCAGCAATCACTTGTATTCTTCTAAGTCCCTCTTGCACAGCTCTCTTCCATCATCTACCTACAGAAACTGTCTCTATGGATAGAGCAAGTCTCTCTGTCTTTTTCACATGTATATAATATGAATGTCCTAAACACATCAATACAGTTAACTTCATAAACAGGTTGATTATGGCAATCCTAATTCTAATAAAGCATGTAATAATGCCCAGATAGATACAAAAGGTATTAAGCCTATGACTAAGTTGAGACTAAGAATTTAAATACAGAAAAGTCAGAAGATCTTCCAGTAACACAACATCCGCCAAAGCAAGAGACCTCTTTATGGGCATTACTGCAGCAAAAAGTTGGTTCAACAGAATTTTTTACTTGTTTTGCTTCTCTGACCCATCTTGAAACTGCAAGAAAACCTGTGTCCCAAATTAAAAATGTAAGGCATTCTACTTTCAGTACAGATGATGGGAAGCATCTTGGAGCCCCTATACAAAAGTAAGAGATATACAAGATATTGAAAAGGGGCAGTCCTGGAATCAGAGAAGCCTTTTGCCACACTACAAACATCTTGACTCTACTGCAAGCAAGAGTGTCTGTTATGTTACTGGTGCTATTTATATAAGGAACAGGTTTGAGGACTAGCTTAAAAGTCTACTTTTTTGCAATCTTAAAGAGGGTACTGCAGGAAGAAAATGACCAGCAGGTCTGGAAAACCTTGCAAATTTTGAAGGGCTTTCACCCATTCACATTTGCCTGTGAGAAATGCCTCTAACCTGCCTGTTGCAAATCAAACGGAAGCACATTCCAAACCTGGCTGTGCAGCCACCTAACTCCATTACGTGCTGAACTTTGCTTTTTTAGTACGTTGGAACTTCATGAGCTAAGAAATACATGGTAATTGATTGTAGTTTCAGCACAAGACAGCCACCTACCTATGCTGTTTGTAGAGCTGCACCACATTAGCAGGAAGCCAATACATATTAAATTTATAGCACCAAACAGCAAGATCTTCCAGGACTGTTGATGAGAATAAATATGTATTTTACATCTCCCAAAATTTACAAGTCAAAACCACATCTATCTGGTTTTTAAAAAACAATATTGTAGTACTGCATCATGCAAGCAGAACTGGCTTCTCCTCCCTCCCAGAAATTTACAACTCATTTCAGAGCAAGCCCATGTTCTATTTTTAACTTTACAGATTGTCTCAAAACTCATTTATAAACCACACTTGTGCACCATGCTTAAAACACCTTTTTTGGTCTAAAAAAAATCACCCCATATAATATTTGCATTTAATTACAGCACACACCATCTGACTTTTGAAGACAGCTTTATACAACTTAATATTAGTGGGTTTCTTTCTTTGTGCTGGAATTTAAGTCCCCAAAACATCTATGCATAATCAGTTTACAGTTCTACTGAACACATTAAATATAAGTACAATTCTGGAGAACACTAACTGACAGGGACAATACATAGGAAGGAATCCAGCTTCACAGCTGCATTTTTTTTTTAAGCACAACTGGAAAATTTCAAAGAAATATACTCAAGTTAACAGTGTATTTTAACTTATCACAGTTAATGTCTTTTTTATTATTATTCATTTTAAAAAAGAAATACTTACCCTCCTATCTGCTGCAACCAGCCTAAACTCATGTGTTAACTTTCCAACCAATGATCTCTGTGATTTGCGGAACAGGTGTATTGTCCCCTTAAAAAAAGTAATTAAAAGTTTAATTAAAAATTTTACTTAAACCATAGTTTAAATTAGCAAAAAGGAACCTTTATTTATGAACTATTTTTATAATTTTATCAAAGAATCAGAATGAGGTTTTTGTTAACTAGAGATAGCCTGTAAACATTAAGTTCAGCAATATTTTACATTTTACATGGTTATTGTATTAGAAAATTATGAATGACTTAGAATCAAGCTTCATTTAGATAGAATCCAGAATTCAAGTTTTCTGGAAAATGTACCAAAATACCATTTAAAGAGTGTTTTTTTACTTTTATTTAAATAAAACTACTACAGATATTCTGGAAACACAAATGTTTTTCTTTACCAAAGCTCACTTCCCATCCAAAACCAACTGGTTTATTTAACAGGAAAATATTGGTTTTATAGAAATATAAAAATTAGAACCCATCAGAGAAATAAAAACAATGCTAGTATCATCTGTAATGTGGTAGACACAAGGCCAGTAACATGATGAGACATACAAACAATCTCAGTTGTAGTTTAACCTACACATGCGCAGTAGATGCGGTCACTGTAGGTGCTCCCTCTCCTAACTTCCAATTACATGCAGATGAGTGCTTTCCTCAGGTGGAGAGGACATATGTGCATATAACGAATGGGATGGGATGAGGGGGTGCTACGTGGCTCTCCTGAAAGTGTGACAGGGAGCAGACTACCAGAAAAATTCATCAACCATGTCACTCGCTCCGCTTCTTCAGAGGCCCCATGCTTCTAGGTAGTTGTCCTCCCTTCTACTCTCCCCACAAAGTAAGCTTGCTTACTTAACTGCCAGCAGAAAACAAAAAGACATACTAACGGGCAGGGCACCAAAACAGACTCAAGTAACTTACAGACATGTTTGTCAACACAGCTGTATCATATCTTGTATTATCTGTAGAAATACACATATGCCTTAGTGCCATGAATTTAAAAAGCAGTACTATAGACCCAAGTTTAGCCCACCTGGGGCAAAAGGCTGGCACTTACTATTTTCTTTACTAGCAAATCATTACGTGATGACTTTTTTTTCCTCAATAGAGGCATAGGGGCTGACAGAACACTTTGAAAAGCTTTCCTAAGAGGCAGTGGACTGCCTGCTTATGAAGGGTTACTCTGTCACCTTAGCAGCCATTGCCTTCCCATGCTGTTAGCAGTACAGCCATTGCCAAACGGCACTGTGCTACACCTCCCCGCTTACTGAAGGATGCCGTGCGTTAAAAGTTGCATATGCTGTACCACAGAGGAGAACCTTGTGCAAACCCATGCTAGCCACAGCTCACCCCTGGAAGCAAGCTCTAGTCTGGCAGATGTTGCACTCTGGCATTGAAGCTTCCTGTGCACCTAAGCTTCTGCCAACACAACGGAAAGAAACATCTGCATCTGCGCTGAGCAGGAGGGCAGCGGCCCCACGCCTCAGGCGCTGAAGGTCCCCACGCGGTGCTAGCGCATCTGTAGAATTGTTTCTACAGTGTGTCCGAGTGCCTGCTCCAGCAGTGCCAACAGGTGACAGTACCTGTTACGGATGCTGACATCAGTTTATTTGTGCTCAGCATAAAAGGGGAAATTGAGCCACCCAGCTGAAGAAGCATTCCGGGAGGACGTTGCCAGAAGAACGACTTTTCTCTCTGGGAAGCGAGCCGTCCGTAGCAGTGGTGACGGTCCCGTGGCTGGCGCCGACACGCGGGAGCCGGGGGCGACGCGACCTGTTTGCCCTGACGCGGGGTCCAGCTCCCCAGCCGACCCGGCGCTGAGTGACAGCCCCGAGGCCCGGGGCCAGGCCCAAACCACGGGCCTGAGCGCGGGTCGCTCCCCCGAGACCCTCCTCCCGCCGAGAAACCCCCCCTGCCGGCCGGCGGGCCGGCGCCCATCCCGCTCCCGCCCGCAGTGCGGAGCCCCGGGGAGTCGCCGGCACACGGGGACAGCGCGGGGGAGGCGGGTTGCGAAAAGGAAGTACTCCCCGCGGGCGCCGGAGCCGTTCAGGGCCGCGCTGGGCCCGGCCGTCCCGCCGCGGCGGCGCTCGGTGACCGGCGAGGGGTTAGACCGCCCGCGGCGGAGGCCCAGCCGGGCGGGGCGGACCCCCGCGCGCCGCCACGTCACCGCCCGCC
>JANZLQ010000052.1:3981318-4006682 GCA_026212715.1 Elanus axillaris
TGTCAGAATACGGGAAGCACTACCGTTCAGAGCGTGAGCGGCAGTCAGTCGAACCCCATCCCAAAGTCTGCCCTGCTACGAAGCGGAGAGGGGACTGTGTGGCAAGAAAAACACAGAGCCAGGTTTAAGGTACTGTGACCACTCTTACTGAGGTTCTGGAACATGGGGACACAAAGGCTGCAAGGTGACAGCAAGCTCCTTGTGTGACCTGACTAGCAGAGCCGTAGTGCCCACTAGGTTCTGTCAGAAGAAACAAAATATGAAACTTAAGTTTTCTTGGAAGTTAGGTTAGCTCTCTTAAGGAAAATTGTGTTACAAACCGCCTGCATGGGATTTAATGTACAGAAAGATTTAGTCAGCAGGCAGCTTATTTATTATTGCCTTGAGGAAGTAAATGAAAAGAGGTAGGAATAAAATGAAGCTAGATATTGTGCCTAGGAAGATACTTGAAACAAGTTCTGGAACACCGTCCTGTCTCCAGTATTTTAACAGTCTACTCAGTTGTCAGTGACCGTATTTAGAGTGGTTAAAAGTGTTATTTGCATCTAATCTGTTCTGTAAAACATGCCAACAGACTTACTGTGGTTGGGAGTGACTGGACAGGTAATTTTATTGCATGAGACACATTTAGTGTCTCAGACCTGCTCATTCTAAGCTGCTGGCTATAGCTTTTCTGAAGTTTTTTCCAGTGTACAGAAGTAGTTTTGGGAACAATTAAAAAACAAACCAAACTATTTGCAGTCTGTAAAATTTGCATGATAAATATGAGAATTCCAACTGCACTGTTGTGGTATATAAACTCCCCACAGGCTGCAGCTGCTGCTTCCACTCAAATTTAACCAGGAAAGCAGAAGTCAGGTGAACCACAGGGGTAACATTTTATCTGTGTCATATGCTCCACAAATACAAAGTTATTTACTTACTTCATTATCAACACATTATCAGTCTTTTTTATTTCATGTCTTAGCATATTTCTTTCCAGAAGAGGAAAACAGTTGTAATAAAATTGCACTTCTAGAATTCATAGAAGATAAATACTACAACTAATAGCACAGCTGCTACAGGCATTCTGCATAGAACAAAACTGACAGTCTTCAAGGGTGTCTTAAAACTGAAGCAAGTTTGAGGCCTTTTAGAAATTACTAAAATTAAATTTGAAAATAATAGAAGTTACAATACTAGTAAGAACACCCTGTGCTTACAATGTGTATTTGCAAAAAAAGTGGAATCTTCAAAAGCATTTGGTAAGAACAACACACTGTGCTCATTAGGTGGGTTGTAGGCTTCTGAAATTCCCTTTTTTTTTTTTTTAAACACCACAGCACCAATAAATCACTCGCATGTGTTGAGAGATGGATTTTAGCTAAACTATAGCTTTCTGCCTTCACCACTAGAGTATTTTCTGTATTACCATTACACACAGAATAAAATTGACTTAGAGAAGGTTGCATAGCTATTGTCTGTTCCAGAGCCATAGGCACCACATTGCAGGAAACAGGCTGGATCTCTCAAGTTTGCAAAGTATTTGCAAATTTGCAGAAAGAGGGCTTGAGTGAAGAGAATACGAACCAAACCAAACCCCACAAAACTTTAAGCTAGTTTTTCCTCACTTTTTCTGGCAAACTTAAAAGATTAAAATACAGAAACAAACAGATTTTATCTGAAATATGCCTGCATCTGACATGAGGCATGGAGCCTTGTCTCACACCATCTTGGCTGAAATGGGAAAAGATTTAATGAGTCTAACATGCTTCAGGCCAGAGTATGCTGCCAAGTCCATAACCTTTGCAGATTTCAACATAGCAAGTGCTGGGATATTGTTTTCAGGCTCTTATTTCCTCACTAAGTTTATCTGAGCACCTCCTCTACAAGAATAAAAGTCTAGTTGAGTATCTGTAACCTATACACAAAATTGCCAATCAAAATAATTTCAGTGGTTCAGACTCTGCCTCCAAGTAGTAACGTTTCAGCCAAAGAGAGATACTGGATAATTATCCCACATAGATAACAATGCTGTCTTTCTATCCAAGGAATTAATGCTTGACAGAAGCAGTAATAACTCTTATGCTTCAGTTGAAAACACTGTTGGGTTTTTTTTCCTGTTTGCTGTATTGATTTTTGTTTGGTTTGCTTGAACAGTGATAGATACAATGATACATTGAAGGCAGCGGTCATGGCTGCTTTTGGAGAGACCCCTAATGCTGCCAGATATGCAATATTACTCTAATCCAGCTATTTTTTTTATAAACTTATCTTCAGAATGTAACTGCAGAACAGAAAGCCCCAGTAGTTGTTAGCAGTCCAGATGCAGCGCCAAGACAATGGCTAGAAAGACTTGCAAACAGTGAGGAGATGGGATAAGTGAAGAATTTAGATTGTTACCTCAAAAATAACAGCAGCATTCTCCCCCAGCAAAAGAAAAGGCAACATTTTGGTATCAAGTAAATTGGCTCCAAATAGCTATTTTCAGGACTTTACCATGACTACCAGAATTAGTTATTCAAAACCTCCTGGTTTTCACGGTGATTTAGCAAGATTAGGATAGGAGGATAGGCACACGCTTTCAGTTTCAGCACATTTATTCAGGAAGCAGCACTTCTGTTTACATGAGTTTTAAGAACTTGAGACGTGTCCTTTAGGAACTAGATGAGGTATTTACGTAGTTATTGTTCCATCATCTGGTATACAACACCTGCTTTTTTAAAAAAAAATAATTTTTAAACCAGCAGCAACTAAACCAGCTTCAGGTTTAAAGAAAAGGCTCTTAGGTTTGGGCATTTTAGCTGATAAACAGACAAGAAAACAGTAAGAACAGGACAAACGCTACATTTTATTGTGAAGCTAAAGCTATGTGACTGCTCATCATGCTTTTTTACATTGCTTATTAATAAAATGGTGTTTAACATTTCAGAGAACATTCTTAAAAGAACAATGAAACAAAAGTGCTTCAAAACAACAAGATACAAGAGTTCACCCCATCCCAGACTGGAGTCATCCAATATATTTAATGAGGATGGGGCATAGTGTTTTGTCTTCACCTTTGGTTTTTGTCATTTTAATCCAGATTTCTGAAAAATACTGACTAGCCCTTGACATGAATAAAAATTTTAATCTTGTGGCAAAAACAGTTTCCATATTCCAGTCCCTTTGACAGGTGTGCGAGTATTAGATAGAGTACTTTATTCCCCACTTCTAATGGTAAAAAAACCTGCAGAACCAAGAGGCTACACCCCAGCATCTTAGAAGAATACACCTGTATTAACCAACTACACAGAACACTGACCTTTTTTCTTAAAGCCACTTCTCTAAAACAGGATTTTAAGAAGTGTGTCTTATGGAGGCAAGGAAAGTCTTACAGCAAAACAACGTTGATCACCATAGTTTCAAGACATCCCGTCAAGAATTTGCAAATCAAAAGATCAAACTCTGAAGAACCCACAGCATTTAGCCAACAGATTTAATCCACTGAAGGAGTGTATACCTTGCCAATTATTGCCAGACTCAGGAGGTAGTTATTGACAAAGTAAACAGTTTCTACGCTAAGACAGCTAACAATTTGCATGAGAAGCAGGAAGAACACAATACACATTTCCCCGTACTTCAGAAGATGATTTTGCATTTGCTGGAAGCGACAGTTTAACCTCCTCATCCTGTGGAATTATAGTTACAATATTTAAAAGAAAAAATATTGAAAAGAATATTTAAAGAAAAAATTCTAAAAGAAAATAACTGATCCATTGGTCATCTCTTAGGATGACCAGCAGATCACCCTAAGCATGAAAATTCACATAGGCAAGTAAAACAATATCCTTCAGCATTAAATAGCAGCTCAAGACAACCTAACAATGAAATCAGCAGCCGCCCCTAATTAGCACAATGACCAAGATAACTAGTTGCATTCACTACCTGCTTGCTACTTTCATTCTGGTTTTGATATGTGGTAGAATTCCCCAACACTAAAAACATCACAAAAGCTTGAGACTGCCACAGACAACGAATCAAGATCTGTAACCTACAATAGTGCTTGCCACTTCCCAAAGCTGCCACATGAAGAAGCATCACTGAAGCACTGGAGCAGCTAGATAAGCATGTCTTAGGTAGGAAAGCACTGTAAGCATCTAGGGCACAAAGTTTCACCATAGGTGGTTAAGGAAGCGCCAAGTAGAACGCTGCTTTCCATACTGGCTGCAGAGGAGACATCTCAGTTAAATGTGCCAGCATATCCAACTTCAGTATTCCCAGTAAAAAAGTACTTAAATTTCACAAGAGGGACTTGGCAGCAGTGCCCACCAGTGCTAAAACTCTCTTGTTTAGAATAGAAAAAAATACTATTTATTCTACACCAGAAGGTGAGGTTAACCAAGCTAGTTATACATATAAAAACTGTAATTTTAAAAACATTTGAAGAAATCCAACAGTGAAATCAGCAATGGCCTCCAATTAGTACAGTGACAACAAATTCCTTCTCAGTTCAGCGATCCCATTCTTTTCCATTTTGAAGTGTTACTATCACATTTATTATCTACATAAAGTAAGTTGCAGGGCCATATTCAATACAACTGTATTAGCCACTGACTTTCAGAAGTAGTAAGACATCTCAGGGGCAGAATGCCTATTTCTAATACACTGAACTCTGTAAAGTCTAAGAAACTAACAGGACAGAGAGACCTATGTATGCATAAATTTCCTAGTTTAAGGCTTATCTTTAATATTCATCACTGGTTTTGTCTTAGCCACAAGGAAAGAACCTGTACAGGTTTGGTGCACTCTACAGAAAAGTCGACATTAGTAAAGGGAACATCGTAACACATAACAAATTCTCATTTTAAGGAGAAAGAGCATCACACAGTGCCTGAGTTCTTCTCTCCTGTTATGCCACAAAAAGCAACAACCCACTGCCTGAGAAGACATTGCTCTTCCAAAGAGGCAAAGCAGTATGAAGAAGGTTGTTAAATTAAACAGGGGCATGGATTGTTTTTTTTATTCCCTCCAGTAACTGCTACACCAGTAGAACACACTTGAAGAGGACCAGACAAGCTGCTTCCTAATCATCTTGAAAAAGTGGGTCAACTAAGGGAGGAGGAAAAAAAAAAGGGGGGGGGGGGGGAAGAAAAAGGTGGTTTGAGAGCTGTTGTAATGGCAGTATTTCCAAAGGTTAAAAGCATCCAAGCTGCTGTCCTGCTTATCCTATCCTAACTCAAGATGCTGTATTAGAACATAATCTGATTTTATGGTAAATGCAGGTGCAAAGTTCTATATAAAATACCATAGATTTGGGAAATACAGGGTTTTGAGGAGAGGGGAGGGGGTGTTGGTTGGGTTTTTTTGATGGTTAGTATTTTTTTTCAGATCTGCTTTTATACACAGTTAATCCAACACATAGATGAAAATCACAGCACTGGGACTTACTCGGCACATGTAAAACAAGAAACCAGAAGATGCGAGACAATGCCTTAAGGAGAACAGAATTATTCTTAAAATACACTATTCGAAAAACAGCATAAGAAAGACATTTAAAGGCGATGTATGAACCAAATGGCACTTGGTCACCTGTTAAAAATCCAGCAGCTGTGGGGCAAACTGATGTTGCAGAACAAAATTAAGTTCTTATTACTGTGTTCGAGAAATAATTTATAGAGCTTTAGTTCATCCATTATGCAGAAAACAATCAGGGCAGAACAGATAACCAAAAAGCAACTGTACCAGTCACACATATTCTCTTGACCTGAACTGGTTATATAAAGAAGTGAAAGGGCTAGTCCCTCTTCTTTCTGAAGTAGCAGCTCAGACTTCTGACCCTTTGTGCTGCATACTGGTGGTGTTCTAGCAGATGGGAACTTGTACCTCTGCAACTCAGATACCCATCACATGCCAACAGGCATGTATTTGAAATAAATACCAGTATGTTTCTCAAAACTAAGTGAAGGAAAACAGAATTTGCTAACAAATATTTAGGAACACTCAAAACCAGAAGTGTTACCCTCAAAGTTCTCATTTGCAAAGGATCTCAAGGAAAGTTTACAAGCTTTATGAATAGGAAGACTAAGGGCCTTTCTTAGTTGTTTAGCTATCTGGCAGATACTAATAGAACAGTAATATTCATCCTTAGCCCTATGAAGTCTATGACAAATACGGATCAAGTCAGCCAGGAATTTCCAACAACAGATACAGTCTACTGAAGGCAGAACTAAGGCAAAGCAAGCAATACATGAGATTTAAGAAACTGCAATCTTTTAGCATTTCTTACTTCTCAAGGAAAGTGAATCAGGGGAATGGAAGTCACATGTTTCATTTACATCAGACAAACATTTGAAAGACTCGTACCCTTAGAAGGTAGAAGAGGTTTGGTTAGACTATTTCAAAAGGCATACTAACACCATCTTCTCTTATTTAATTGCTTTTAATCTTAAGATCAGTTAAAAGCATCTCTGGGTCAAAAAAACAGAATCCCAAACATAATGCATCTGTGTGTCTCAAAAGTTTGACAGTTTTTGCTATTTAGTACCCAATACTACACAGTGAGCACAGAGTCCTCTCTGGGTATTACTATACTTACACCACATCCATCAGCTAGGGTTTTTTTTTCATATATATTTTTATATATATATATAAAATATATTCTTTATAGTCAACTTCCAGGTGAGTAGTCCCAGAAATATTTGACTTACTCCTACCAATAAAAAATAAGTTAAATGAAAAATTAACAGAATTTTCTGTTAAGACTAAAAATAAACAAAGCTTATAAATCAATTTAATTTAAACAACTGTAAACAATAAACATTTTTGTAACATCACTAAGTTGGGAGAGTTGTCTTTTTAAAAAAACAAAACCCCAAAACAACAGAAATACCCAAATAAAAACCCACAAACCTGCTCTAAAAAGGAACTACTGTTCTGCCTTGCAAACATCTGTTTAATCCATGTAGAATTTGTAAACAAGGTGTCAGGCCTTTAGAAGTAAAGGCAAAGATGTTTTCCTTTATTACAGTATTTAAAGGCTATCACTTAAGTGTTTTTTTTTTTTAAATAGCTTGTCATTTATATAGTAAAAACAAGTATTTGTACAAAGATGCAGTTTCTTTTTAAAAAATCAGATCAGTTGAGTGTTTCGTACTTTAATATATAAACAAAACATATGAAAGCTATAAAAACATTAATGTGTGCCATGTATTAAACATGTAGCCTCGTATTTTAATGCTTACATGTGTAGATTAAAAAATTATCACAATGGAAATTTTACTTTCAATTATCAGAAACAGACCAAAATACAGAGTAGAAACACATCATTTCTGAAGCTTGACAATAAGCATCACTTACTCTCTCAAACAGCATCTGGGCTTCAAGTTGTACACCATAAGCGTAAGCTAACATTCTACTAACAGAAGCGTTACAAAATGTGTTAAGAGAAAATACTGCCAGTAAATGAATGTCTTAGTCTATTATTTTTTTTAGCAATTTCTTTTAAAAGACAGTTTGAATGGGTTTTATAGGGTTGGGTTTTTTTGCTGTTCTGCTATCAAAGGTCTTCTTTAAAACTGTTCTGTGAACAATACAGTCACATTACAACTAAACAAAAAGACAAATAATAACAGACCAGCTGCTTTTTACATTTTAATAATCATAATTCCCCAATGCTGTTCTTCCTTTCTGCATAGGGAAATTGTTTTATTTGGCACATTAAGGATAAAAAAAAAAAGTCAAACACTGAACCAAAGTTTACAAACCTCCAACTGTAAGTTAGTAGTTACAAGGAAGAAAGCTAGACATCAGTGTCATGGAAAAATTAAAAACAGAAAGCCATACACACAACATAGGGAAAAGGTTTTCCAATGATCAATATCATCAGAGCCTTCTAGCTGAAACAAAATACATACATTATTGTTCAAACCATAATTGGATTGCTAGGAATATTATCTCAAGTCCTATTGTGCTCTTACAGTGTGTAAATCCTCACTAAATGGCAAGGAGGCTTTGATGAACACATTTCACATGATATAATTTTTTCTTAATCTCAAGTTTTAATGCAGATATTTAAAGATCTGTAAAGTCCTGTAAACTCTGGCTGCTTTCCAGTAGTCTGTACCAATTGCTCCTTAGGCAGCACTTTGTTTCACTTCAAGTAGCGTTTCACACTGTGGTATCTCCAAAGTCCTTGTTCCAGCGACTATATGCTTCCAGGGTCTGAGGGCTCAAACTGCGCTTTATCTTCTTCAAAGACTCAGTGAAATCTGATAGTTTGATATTTCTCATCTAAACAAAAAGTGAAAGACATTGGGATCACAAGTGCTTTACGTACTTCAGTTTATTCAAGAAGTACTTCAGTATTCACTTTAACATAGCACATTCTATGAGGGCTTCATCTTGATATAAGAAAGAAATTTTTTACAGTGGGAAGAGTCATTCACTGGCACAACCTCCCCAGGGATGTGGTAGAGTCCTCATCACTGGAGGTTTTCAAGATATGATTGGGCAGGGTCGTAATAATCTCATCTAGGCTCCCTTTCCCATGAAAGATCCGAGCAGATGATCTTTCAAGGTCCCTTCCAACCTGGGCTGTTCTATGATTCTGTGACCCAATGCAAGAGTCTTGTAATTTAAGACTATCCGTATTTACAATTTTTAATAAACTAACATTTGGTAATCATAATGTCTACCTTGTTATTTAATAGCCCATGAGATTGTGTTATTACTTCCTATTTCACTAGGTGGCACAAGCTGGTGCATATGAGGGCACAGAACTGAGTAAACGGTAAGGCATGGGATTTTTTAACATGTTTATGGCATACCTCTGCATACCAGGAGATGAAGGCACTGAAAGTTCCTGCCCTTACCACAACTGTATTCAGACCATATTATGCTGTCAGCCAAGTAATCCCAATTATTTAACCTCTCTGATTCAACACATGCCTTTCAGTTGTTTGCTGAGGACATGATTATTAGCAGACATTTCCTGTATAGAGAAATGTCCAGACATGATGGGAGATAACCAAAGTGTGTGGAACAAGCAAGCTCATTATTAAACAAGTATTAACATTACAATTGGAGAAGATTGCCCATATTTCTTTGGGACTAGTGTTGATAGGCTATTGGAGATACACTTGCATTCACAACAAATTATCACAGATGTTCTCATCTTCCTGCAACAAATCCTTTCAGCTTATCATAGCCTTAGCCATGATTTAAAGCTAACCACAGAAAGCAACAGAGGAATTAAAGTTTTGCTTCATTGTCCTCTACATAACTGTGACACGCACACACATTTGAACAGAAACTTTTATATGCAGGACCAACACCTTCCTTTTCTTTTGATGTTTACAGATGCTATCTGTGGTGAGGAACTTAATTTTTTTTTTTTTTTTTTTGCTTTATGATGGTCCACGTGAATGACTGTAAGTATTATACATACACACAGACAAATGTTTTATAATCCCCCAGAGGTTCTCCCCAAGATGACTTGCTTTACATAAAGATGGGAGAGGGGGTAGAAATAAATAACTTGACAGAATATTTCTGGGAAAGTTTTTGGGGAGTAACACAGAGAAAATAAAAGCAAGGCCTCTGACATCATCTGACAGGCAACAGATCAAGTTGCAGTTCAGTGTGAAGGAAAAGATGGGACTGGTCAGCTGAAACTAAGAACAGCAAAGAATTCCTATCAGGAAAAGAGGCACTGTTAAGCCTGATAACCAACAAACTACACAAAGATCCTCAGACATCTGAGGACAGATTTCCCTCTCAATCTCAAAAGAATTTTCTTCAATGAAGAAGTAATCAAAAAGGTAATACCCCCCCCCCCAAATTATGCTAGGTATTTTGTATGATACTATGTGTAAATAAAGGGACCGTAAAAGTTTCTGGTGAACATGCATTCTAATCAAACTGCTAGAACAGCATACCTCACTGGCAGACATGTTCTTCACCTGTTCTGGTTTTAATTCTGTTAAAATAAAGAAACATCAGTGAGTTTCATAAAACTTTCATCACTACTGAAAACTAAAGCATGTTAAAAGCACTTCTACTCTGAAAAAAGCCCACAGCTAAAAATTATACCTCTCTGCCTCAACATAATCTCCTGTATAGAAAGGTACATCATGTTTTTACCTCCTTCTTCCTCATTTATCAGCTCCTCAACCAGGCTGCTCCCACATTCAATCTCTGCAGATACAGTACAAAGTGGCAGCAGAACTGCTTCCTTCTTCCTAAAGTACGGGGAACAGCACACAAGCGTAACAGAGCTGCCTTCCCCCATATCATTCCTGATACCTGCAACCCCCCTACCCCTCAAACATGCACAATTTTCAGGAAACAGAAAGGTATTGTCAGCCAAGAATACAGGAATAAAAATCAGGCAGGGCACACAGGAGTGGTTCTTGCCCATGCAGTACTGCTGGAATCTAATAATTCCTGTATCCTTCACCATTTTATGGGGTTTTTTTACTTGCAATACTGTTACGGCATCAACATATTACAGCAAACTTTTTGCTTGGAGGGCGCAAGAAAGAGTCTAGGCAGGATTGGCAAGGCTGACATTATAAACCAATTTATTTAATTTTTTTTTTTATGGAAGCCAGGAAAAGGGGTAAGAAACAGGTTGCACAACATTTCATGGTCTCTTCTCAAAATAGACTTGCATGCGAAGTGATTTGTCAGCAAAGTAAAGCCTACATACCTAAATGCATACATTATTTATTCAACCACTCTAAATACATTCAAAGTCTTAGGAGACATGAAGTTTCTTGCGAGAGCTATTTAATGCAATTCTGTTTCCCAGCTATTATGCAGGGTTTTGGAAGATGTGCCTTACATTCTCAACAGCTAGAAGTGGGTAAAAAACCCATTACTTCCCAGCAGCTGCTTTCAAAGAGATAGCACACTGGCAAAACTGCATGCTATAGGATTTTTGACTCAATTAAAAAAAAAAATTAGTAAACCAAACACACCCACAAAACATGCACAGATCTCTCCTCCCCATAAATCACTTAAGAGACTTGCAACAACTTTTATTTACACATAATACACGGATATTACAGAACACTTCTGCTCTGGCTGCCTTTAGTACATTTCTATCAGGTAGGATAACGTATCAGCAAACAGAAAACTAACATCAAATCCTCACAGTCTTTTCTTCACAAATTCCCACTACGGGTCTCCACTAAACAAAATCATCCACTTCAGATGTGGCTACTGGACACATAACTAGCTAGTAAAAGAGAACAAAGGTGGTGGTGGTGGGGGTCATAGTTGGGATTGAGGTGCTTTTTTTTTTTTGAAAAGAGGTATTTGCTTTGCATTAAAATCGTATTTTTTCAAAGTTGGAAGTGTCAGAGGAAGAACAATTATAGGTAAAACTACTTGAGTCACAATTGTCATCTGGATCACAATTCAACATTAAGGAGATTTAAAAATAAAAAAGCTATGCCATTCAAACCATATCTAAAAAAAAAGGAAACACAAAATTGCTTCTGTTTCAGTATCTCCTTCCTTTAGACTTGAGAGAGATCTGCCCACTTTATAACACAAGTAATGCAGTCAGAGACTGCTATTCAAGTAATAATTTAGATAC
Source organism: Elanus axillaris (assembly GCA_026212715.1). Lineage (NCBI taxonomy): Eukaryota > Metazoa > Chordata > Aves > Accipitriformes > Accipitridae > Elanus > Elanus axillaris. Next base: position 3,992,882 of record JANZLQ010000052.1, read on the forward strand.
AAGAGAACTAATACTAGTTAAAAATCCCCAAAATCTGTGAAAAACTCTTTACCCTGCTTTCCCTTTAAGACACGAAAATTATATGTTTCACATGGTAAGCTACTGAAGGGTTTTGTGTAAGGTAAATCTTATAAAGATGTTATGATGAGGAACAGACCAAAATCTAATCTAAAGAGCTTAATTTCAGAGGTTTAAGAGTTTAAAAGATGTAGGAAAATAGAATAATATCAAGGGCACTGAGTTTTTTCAAAATATAAATAAAAAGCTATGCAGCTTACCTCGAATAGGGCCCAGCGCTGCATCCTTTGCTAATGCCGTTAAATCACTTCCAGAGTATCCATCTGTCATTCTGTGTCAAAGGAAAAAGAGGAAAGAAGGAAGAAAAAAACCCAAAACAAAACCAAAAAACAAACCTCCTTCAAACCATCTCATTTTAATTACAGGTTATTAAAGTGTTACTTAATCAGAAGTACTATTTTGATGGTTTTTTGCAAGTTTAATAAATCAGAAGTGCATTTAACATAAGTGAACTATATTTAAGTCTTTTCCAGATTAAATTTAAGTACAGGTATTCAAGTCCCAAATAACATGCCAGGAAAAGCAAAAAGATAGCAACCAACTAGGATTTGTAGGTGAAAACTAATCTCAAGCACATTTACTATTTCTCTTGTAAGAATGCCCTACCACTAGTCTGTCATCATTTGCCATAGATGAATATAAAACCAAAAGCTCAGCTGACATTCAAATCCTCAGAACAACAAGGGGGGTGGTGGGGGCTGGAATCAAACCAGGGACCCAATCTCTATGAGAGCTTTTCCAGAATTAGACTTGGAAATTAAGTCAACCAATGAAATACTTTGCACGTTAAAAGCCTCTACTGAAGCAGGAAGCCATCAACACATATCACCAACGTAAGTGAAAACAAGTAGTAAGGGTTGCCTAACAAACAAACTAAACCAAAAAAATATCCACCCAGTTTGTAGAGCAGTGGCTGACTATAACAATTCTGTTATAGTTTCTAGAAGGAGTTGCAAAGGAGCAAAGGAACCCAAAATCATGAAGGGGGTTAAATACCTATCTCTTTCAAAACAAAGAAAGATGGCAGATGAAGAAGGCAGGACACTCAGCTTTTATATTTTGGCTAAACCATTTAAAAAAAAAGTATACTCCAGTTGCTGTCCTGGTTTCGCCTGGGATAGAGTTGTTTTTCTTCCTAGTAGCTGGTACAGTGTGTTTTGGTCTTAGTATGAAAATAATGTTGACAACACACTGAGGTTTCAGTTGTTGCTAAGTAGCGCTTCCCTAAATTAAAGATTTTTCAGTTTCCCATGCTCTGCCAGCAAGCAGGTATAGAAGAGGCTAGGAAGAAGCATGGCCAGGACAGCTGACCCGAACTAGCCAAAGGGATATTCCATTCCACAGAATGTCATGTTTGGTATATAAAGTAGAGGGGCAGATCACTGCTTGGGCATTGGTCAGCAGGTGGTGAGCAATTGCACTGTGCATCACTTGTCTTTTCTTGGGTCTCCCTTTTTGTTATATTCCTTTTCATTACAATTATTGTTATTATATTTGGGTTTTAGTTTGGGTTGGGGGGGATTTATTTTTTTTTTGCATAAGAACAGTTTAATAACTAAAATAGACGAGTATGTTTATTTAATACTGTTAAAAAATACTTACCTAGCTAGTTGTGCCAACTCTTTTTGGGTCAATGGACTTCCTTGCTTGCTTAGAAGATTTTTTAGCAAAATCAATCTTGTCTGAAAAGAAGGTACATTTATCAGATATAAAACTCATTTTCATGGTGCACTTAAAATTCTGTTGCAACAACAAAACTACGTGTTTGGCAGGTTAGCTTTTGTGCTTCATTAGTTTAAACTTGCCTATAGTGCTTTTGTGATCAGACTGTAGACTATCATCTATCTCCCCAGGGGAAGAGACAGGGGTTTGGTAATGTGCTGGTTTTGCTGGGATAGAGTTAACATTCTTCATGGTAGCTGGTATGGGGTTCTGAGATCAAAGGTCAAATTGCTTCAAGAATAATACATTAGAATCCTCATCAAAAGCCCTAATTGGCTCTTGAGCTGAGAAACATTACTTTAAGAAAGCTACTTTCATGTTTTGCACTGAACACTTTTCTCCAGCCAATCAAACATGCTCCTGCAAGCCTTACTTCAGACTTGTTCATACCTGCTGGCATGAGGTGTTGCTGACAGTAGCCAGGAAACACTGAGTAGCTGCTACCAGATTTGCTACTAGTACGTTTTAAAAAAAAAAAATAAAAATGCAAAAACTTAAGATAGTCACCAGAATTAAAGCACAGTGTCTATGGCCAAGCTGGGCCAGAATTTAATTCACAGAATAATAGTCATCCACTAGGGCAAGTTAAGAATAGCCTATGAAAAATATTTTATACTTTTAAAATAAAACTGATCTTAAAATGAAGGAAATGCATGGAAAACAATACTTACTTCCTCATTTGGTAAAGACACATATACCCGTTTAGTGAATCGTCTAGAAAAAAACCACATATACATATATACACAGACACTTTTATAACTTTAGTGTATACAGATGTAACATTTGGGTTGGTAACTGTCCAAATTTCACTTACATCATCAAATTCTCAGGAGTAAGCCTACAGATTAAACTTCCCCCTCCCCCAAACCCCAAAACCAACCACGAAACAATATGCACAAGCCACTAATGTCACCTTACTCTTATTTGAAAATAAGAGTCCTCCTTGAGAGGAAACACTCCAAAGGTAGAAATACCACCAACTACCAGCAACAAAATGAAGCATCTCTTCATTGTACACAAAAAGTCTTTGGAATCGTTAAAAGCTTGTTTTGTTTGTTCAGACAGTGCTGACATGCCCATTTTCCTCAATCAAGAATGAGAAGAGAAGAAAGTATGAGAACTTGTAGCAAAAAAGTCCCAAGGCAAATCTACAGCAAAACCTGTAATTGCATGGGACATCAGAAGCCCAGTATTCACAGAGAAGAAATACTGGATTTCGCTGGTCAGATTTCTTCCTTCATCTTGCCATTAAAATCCAAACAATGAAGCAGCAATATGTAAGATGCAAGAGGGTTATAAAATGCTGGCTTGGTCTCAACAGGTACTGCTGGTTTAGACAATTCCAAGGCCATCATGCTTGTGCAGATGTATGCCAGAAAAGGAGAGACAGGCACCTCTTTGAGAAGTTAAGTAAACTTTGCCAAACAGCTTTTACTACTTATTCTAAAACGTCTAACCACCAAAACACTAAGTAGCAAAACCTGCTCTTCATAACAAACATCATATTACTATATTCAAACAAAGGAAGAGAAATTTTGATACCTGAGAACAGCATCATCAAGCTCCTGTGGCCTATTTGTTGCTCCCATCACAAGTATTCTGTCCTCTCCAGAAGATTGCACCTGTGTAACATAGGAAGGCAAGACAGCTTTCAGTTTACATCAAGAAGTAATACAACAAAACCAGTTAGAGACTTGCCATGTATTCAGCACACTGATGGGATCTTAACTGTATCTGCTTTTTTTTTTCCATGCAGTTAGCTTTAAAATATTCTTTAGATAAATGTAAAGTCAAACTAGGAAAAAAGTAAAAATTAAAAAAAGGAATGTAAACACAGGACACTAAGCCCAAATTATGATGCTTGAAAAGAGTCTTGCAAGAGCACAAAAGTTACTGTGGAATTGCACGTTTCAATGCTGGAGAAAACTGAGACTACAAAAAGTGCTCAGAAGTTTAGTCACCCAGAGATAAAACCTAACAGGTTTAAAAAGCTAGATACTTTCTGCTGTTGTAGGTTTTAACACCAAACATTGTTTTGAAGCCTAGAGAGAAACAGCGAATCAAAACTGTAGACTAAGGTACAGCCAGAACCACTAAATCAGATCAGAGATTCATCTAATAGGGGTCTCGCAAGAAACTAGTAATTAAAATGAGAAGCTATTCAATAGTACACAGACATAGTAATTTCCACCCCCAATTCACTCAATTGCAAGACCTGATTTTATACCCAAGAATATGGAGTCTTACAGCTTCCAGACTTCAGAGGAAACATTTGGGTATGAAACACATATTATTCACCTACTGTCCAATCCTTTATAGATTTAAGTTCATTGCTGCCTTATTGAGTCCAAGAAGTTCCACAAAAATATTGTATGATACAGTTACACTTTGATATAAAGTTTGCTAACTTACTAATCATGTTTAATTTTCCCCTTTTCATTTTAAGGGTGAACTCTGTATGTGTAGTAATTTCTGCATATCATTGTCACATTGTATTATTTGTCCGGATTCACCCCACTTCGGAGAAGTTTTTCCCAATCTTGTTGTCTCTCTGTATAGTTACCCTCTCCTCCTGTACCTCATTACTACTGCTTCACTGCTGTAGCAATACTCCACTGTGCTAGTGGAATATAAACTAAGATTGTTCAGTACAAAAAACAGTGCCGTGTGACAGAAAAATATTCGGATATTAATTTGTTCCTCTGCCCGCCCTCACCCCCAACTATGAAACCCAGTTCCTTTTTCTCAGTATTATATACATGCTATTAAATATATTCTTATTGTATCCTGTCATCTCTAGGTCATGATGCCAAGATAAAATTTATATCTCAATAAAAAGCATACTAACACAGAAATTAATCCTTCTGATGTGTCAGAGCTGCAGATACAAACAATGTGAACTAGTTTGAAATCCTCATCCCTCGCACAAGCTTTTGTGACACGTATCCCTTAAAAACCCAAAAGACACTACTTAAAAGCCATTTAATCTTCTTTTACTTTGCCAGATAGAAGAGATGTACTTCACCAAAACATGCAATTGCAAGCAAGGATTCAACTATGCCCAACTCTCAGGCAGGCGTCCCTCTTGCCCTGTAAGAGCATTTGTTCTCACAGCTCCTTTATTATTGCCATTTGTTATCCTTTCTTCTCTGTCCATAGTCTTTCAACCCATTATTTCAGCTCATTTCCAGATTACTACCTTTCACCCCAGACTGAGTTTTACAGAATACTAGAGTAAGCAGGTAAAAAATTAACAGCAACAGAAAAAAGCAGTTTGCCAACCAAGGTGGTGGGGAGGTGGACAGAGCTAAGCCCCAGTAGCCAAATCCTCTCTATGCTTCATCTGTAGCTTGTACTGGCACCCACTACATTAGCCAATTCAGCTAAATCAAACAATACCCAAGACTAAATACTTACACCATCAAATTCTATTAAAAATTCTGTTTTTAGACGCCTACTAGCATCATGTTCACCTTCTCGTCTTTCACACAAAAGGCTATCAACTTCATCTAAAAAACAAAGAAATACATATTAACTAAGCATACAACATCAAAGTCTTCATATTTGCCTAAGTTTTTTTGCTAATATAGGGGTCCCGTAAGAGAGATCAGATCCTTTATTCCCTAGGAGACAGACAGTAAAGTTTACAAGCTTGTATAACATGTTGTCCTTTGGATACGTAACACCAAGCACAGATGAAAGAAAAAAATTCTGCTGATAATAAACTGCAACTCAGGACAAGCAAAACCCATTTTCATGTTTGAAGTTTAATACAGAAATGGACCTACTCTGTAAATGTAGTACAGCATTTGTGGTTTTGAGGGCATTTCTTCCCACTATTAACACCAATTAAATATCACAGCAGTAATCTAACATGCTCTATATGGAACTACTGATTAGCCAGCAGGTCATATCCGAGACACTTGCTCTGCACCGCAGAAATTACCCAAAGAAGTTTACCCAATTATTCCAATTTACTAAGTCAAAATATTGAAGAAAACACACAAAGTCAACAACATTTAAGGTCTTACCAATGAAAATTATAGAAGGCTGAAGTTCTCTGGCTACTGCAAATAGAGCACGCACCAGTTTCTCCCCTTCACCCACCTAAAATAACAATAAACTGGTTTTGGAGGGAGTTTAGAAAGTGTTTATTATGACAGCTAACATAAGGACCTACAGAAAATCTAGCTGATAACCAACTACACTCAGTCCATTCATATGCACTCAGATTATCACTAGTCCAGTATTATATACAACAGTATTGTTTATGTCTTAAAAGAACTATTACAACTTCACTTATTATCACAATTGAGTTGTCAAGAGATTTTGGTGCCTAAATTATGAGTGAAAGGGAGCTGGAAAAGAAGAAAAAGCCCACAACCACTCATCTATATGACAGCCAGGGTCATTCTGAACTGCAAAAGCCTTTGACATTGAGTTATCACAAGTACAAAAGAAAATTTTTTACTTCTCAAGTCATTTTTTAAAAACTTTGTTCACTACAGGCTATGAGTTCACCAAGGACTCATCAGAAGCCTCTGGCCTTCTTAAGCCCCAATTATAGCCCGTATTTTCAGATCAATATAATGTACAGCTGCTACTTACGTATTTTGAAGTTAGGCTTGCTGCACTTATATTAAAGAAAGTAGCATTTGATTCTGCAGCAACTGCTTTGGCCTAGGAGAGGTGGGGGGAAAAGAAGTACTTTTTAAAACATTACACTGAAGATACCTCTCTGCTTCTGTAGCTAGCACTCATGTCCTGACTGATGATTTTGAAAACCCCTGTTCCTTCAAAGGGAACACCTTGTAGATGCTATAGAAAACTTCTGTACAGGCCACTTACAAATAAGAACAGCTAAGCAGTCAAACCACTAGAGAAATTTCCAGGCTCCCTTAGACTTCTCTGATCACATCATATCCATAGCCAACTACAACTTGCTTACTGAAGAATACAACTCTGCAGCTCCTTTCAATGTATCCTGAGTAGACAGTTTTAACTAATTTAGGGAGGCAATTTAGGGCAGCGGTTGGATCAAATCACATTAAAAACTATGGGGGTTTTGATCCTTAGCATAGGGTAAGAAGAAAACTGTTTTCAGAGGAAAGCTAGGAAAAAGAATCAGTTCAGCCAGAATGGTCACATAGAGCACCCTCTTCTTTAACAGTTTCACCATATTCAAGAAGTTATGATTCCTTGGTTATACAGTTGTAATTTTAGTGATTAGCAATTATGTTCCAGTACGTGAAACACAACAGATGAGCCCAAGCAAGCTGCTCAACATTCACACTCCTGCATTTCAGAGCTGAGCCAGCTTCAGTATCAGCAAAGGGAGAGTACAGCTGCAGCCATGCCATGTGATGAAGGATGATGTGCCTGGCTCAGCTGCATCAGGACATGCAAAGCTCCCTGGCTGGTGCACAGCCATTTCACTGCAGTTCCCCAAACCCAGTAGATTAGGGTGAGAAAACAAGCAGCAGCCAGACAGTTCCAACAGCACTTAGGCTCTTTACACAGCAGTGTGGAAGTGAGACAACCCCCTCCTCCCTTGCTGCTATGCTCCTTCCCCATTTCCAAAATGCACTTCTAGTATGCTTTAATGAAGAGAAGACCATTTGTGATTAAACATTGCTGTACACAATCAGTTAACCATGTTACTTTTACTCTCTCTGAAAATGAAACTTGGACTTGCTGGTATAAGTTTTAAAATATTACTTGTGATATTGAAAAGAATTAAATAGAGAACAGTTTAACAATTCCCTCCCCCAAAAAATCCACAGCTAAAAACAATTTTGCATTTTTGTATTAAATTGACACCATAACACATATCCAGGAAGAATATACAGTTTATTACTACAACACCCAAACTGAAAGCCACCCCTCACGGTTACATTTTAAGCCCACCAACTCATGCATGAAGTAATTTTCTCACCAACATTGTCTTCCCATTTCCTGGAGGGCCAAACAGAAGTAAACCACGTGCAGGAGCTCTAAGTCCTGTAAATAACTGAAAAGTACATCATCATAAGTTACCTTCAAAGACTTAAAGATGATGTTCATTTACCTTTGTAAGAAAATGGTTTAAGACTGAGGAATGGCTGACTGGCTAGCAGTGGTAGCAACAGAGGCAGTGCTACAACAGTACAGGTTTTTAAAGAACTACACTCTATCACTAATTTGACCTAATGCACATCACTTTTTTCCCATGCAACAGTTAAATTATGTCATGATCATTCTGTGCAGAGGCACTGTGAAAGGAGTATAAAAGACAGTAACACATTCCATAAGACAGACCAGCCTATTAAGTTTAAAGCACCCAACTGCATTTAAAAAGAGAGAAATACAAGTGTGTATGTAGTAAGAGAGTTAAAGCAATGTTCCTACTAACTCCGTATGAAAGAACCCCTTCATCTTTATTTATTAAATGAAACCTGAGAAGACAAGCCTTGACTGAAACTATTCAAAATATTACTTCACCACCACCTACTTTCTCTAAATGCTACCGATAGTAATCTCCTCCCTCACACTGTGCACTGGATTCATTTTTCCTACACTGCAGAACTGCACCCATCATACGTAGCACCACAGCAAGCAAATCTACAATTTCTCAGAGTACCTATCTTTTAGTTATTCCCGTCACTTGTTTTCCCCAGTGCTTTGTCTTTACCACTTTCCTCAAGAGTTTTGGACATCCTTTTTTGGCCTTCATTCCAGTTTCCGGTAATTCCAACAACCAACCAAAAGTGAGTCTCAGATATACACACCATGTCTAAACACCACTGTCGGCAGGCACTCCTTTCCACAATATCCATGATAACAAATGGCTCCATTACCAGTATAGTGTTTCTAACATGACTGACCAACAGACATGTTCTCTATTTTTCATCATTCACACAATTTTGTTTGTGCTTGACTTGGATCACTAAAAATAGTAAGGTAGCATGATCCTATTCACTAAGACATACCACTTATCTTACAGATGTATTGCAGCATTTTAACCTGGATAACTACATTCCTCAAGTGTCTCTGCTCTCCACACTGCACACCACCATGTGCATCATCTCCTGCCAGACTTCTTCTGTTCAGAATCGTTCTGTGGGAGTTCCACCATTTCCACATAGTCCAGACCAAATCTACAACTCTCCCTCACCTTGATCATCACCTACATAGTTCAGCAGCAACTGCCATCACTGAGACACATTAAGCTTTTAAAATTTTTGTTAACAAGCTAATCATACTAAACATGGTCTGAACTAATTGTTACCATTTTATTAGCATCTTACTGCTGAAATCATTGCAGCCACTGTTTTCTGTTTATTCACCTCAACTCTAGTGCTCCTAGAAAAATGCCATTAATTGGCTTGTTTAAATATGAATTTGAGTTCAAGACTCATTAAAGGTTAAAACTAAAGTAGTGTTTAATTTACTAAGCATTCCCCTGTAGTTGCCACAAGGAATAAAACCAACACCTTTTCTTCCAAGGAACGTTTAAAAAGTTGCAGGATTCTATGTCCTTGCTATATCTCAAGCTACACCAAAGTCAGGCCCATTGCTAACGACAGCAATGTGAAGACAACTTTATTGAAAATATTAACTGTTACTGGGAAAGAGTTGTAACTATACCAAGCCTCATTTCTCAAAGCCCTTCCCACCCAGCTCATTGTACAGTGTTACTGAACAACAAACTTGACATACTAAAGCACTGTAATAACAGAGATGGTACAATGACATTTTCCTTCTGCAGAAGAATGTCTAACCAACATCCACACAGAGAACTTGACCACAATACCAATTTAATATTTTTCAAATCAGATAGTGTCACAACTTAATTTATCTATACAAATCTCATCTGTTTTACTCTTTCAGTTATGGGCTTTGTCCTTTAGGGTTGGATACACAGCTATAGTTATCTGGAACAGTCTGCCTCAAATTTTCAGGAATTTTTTGGTTTGGTCTTTCAGGGGTTTGTGGTTTGCTGGTTTTTGTTTTTTTTTTGAGTTACTGCCTCAGTCACTTTCTCCAACATTGACTAACCAGAAGACAAGGAATTTCATGGTACTATTTTAACACAAATTCTTCATTCACCTTTTCCAAGACAGCTATCACCACACAGCTATTGATGGGAATCATAACCACTAAAGACAGGAAACAACCTGTGACAGAGTGATAACAAAACCCAGTTGCTTACCTCAGGTCTAAGAGAAGGAAGGATAACAATTTCTTGCAAAGCTTGTTTAGCCAGTTCCTGCCCTGCAATATCATCAAACTTGACAGCTGGTCCACTAACAAAGAAATGGAATACTAATTAGTCTAACAATGAGATGTTCTTTTTCAGCTGCAGCTGACTGATTTAATGCATTTGACTATTTATTCAGAACCCTTTTGAGGAAATCTACAACTTATATCAAGCATTTAAAATGACAAACATTTCCAATATGAATTTTCATCCTTTTGCCAAAGTAACAACAACAACAAAAAACCCACCCAAAACAACCCCTAAAAAACCTAAAGCAAACAAAAAGTACTAATTTTCATTCCAAGTGGACCAAGACTGTACTGAACAAAAAAACTGGTTTTCTGCACTGGAAAGCCCGCTTTTCTTCAGACTTACCTATCAACAATTTCATTCAGGATAAGATTAGCAAGATTACTGTCCACATTTCTAAATATCTTCAAGTCTTTCTTTTTTCGAGGAGCAGTGGTAGGAGTAGAAGGCTTATTTGTTCTGCTATTTTTAGGAGCAGCCTGGAGAACAGGGAAAAACCAAAAAAATAAAAAACCAACTTGATATTTTAAAGGATACTGTTAACAAAATTACTTTTACATTTCATATGCTCTGGTAAAACCTAATACATTAACACATACCAGATACTCTGATGCTGTATTTTGCTACAAATCATGCTATCATATTCAGCCACTAGTAGAACATCTTAGGCTCCAGTGAAGAGGGGCTTTTTGGTTTGATTTTGGTTTGGGGATTTTTTAAATTTATTTTTTATTTTCTTTAAGATAATTCATTATATTTAACTATGGTATTTTCCCCCAGGTTAGTCTAATAATAGAGCATCACAAACTGTTTCAGATTCTTAATGCCTGTAAGCAAGAACTTCTACTGCTGTCATACTTTGCTAACAGGCCATTTAAAAGCCTTCATATTATAGCAGCAATGATGCTTAACCACATTTATGTTCTGTGCATTCTGTTCTTTATTCTACTTTACTGTGGGAGCATCAGGGGAGATAAGGATGGGTCAAAAGAGAAGGGTCAAAAGAAATGCAGCATTTTTGTGTCTTATTAGTATAGAACTTACTTTTGTATTTCAGTCACAATCTACCCATAATTTGCTTTCCAATGTGGTTGCAATACAACCTGTGCATACATGCTTTGGAAGAGAAGTAATATGTAGGGGGAAAACTTGTAGTTCTGGATTAGGAGGTTTTTTTTCTTTTACATACTGGGAGTAACATTTATTTTTCTCCTAGATAAGCTTCCCTTAGTTTCCCATAAAATTTTCAAAACAAGTACTATCATTTATTACTGTGATAACAATTAAAATCCATTTGCCCACGTAGCCACCCGATGCCTCCTCATTTCTAAAATCCACTCTGCAGCCTAGCTCAAGAGGCTTGGCCAAAAATTTAGAGGTTTAGGGTTTTTTTCCAAAAACTTTCTGCTACTGCAATAAAGGCAGTAAATCCAAAGTCTGTTCTGGAGTTTACACTGACCTTCCAAGTCTATACTGCTATTATATTTATCCTTATCATACCTTATGAGTTGAAGCTGCAGGATTAGGTGCTGGTCTAGACACAGAAGAAGTTGATATCCCACTGTAGCTAGGTGTTCTATGGTGACCTGAAAGGCCTGTGGATCCAGTTTTTGTAACAGTTTTTGAACGAGGAAGGGAATTACTCGTGTGTGTTAAGGGATCCTTCTTTTTTGGAACCGCTCCACTTTCTATAAAGAAAACCAGTGTCATGAGAACATTTTCAGCAGTCATACTTCTACCATCAATTCTAACTTGAAGATAGTATTGTTGACACATATAATACAGTATTACAGCAGAATAATACAAGGTTTTTTAAGAGGTTTAGAATTTTAAGGGGATATTAACTGTAGCTTTCTCTAAAGTTAAGTTTTGAATATTTAGGAGCTCTCAAAACCAACACTAGTTAGCCATCTTAGAAAAGCTGGAGACGGCTAAGTACTGTAACAATGGAAGAACACCATCTATTCCTTTAGTGAAGATGACAGAACACCACCCAGAAGACTTTCCTTCCCAAGAACTCCTAAGAATAATCATTATAATAATCCCCAAATTTCAAGCCATTAGATTCAGAGCATTCATTCCTTAAGTGATGTTAGCAGGCTAGTGTTAGCTAGCATCCAAAGTAACTATCAGCACCTTCCACACAGCAGCTTCTTCAAGGCACTTTGAGAAAATTAAAACAGTTATGCCTGCAAGCAACTACTAAGAGCTTTTTCTTACAAGTTTATTGCACTTCAGGAATCTCAAGGTGTAAGTAAATTCTGAATGGACAGCTCTGAAATAGCATACCTTCCTACATTAAGTCTTAAAATATTATATTATACCACTGAATTCAATTAGAAAGGCCATAACTGAAACGGCACTTGATTTCAACATTCTCTGTATAGATACATGATAAAGTAAGGTTCCTTGCACAGAAATGGCAAGTATAAAGCATCAAAACACAGACTAAGAAAAACGTGCTACAGCAAGCATGCAGGTTGGTCAGGCTTGTTAATGATTAGAGCACAGCATCAGATTGGGGTTTTTTTGGGTGGGAATACAGTACTGGAAACTGTCTAGTACAGTACTGTTGTCTGCGATGGAAACCGTAAATACTGCCTTATTTTATATCCTTTTACAAGGATTGAGGAGCCTTTTGATTAGATAAGAGAAATATGGTGTTAGAGGTAAGGAAGCTCAAGATGGATTTCAGCTACAAGTTTCTTCACTAAGATTTTAAAAATCTGCAACTCAGTTTGACTTGTTAGTCTTAAGGAACAGGCCAAAGAACTCATTACTTTTAAGGAAGTTAATGACTCTACAAAGAATTTTTAATTTATGACATTTAAGTTCAGTGAAAAATACTTTAAGTAGAAAGCCTCATAATTTTGAATATTGTATTTAAAAAATTAAAATAAGAATTTTTCAGTGAAACAGTATCATGGAAGGATCAATTCATTACTACCATGTTATCAGTCTCTTTAAACATAAAAGTCTTGCATATTACCAGGAGCAAACCTTCGTGCAGCCTGCAGTTATCCATGTGTTGAACTACTTGGCTAACAAGCTTCTAAAGCCTTTCTTCATTCACAAATCTATCCCTTTTAAGAGTTACAGAAACTCTGCAGGGGTTATCATAAACAATGCAGATGTAACAATATGCAAAAAAAAAGGAACTTTAGGAATATAATTAACTAGGTTAACTACATTTATTGCTAAGCCATTTCTTATAAGAAAAAAAAATCTACACCAAGAAAACCCAAAACAAACTGCCCAAAAAAACAAAACAAAAAAAAAACCCCAAAAAAACACAACAGGAAAATCCCCTACTGACTAAATCACACACAGATCCAGAGCTGGTTAAATTTACTTTGTCACTATTGCACAGGAATTTCCAAGTCAAAAACTTTTCAAAATCAGGCATACTTAGCAACTTTCAAGTTCAAAAGGCAGTATATGAATCTATTAACCTAGCTACTTAACACTTTGACTAGTCCAATTTAGTAAAAAAGTGGCACTCAGTTTGGTTGCTTTTCATTGTTTTTCTCCTTCAGCCTCATTTGCACAGCTAGCTTAAAGTCAACATGGGAAAGTAGTTTTTCTCCATCTCCCTATCCCTAACATGTTGCTCAGCTATGACTTTTTCCCAGAACTACCCCCATTTATTGAGAACAATACACACACATTACCATTTTGAGCATCATAAAATTGCACAGGTAAGGAGTATTTCAGGAAGCTGGAAATATGGGG
>JANZLQ010000052.1:4012714-4022810 GCA_026212715.1 Elanus axillaris
AAAATTTAACCCCCCCCCCCCCCCCCCCTTCTTCCCCAAGCGATAACAGTACCAAGAAGCTGCAGGAAAAGAGATGGCCTCTGGCAACATGAAAGAACATACTGCAAAAGAAGCTGAATTCTACTGAAAATGTGCACACCATAGTTCATAAATGCCCTGACTGGAGGAAGAATTGCCATGCAGAGCTTGCAGTCTATACAACCAACAGGCATAAACCCTTCCTTGATTCTGCTTCTTTGTCTATTACAGATCTTTTTCCAGTCTTTCTGCTTCTGCCTATTCCTCATCACTCACCGCTTAGCCTCCCTGAAAATTATCTTTAGAGCCAACAGTTTAAGTCATGGTTTAATAATAATATCCAGACTGAACAAGATGCAGTTTAGAGTGAAAACTTAGTAGCCACAGGCAAATGTGAAAAGCTGAAGTTCAAGATTAGTATGTGCACCCAGGGTTTACTTTGTTTTAAATCAAGAGCAATGAAGACTCAGGTGCAGTAAAGCAAAAAAACGTCAGTCACACAAGAACAGCCTACAGACCACCACAAGCTTTGTAACTTGCAAGAATTTACCCTAAGAAACCTCCCTCTAAAGAAATCTAAGGAAAGTCCTGTTAGTATGACTGACCACAAACACACTGCACTATTTTAGTGGGTGCAGCACTACCAAAGGAGACAGCAGAATAGTCTACTCCCAGCCCAGTGCACGCAATCTAAATGGAAAGTACAGAGAGAAACTTCAGAAACAAAATTAGTATTAATAGACTTTGTAAGATATTAGATAATCAGTTAAGTTTTGGAGAACATTTCTGAACTTTACAAAGAACTTTCTAGCAAGTGACCATAACAAAATCCATTGGCTTGGGCAGGAATTCATGAAATGATATTTGCTTCAATGCTACAGTTTGAGGCTGGGGTTTTACCACAATTATCAATGGCTTAGCAAGTTCCACATATACAGGAACTCAAAAAAAAGCAACAAAAAAATTTAATCCAACCTTTGTCCAGTTTCAGTTCACACACAGTCTTCCAATTATGTTATGTATTAACACGTAATTTTAATAGTGCATGTAAAATCACATAAAGCAATTGTATCCCTTTTCTTGAAAGACAGTGTAGCTGTAGAGCCCTCTGGAACAATGAAAATAGAGCTATTAAATATCCTTCCAGGAAACTAACAGGACATCCTATCACCTTCCATCTGAATGCTTTCCCTAAGTCTCTCCAGACATAGGGGGGGAAAAAAAGTTTACAGAATCCCATTGATTAGTTCTCCTTGATGATACAACATTGACATAAACCTACCAAATAAACCACTGCAGCTGCTGTTTTATTTAGGCAACACTAGACCTTGAGTTCAAAGTAACTGATTTCTAACAAAAAAACCCATTGCCCTGTAACACAAGCCTGAATCAAAAACACCAAGACCTCCAAGAAAGCGCAGTAATCCGAAGAGTTGTCCATTGAAGCCCATGTCTATACACGGGCAGAATTATTACCAAAGAGGATACTGATTAAAGTAATTTTAATTATGTGCCATGTGCATCCTTCAAGCAGAATACTGAAGCTACGCACAGCACACAGAAAGGCAGTAGTGTTCAAAGAAATCTGTCCCCCTACAGAAAGCCTCTCTGAAATGGGAGAACACAGATTGCTAAAACACATGGATAACATTAGAATTGAAGTGTTGCACTGGACATTGTCATTATCTATCTTAGGAATAGCAAACTGACAAGTTTTATCTATCAATTGTAGAAAACAAATACCCTCCTCTGATTCTAAATATATCAAATATAATGTTTCTAACATATGTCATCAGTCATCCAGGAGAGACCAGGTCTATGAAGAACAACCACTAGAGCAAGATTTATCCACTCATCTAAATAACTGCACAGCTAACACGCCCTAAACTGTGTAAAAAACATGAGCGGCCACCAATTCAAATGGTAAAACTCAGAAGTCCCCAACAGCTAGCACAATTCAATGTTGTCACTGGACTGCCAAAGTGATTGAGTCACCTTGAGGTGCTCTGAAACATATCTGGAGTAACTTCAGCTTTCTGGCTGTCTCACAGTACAGCTTTAAACAGAATACAATAGAGTAATTTAGACTCAAGATGAAAACAAGTCTCAAAACAATAAAGCAAATATCCAAGGTAAGTAGCTACATCCTCTTAGTTGAACATTAAAAAGCATCAGTGATGTGAAGACATATGGTGATAATACATGGGTGTAATCAGGTATCACACTTCCCCACCAGTGGTGTCATGCAACTTAAACTTACACTGATGATCCAATGCACTTCAGAAAAATCAAAGCACTGAGCACTTTTAAGGGACAGTTATAAACCATGTGATTTAATTTTCACTTTCTATGTATTACCAATGTAACTTGCTTGACTGGATGGCATTTCAGTTAGGCAGTCTCCAATCACATCTCTGTTTAGCCGGCAGGATTAAATAATTGATATTATTGTCTACTTTACGTCTGTTTTATCCTGCAAGTTAATGCAATAAAGACTTGCCTATTTTCCCTTAAGAAATGGAAAAATTCCACAGGGCTAGAGGAAAACACTTACTCTTTGATCTTAAGAGCTGGATTCATGGGAAAAATCACTTTATTGAACCTTAGGAGCTTCAGGTTTAGTTTAATTACAAAAGCACCTCTACACCACTTAAAAACTTCCAAATATCTGTCACTATTAAGTTAACAAGCTAAAAGTTATGTTTAGAACTGCACATGCAGTTCAACACTAGATTACCTTAAATTTCCACAAAATCAATGTAAAATGACATATAAAGTAATAGAAACAGATGCTGTCAATACTTGAAAGTTAGTTAGATGGTATAACAAATATTACTCAAATAGATCCATAATGATCAAGCTTGCAGGGATTTAAATCCATCGGAATATCTCTCCAAACAACATCTTTTTCCCTCCTAAAGGGCAGATGACTTTACTTGCTTCTTTCCATCCAAATTTTGCTCTTAGGTACATTGTTTGAGGCAGATCCTTAGTGCAAACTGAACAAGAACGCAAGTAGAACAAAGTACTAAACTTCTGATAATTTCAAAGTAAAAATAAAATAAAATCATATTTGACATCATCTTATGCAATAAACACTATTCTGTTTACCTTTCAATGTGCACTCTCAATGAAGAACACAAATGTTTGTAAAACAGCATGTGATCACACATTCTGGTAGTAGAGATGAATGTACCAGCTTGGCTTCAACTTTAGGTTTTTTTCTGATGTTTACCCTTTTATCTTCTCAATCAGAGCACCTTAAGTAAGCCATCAACTTATAAACATCGCAAGTGCTACTACAGTAACATAAGCAAGGATTAAGCACTACCCACAAAATAGACATTGCTACTTCAGGGTTCCAACAGCAGCAAATTTTAAAACAAATCCTTCTTGCTTGCAATTAGGGATGTTAGCAACAAGCCATACCTTATCAAAGGCTGTTAGCGTGTAATCACTTTCACTCTTTTGTTCACTAGTTTATATTACCTCTAGAAGACAGCCTTTAACCCTAACGAATAGAAAATATCTGCATATACTAAGGTTCTACCAACAAACACCTGTAATAAAGCATAGAAGCCAGAAGCCTCTTTCACCCCATGTTCCCTTCACTTTTTTTTCAAAAAAGAATTAAGGATACCAGGAACTCAACGGAAACAAAATGGATTTACTTTCTTTTGGTTGCCACAACTTTCCCGTCAATCACCAGTCAGAGACACAGAATCACAAAGTGTAAGAGGAGAAAAGAACATGATTTTTCCTGTCTGCTCTATACGCTCCTAAGAGGGAGTTAACAGAACTCAGAACAACACAGCACAAGACTAAAGCTGTAGATACACAAATAGAACTCAAGCACATTTATCAGCTCTCCCTTAAAGAACAATTTAAAAAAAAAAAAAAAATCTCTATTTTCATTTTACTGCCTGAACTGAAAGCATTTCCAAAACTCAGTTTAGAGAATGCACTACACAAGGCTGTGGGTTTGTTGTTTGATGGGGAGCAGGGATTTTTGTCTGTTTATCAGGCACAGGAAGATGCCATTTCCAGTCCTGCCTGTTTTATTCTGTCCATTAATAGCTCATATACAACACTCCATTTTGATAAAGCTAAAACTGTTCTTCTGAAAAGAAGGGATCTTACCTGCTAGTCTTAAAATAGAACACTACTAGATAAAAGTTACAAGAATTAGGATTTCACAGCCTTATGGTCTACATAATGCTAAAGAATTATTATTACAGTACATACAAATAATCGCGAAAATTATTATGTGACAACAGAATTAACAGAACATGAAGTAGGTACACAGAAGGCACACTTAGCATTCATGATCAGCAATATATTATGAGTTTTCCTACAGCTCTAACATAGCAAACCTAAACTAACTCCAAAAAGAGTTAGTCAAGACGTGCTCAGTTTACAAGTCAAGCATGCTATGGTATAAAGACTTCTCAGTTACTTTTATACCAATTTTTTAAGGCATAGGCAAGTGGGTCATGAGATTCCAATTTCAAAATCCATCAACAGCATTGAAAAAATGCTACTTACTCTCAACTAAAAACTAGATTTAAGAGACGCTACACAGATAATGACTCCTTCACTTTAAAAGTCACAGCCATATTGTAGAAGAATGCATTACATGAAGTTGTGTGAATAATGACAAACTTTCCAAAGTCATGAATTGTAACTGGTACCTAAAAGCTGCAAGCGATCCTTGGCCATTACCAAATTTGTCATCATTTTAGATTGCAGACGTCGAGCCCGTTCACACTGATCACCTTATAAAGAAAAATCAATGTTAAAACACAATCTGGCAAATTAACTTTTTTAAGTACTAAAATACTGACACCCAGCCTTCCCTCCTCTTCCTCCCACCCCTTACCTACCCCCTCCACTAAAGAATATAATTGCAAAACTAAGGAAAAAATCCTAGAGCTTTCTATTTAATCAAGAACTTAAAGTTAGTTGACACTATCTGCTTTACAATATTGCTCATAGAGTGGTGGGAACCCAAGCACTACTTTGCACATTCTCCAACGTTTCATGCTGACTTAATATATGTTCTTTGTCACTGCATTTTTCTAAACAGAAGTCAAATAAGAAAGATTTTTAAAAAGCTTGAAAAGTGACTGAGAGGCAAGTACAGTTTGAAATAATTCACTCTGGCAAAATTAAGAGATTTAAATTCAGTTGACTGTGTCCCTTTACATTTCAAAACACACAGAATTACAGACATTAATATCACCACTTCCTAAAAAATAATGTCTGTTCAAGTCAAGGCTTTTTTTTTTAATTTTTTTTTAACTGTGCAATTTAGACAGATTGTATCAAATGCCACTGGTACTGCTGCATAAGTAACATGTCACCACACACTCTTCAAACATTTCTAAACATAGCTGAGGAACAAAATAGCAGTCTGCAAAAGCAGTTACAGGTTTGGAGTTTCTGGGGGGGGTAGAGAACTTGGGTTGTTATCATTATATTATTAGTCCGAGTCATTCACTATACCTATTTCTCTATGGTACATACCTGCTTCTACACTACAGCTTAAAATGTTTCCGTATACACAGATGGCTTTCTTCCTTTGCTGGAAACGTTCGGCTATTTTGGCATAAGCTATTCAGAAACAGAATGCTAGACCATGCCAAATTGGGGTGTTTCTTTTTTAGTTATACCAAAGGGAATATGAAATTCTGCATAAGTAAGAACATGAATTGTCAACTTTGGCAAATCAAATCAGAACTCAGTATTTTGGCATTCCCATTATATAAGAAATCAAGTGGTTTACTTTAGAATTTTCATGAACTGCTTATGATTTTGGATAGTCTGAAAATACTTGGAGCAAGTTTTGCATGTATTATAGACCAGAACATTAAGGTAGAAGACAGAAATGGACCAGTGTCCACCTAGAGCTAAAACAGGAGTAAGAAACACTCTTACGAATGAATTCATACAGCAGACCATTCCTAGCACCTACCATATTTAGCAATATTGATTCCTCACTTTGAAGAAGCCATAAACCAAAATCTTTTCCACAAAACTCAAAACTGGCTTACCTTGACCAATTACTAAGACAGCTATTCCTTTTTCCAGTTCTTCAATTCCTTTCTTATACCATTCAACAGCTTGTTCCTTTTGTCCTGCTTAAAAAGGAAGTGAACCCATTATTTTCTGTAATGAATTAAAGCTTATGAATGGTTCCATATAATGCTGCATAAAACAAGTAAGAGGAAGGAAGAGATACTTGAACAAAATCCTATGATTTAAAGAAAAACTTAAAGGGACACTGTCAACTTTAGATATACTTAGTTTCAAATAAGCTTTTCTATTAAAAACAGGTACTACACCAGCCTCAAATCACTTTTGCCTGTTTTAGGAATACTTCTCCATCCACCTTAAAGAGATTAGTCCCCTAAGAAAAAAAACACACACCAAAAGGTAAAAAAGCTACCCTACACATATTCATTTACAACAGAAATAGTGAAATTAACAGTTTATCTTTCTGGAACATCAAACTGAGGCATGCCTCTTAATCTTCCAGTGATAGCCAATACCAAAGTAACACTAGAAGCTCAGAAGCTCAAGAAGAAAAGCAACAAGTCTAAGATACTACATGAGTGAGACAAGAGACACTTTTCTTCCGGTTGACTTTTGTACAGATCAGCCATGGGGGGTATTTCTTTGTTCATCCTATCATGAAACTGCTGTATTGTAGGTGTATGTCAATTTTCACACATGTGAACACAACACATGTAGAATTCGAATACAACTCTGTACCAACAATGTCCTACAGGGTTATTGCAGCAAATATAACCACAAACATGCCTAGGCATATCCTATACTATCTGACACCGCGAAACCAAATAACCCATTGAAGAGATATGAGTATCTACTGCATATTGCTCCCCTTCTATAAATAATCTAAATTAAAAAGATACTTGCCTGCATATGGAAACATACTTTTGCAAGGTAGCTATGTCACACTAAGCATACCTTTCCACACAGGAATACTGCATGTTAGGTATTAAAATTTAAACCTGATTAGCATTAACAAGCTGCTAGTGCTAGAAAAAACAAAAATGCCTAGAATGAAACTTTCCAATATCATTACCCTAGTTTCAGAAGAGATAACATTTCACAAAACTATTCCTAAGTGCCAGTTACCAGTGACTGTGCTGCTTCTGCACTCAAGCCTTTTGATAACTTGAGTCCCAAACCTGTTTTCTAGCAAATTCCAGTGCCAGTAAAAATATTTCAATACATTTCTAGAATCCTTTTAAGGGTTTTCTCTTGCTCCTCTCCAGATGCAAAATCTTTTAATAACATTTGGCAAGTTACCCTGTGCAGGTAATTCTACGCTTTGCTCTTCTTGCCACCACAAACCCCAGGAGCAGCACCTACCAACGGTCGGGTACCTCACACACCTTGGGAATCATTTTATTACTGCCCTTTCTCCAACAGCCTTCTATGTCCTGACTGTTAAGGACAAAGCTAGGTAAATTAAATCATCAAAGCTGAGTGACTTTGCTCCTCTCTGTAGCCTTTTTTCCTTTAAGCTTCTCCCCACCACCTATAGAAACAGTTTTGACTGCAGTGTAAATCTAGTGCTGATTACAGCTGTTAGAAATCAAATCAGACATGATTCCAGCCACCTCTGCCATAGCCTGAATTGCTTTGTTATTCCGAAGAGCAGTTGCAAACATGCCAAGGTCATTATTGAAACTTCTGTTTGCAAAGGTAGTGCTCTGAATCCACACAAAACAGTTTACTAGTTCTCAGTAATTAAGACATTAAAAGCACAACAAAACAAAAAAAGTTACATTCCATAGAAGTCATTGATTTTCTATATTGGGTCTGACTGGAATGGAGTTAATTTTCTTCATAGCAGCCCCTATGGTGCTGTGTTTTGGATCTGTGACTGAAACAGTGTTGGTAACACACCAACATTTTGGCTACTGCTGAACAGCTTACACAGTCCCAAGGTTTTCTTTTTTCTGACTCTAGATCCCCAGCAAGTAGGCTGGCATTGCATAGGAAGCTGGGAGGGGACACCAGCAGGCTGACTGACCCAAACTGGCCAAAGGGGTATTGCATATCATATAATCTCATGCTCAGCAGTAACAACTTGGGTAGAGGAAGAACAGGTTGGGGGCTGTCTTCCAAGGTAGCCATTGCTTAGAAACTGGCTGGGCATTGGTAAGCAATTGCCTTTGCATCACTCGTCTCCTCCTCCACCTCTTTCCTTTACTTATTAAGGTGTCTTTATGCTGAACCACAAGTTTTCTCACTTTTGCTCTTTCTATTCTCTCCCCTGTCCCACTGAGGGGAGTAAACAAGTAGCTATGTGGACACTTAGCTGCTGGCTGGGGTCATCCACCACATGTGCCTTCTCAGTCCCAGGAAAAAATGTTAAGCTTGATTTTGAAAACACCAAAACAAGAATATCAATTTTCCCAATAACTCAGAAGCATAAAAATTACCAGAAGTGCTATCATAATTACTGAAGCGTGCATAGCTTCCAGAACAGCAAAAGTGCCACATAACTAACAGGATATTAGGCAATCTAGAAATCCTAACCATTTCACATACTATGCCTAATAAATTGCTTTCTGTTGGAAGTTATAAAAAACCAAACTTGTTTACATATAAAATAAATTCAAAGGTATGCATGTATTCTAGTAAAAACTGATAAGCAAATCACAAATCTGTATTAAAGCAAAGTGAGTTCTCAGTGAAATGAATATTGCATTTGCAGGGTTGTAACAGCTTTGCAACTGCTTGTATTAGCAGCAAAGATTTTTTTTTCTTACTAAATGTATGACCTGTGCAGCTAATTCATATATGACAACTATAAAAATATCTATAAAGCAAGTCCATGATTAAAATCAGTATTTGAAGGCTTAGCCTTCAAACCACCAACAGTTGTAAGCCACAACAGCGGAACAGGCATCGGATACATTTCAGACTTGGCTACTCTTCACAGAGTACTCACCACCACCACTGAAGTTTTAAGCTACCTCACCTTTTCATACTTTGCTCCCATGACCCTCAATGCTCTTATGCTGTACAGCTGTTCTGAACTAACCTTGCTGCCCACAGTGAGGTTTTTTTCCCCAGAGCTTACTTAGTGCTGCCACTCCCAAACTGTCAATGCAAAGCAAGACACATCCCTTGCTTTTATGATGCTCTCAGCATGTAGCTTCTACTGAAGGCCAGTTCCTATGTTTTTAACCTCCTTCTCTTAGGACAGCAGTTTCACTAAAGCTCAACTGAAAGAGTATATAATAAGGTATTCTGTTGTTTCCAGAGAATTTTAAAACCCAGCACATCATACCCCTAAGGACAACCTTTTGGATGCTGACTGAGTTGTGCTGCTGCATTTAGAATAAATGGCTAAGTCAAATGCACTAGCAATTGCCCTTTTTTTTTTTAATCCTCTAGACAAAAAAATTTTACAAAATTCCTCCTTAAGGTCTTCTAGTCACATAGTGATAGGTTTTTTTAAGAGTAAGCATGTCAAACAGTTTAAGAAAAATATTTTTTTAAATTGAAATTGCCAAAACATGAATAAATATTCCTTTCCTTAGAAGTCAGACGACTCCAAATGAGCAGTCTGGGAGCCACGCTTCCTGAAGACTGCCTTCATTCAACACGTCCATCATTTGTCAGGCAGTACATTAAAGGATGCACCTTTATTATCGTCCCTGACGCTTTTGTTGTCCGGCTGCCTTGGTTAAACCGAAAGCTAGTTACAGTCACAGCCCCACCACCCCCCGATTTTTAATCGCCTCACCCAGACCTCCGCATCAAAAACTTTAAAGTCATCAGAGCTTTCGAAATACAAAGACCAGCTCTGCATGGGCCATTAGCCCGAGCCGCAGCTTTTCGACCCAGCCTGCGCCCGCCGGCTGCGGCGAGGTAGGGGCGGGCCCGGCGGGGGGGGGCGTCAAAGCCCCTTACCCGCCCGCGGGCACCGGCACGCAGCTCACCCTCCCGCACAGGGCCATCGCAACCCACTATTTCTCACGTAAGCGGGTTTTGTTTGGTTTTCAACTCACAGCGGCGACCCCGGCCCCCCCTC